>JAJKFL010000010.1:20178085-20535585 GCA_021186555.1 Reticulitermes speratus
CGGACGTAGGCCGATTGGGCCGATTTGACGCAATCGGGCCCCGCGCTCATGGGCGAGCGAGAAACGTGTAATGTGTTTTGGTTTAAATTTTTTTTAATTAAATAAATAATGTTTGATTGCTTGATTAAAAGTAAACAAAAAATTATAAAAAAAATGGACCATTTCAATTTTTCATCCTAACTTACGTCAATATACCAAAACGTTAGTCAATGTTTTTTTGCTCTGTACAATAACGTTTATTAGCCTGCCACAAGGATCGCAATCGGGCCCTGTGTTTGCTAAGGCCTACCCCTGGGGGGGGGGGGGGGGTTGGACATAAATATGCCCCAATTTGTATGGGAGCGCTATTCGAATTTTACGACTTAGTTCGATGTGGGCGGTTCTTACAAACAACGGGTGTGGTTGAAGGTAACGGGAAATTGTGGGCTTTATCTCTGCTTTATAACTGCCGTGTGGTGTGGATTTCTGTATCGTCCTGTGGTAGGACCTTTGTTTCTTGTAGAAAACGCGATTAAAGGAACTATTTATCTCTAAATGACAGAATTTCTTTCTTTCCCACGCACTGGAGACACTGAAAGTGACTAACAAACTGGAAACCTTTTCCATCAATACGGGACCAAATGCCATTTCGTTCGTACGGTTCCGACATGCTCTGAATGCAGGCTTTTCTGACCGCTGGAGTGGAAGAAGTGAATCAATTATATGACCTCTGAGAGGTACGGGTCCTACATCGCTGGAGATTGTTATGTGGGGGGGGGGGGGGAAGAGAGAGGCATTGTTTGCGCACGGAATGTGAGTCATTTGCGTTTTCTGTGGGCAAGAATTTGACAGTCTGTTTGGAGATGGGACGTCGCCGAATACCGCTCAGATGTCTTCAGGGCCCACAGTGTGGCCATGTAGGGACTTCTTGAAGGTGTCGGGAAACGTTCGGAGTGAAGACAGTGAATTCCGTGCAGAACTCAAGGACATTTTCCTATTCCATGAATTCGTAATTCAATATATTTTTTTTTTGTATTTTATTGCTATTTAATTTTATTTTTGCCAGTAACTTACTGCTGAAGCGCACATTCTGTATATGTAGAATTGTGAGGTATAATTACAAAGTCTCGTATCGTCGCCGTGTTACTGACCATTTATAGTACGAGACGATGGACAGAGTATTGAAACCAGCTAATCCCAACTGCCATATTCCAACCTCAGAACCATCTATGATCCAATTTCACGTTCCAGCTCCAGTTGGTAACCTATTTCACCTGCTAGCTGCAATGGGAATGCAGTTTCACATGCAAACTCCATTTAAAATCCGATTTCGCTTGCCAGATCCAATCGAAATCCAGTTTCACATGCAAACTGCAGTGGTAACTCAATTTTACGTGCCAATACATTGTAAATCGGAATCCAATTTGACGTGCCAAATTCAGTGGGAATCCAATTTCACATGTCAACTCTAATAATTCCAATGTGACGTGCCGACTTCAATGGTAGTTCAATTTCAGATGCCAACTCTAACCGAATTCCAATTTGACGTGCCAAATTCAATGGTAGTTTAATTTTAGATGCCAACTCTAATCGAATTCCAATTTGACGTGCCAATTTCAATGGGAATCCAATTTCACATGCCAACTGTAATCGAATCCCAATTTGACGTGCCAAATTCAGTGGTAGTCCAATTTCAGTTGCCAATTCCTATCGTTCATTAGTTATTTCCATCACAGAAAACCTAAATAATACATCCTGACAGCCGCCATGTCTTTATTTTACATTTTACAAAAATATCGCCTCAACAAAACTTACATTTCCCCCCCCCCCCCAAAGTTCTGTGACAATACGAAATTGAACGACGTACAAGTAACCTGCTAGTGTCGCACCCGCTTCTAAAGTACGCTCGCCCGCCATGTTGTTATTACTAATTGTGGTAAAATTAAAATTATCACGTAGCTTTTCTTCTGATGGCATTTCCCTTACCAATTTTCGTGAAAATCAGTAGGTCGATTGACAAATTGAAATGTGGTATCTCGCGTGCGCAGAATGGTGATATCACAAGACTGTTTCCTTTTTTAGGAAGAAAAGGAGGCTAAAAAGCGTTGGCCTTCTTGAATGTGTGAAGTTATTTTCAGTGATTCTGTTTTACGGGATGGAAGGATGACCGCTAATTATGACATGGGAAGGGGTATGAAAGGAGGCGGTCATGACGTGTGTTAAGGTCTTCGTCTACATGTTGCTCTTACCAGAAGGACAAAGAGGCGAAGTCGCGGAACCTTCCGAAAAGCAACGCTCTTTCGGAAATTTGGCATAGGATAAAAAGTACTTTAACTTTTTTCATCTTTAAATGACTAATGATGCGCTAAGTGCCCAGTATTTCCGTCCTTCTGGGATATGACGCCGCGTCGCTGGTAATCGATTCCCGGCGTTTCGTAGAAACAGCTTCAGAGGCCTGGAGGTTAGAGATGATCGGATTTTTGAACCACAATCTCGTGAAAACCTCAGGACTGTTGTGGCCAGTGTTATGTGTACATTGTAGAGAAAGGGTAAACGTAATGAGTGTACTTGAAACGGCTTCTTGCAGAGACGGACAGAGCGGGCTGTTGAACCGTCTGCGCTTTCTCGTAATTCGGAGGAATGCTTTCTGTTTTCTCCGGTGCAGCTTGCAGCCTCTGTGCAGAATGCATCTGGCGGCAGGGAAAGTGTCAAGCGTGCCTTCTGTGACTTTCATTTCTAGATGTCTGATGCGTGTTACGTAAATATGGCCGTGAAGTTCCATCGTCACCTTCACCTTCACCGTCGTCGCCAGTGAAGTATAACAAATGCCAGTCAGTTGCAGCCGGTTTCTCCTAACGTCATGTAATAAACCGTGTGTGGATGAAGGGATTGTTGTGACGTTTTATACTTCTGTAAGCGTATTGACAGACTTCAATTGTTGTGACGTTTTATACTTCTGGAAGCGTATTGACAGACTTCCAATTGTTGTGACGTTTTATACTTCTGGAAGCGTATTGACAGACTTCAATTGTTGTGACGTTTTATACTTCTGGAAGCGTATTGACAGACTTCAATTGTTGTGACGTTTTATACTTCTGGAAGCGTATTGACAGACTTCCAGTTGTTGTGACGTTTTATACTTCTGGAAGCGTATTGACAGACTTCAATTGTTATGACGTTTTATACTTCTGGAAGCGTATTGACATACTTCAATTGTTGTGACGTTTTATACTTCTGGAAGCGTATTGACAGACTTCAATTGTTATGACGTTTTATACTTCTGGAAGCGTATTGACAGACGTCGGTTTTGGTTTAAACCCATCGTTTAAATGTTCTTGTACGGGTAGCGAGGGGCGTCTGATTTTAAAAATGTGAGGAGGTGTGAATAAGAAGATTACGGGTAAGGCTCCACGCATTTCAAATTCCGCACTATATTTAATCTATTTATGAGCTTCACGCTTCTCGCGCTTTAACTACAGGGATTTAACCCCTGGCAGTGACACAGGTAGATCTGTTTTTGGCCCCCCTGAGACGAGTAAAAATCAGAATGGTTGGCACTAACAGGAATTATAGGTTATGAATGAGTGGAGGTATACGTCGGCTGCCATCCTTCACCTTTTACCGGTCATTTGACGCCGTGTAGTGCGACTAACGTCATTAAATTTTGCTAGAAGGCTTACAAAATACACGGTGTCAGAATATGTTAGGCAGAGCGTAGACTGACTAATGATGTATCTAGGAACTAATTGACACATCATGTCCTTTTTTTTTTCTTTTTTTTTTCGAATTAATGCCCTGTTATGTGCCCCATGTATTCGTAATGGATCTCATTACGTCTATGTATTGAGTTTTCCCTTTCTCCCTACGAAATTTGAACAGCGAGGGATTTGTTTAATGAGGAACTTCACAGTTGGCACTCTTCATCAGATATTGTCAAGGTGAAGAAAGGATAAGGGCGGTGCATGTTGCACATACAAGGCGACGTGAAATAGGCACATAAAGTCGTTATAAACATCCTTGAGGAAAGAGACAACTTTGGAGATCTTGACATAGAGGGATTCTAATATGTACGGACGCGGACAGAAATACTTGGAAGAAGGCGTGAAATCTGTGGAACTGTTGGAGATGTGATGTGCGGTATTTATGAACACTGCGATGTATTTGACGAGGGTCGGTCACAAACTAAGTTTACATGCCCTATAATTGTTTAGCTAAAGAACCTACAGTGACTGTGACTATATCAGGGGAATTCGTCGCCGAGCGATTGTCATATGTTTACAGCGCTGAAGCAAAATCTTTACGGCTACAAATTTAAAGACGATCGCGAGGTGCAAACAGTTGTTACACGATGGCTGATAACACAGGACACGGACTGATATCAACAGGGAATAGAAAAGCTGGTCACAAGATATGATAAATGTACAGTTGTTGTGGGGACTACGTGGAAATGCAGTGGGATAGCAGTACAGTTAGATGTGAACTGGTCTTATTAGGGTTGCCTACATTGTGAACTTAGTTTATGACCAATCCTCGTAGTTGGCATATACAGTACCAGACTTAAGCAACTTTAAAAGAAATATACAAAATGAGACGAAGGTGACGGAAAAATACTGCTGGGCGATAACACAAGCCGCGGGGCCATCATGCTGCGGCCGATCAGGTTACAGTGTGTTGGAGTTTGGATTTCAAGTGTACTGTCTCGTATATACATACAGTCTATGGTTGATTGTATATGTTACAGTCAGAACACGACATCCGTTAAAACCCCAAGTCACTAGGTAAAACTAGTTCCAACAAAGCGCTGTCGTCAATACTAGTAAGTAGTTACTTCTAGAATTGACTGTCTAACTAACTAACTAACTAACTCCATGCAGCACAGTCCTTCTTGAGAAGCTAACAGGTCGTCAGCTAGTCAAGAAATTCCCCGCGTTTTATGGACCCGAAGGTTCATTACCGCACTCACAAGAGCCCGCCACCTCTCCCTATCCTGAGCCATATCAATACAGTCTACTGTTAGTAAAATCAAGTAATAGCCGATAGGTTAGGTTAGGTTACGTTAGGTTTGGTTAGGTTAAGTTAGGTTTGGTTAGGTTAAGTTACGTTACGTTACGTTACGTTACGTTAGGCTAGGTGAGGTTAGGTTAGGCTAGGCTCGTTGGAGCTAGTTTTACCTAGTAAGATCGGGTTTTAACGGATTTCGGGTTCTCACTGTAACATATGTATGTAATTATACTTTAGGCTTGCGCCGGGCTCTCTGGACCGTAACTACTGCGTAGGTCTGGGCGTGTCTGTAGTGATATAATTAACGTGATCTGAGCCCAGCAGTCTCACGCGGGCTCTTGTGACGCACGCATTACCTGGAAGTAGAGGTCCTGCACGAAGGAGACCTTGTATAGGGCGCAGTGGTCGTGTCCCAAGCTGGCCTTTCCAGGCAGGTTGTGCTCCAGTTGATGGTAGCGTTGCACTGGCAGGGAAGGACCGCCACCAGAATGCAGTGTGTGATAGGAGATGGCTAGATGGCCCCCGGGTTCCCCTTGGGGGGCTATTGGCCGCCACCCTGCAGACCTTATTTCTGCTGTTACGATGCTAGAGGCGAGGAGGAGGTATGCCACGAGCAGCATCGTGCTGTAAGCAGACATTGCTATATCAGCTGCAGAGATCAGTAGGTTTTGAGTTCGATAATCGACCGTCACTGGTATCGAGATTGTAAAGAATAAAACTCCAAATGTATTAACAGCTGGTTTCCATAAAACAAGAGCCAATTTTCGAGACACACTATAGCCGTACATAAATTAAATAAGTCGAACTCGCTTATAACGTCATGAAAGGGACTTGAATATTTTGTGTCGTTATAAACGAGCGTTGTTATGACCGAGGAGTATAATGTTATGGTTAACAGTGAGGAATTAATTGGTACTACAGAATATCTGACGTTATAGACGAGGTGTCGCATAAACCGATGTCGTTATAACCGGGTTCGACTGTATACCTAAGACCAAGGCGCAAGAAGGGTAACATGAAGCGTATTCCATAACAAGGGGTGACAAATATGATGCACCTCCGCGCAAAATGTAGTCCGCCCGGGCGGCCTGGCTCCCGGCATTTGTACACCCCTGCCAAAGACAAGGGAAAATATTGAGATTAATTGTGGTGTAGTGGAGGGGATTGGCCGTGGCGTATTTAAAATTACTATCCTAGCATTCTCCTTGTAGGAACATCGGAAATCGACATGAAACCTGAGTGAATATAGCTATTGCGTTCGTAGGGTACTGTGCCTATTGAATGGGCCTGCCTCAAGTTATATTGTGGACATTTATATTATATATATCGTGCACCTTGTTATAAGCTTAATGTCAGCCAACAAATGTATCAGATAGATAACATGTATAAAGTGTATTTGAGACCCCTACATATGTTTCAGCCACGCGGTGACGCAGTTGGTTAATGCACTGCAAGCCGGAAGGTTGCGGGCTCGATTCCCGATGGTATCATTGGAATGTTTCATTGACATAATCCTTCCGGTCTCACTATGGCCCTGGGGTCGACTCAGCCTCTAACAGAAATGAGTACCAGGAGTATTTCCTGGGGGGTAAAGGCGGCCGGTGCGTAGGGCTGACAACCTTACCACCTTCATGTGCCGATTTTCTAGAAATCTGGGAGCCTCAACCTCCTGGGGCCCTAAGGGCCTGTCCAGGCCTGTAATGGGATTTCTTTACCTTACATAAGTTTCAACAAACACGTTGTCATCTTCAGAGAGTTCATAGCAAAGGGATACAATAACTTCACATGGCCGTGCCATTTCTCAGGCGGTTAGTCGCCGGCCTCTCACCACGGAGGCCCCGGGTTCGGTCCCAGGTCAAGTCCATGTGAGATTTGTGGTGGACAAAGTGGCACTGGGACAGGTTTTTCTCCGAGTTGTCGGTTTTCCCCTGTTGATTTCATTCCACTGGTGCTCCATTAATTGTAAAAATTGGTAAAAAAGAACTGCTCATCCTCATCAGCTTCATTGGGGTTGCACAAAAAGTCTTAAGGCTGCGGTGCGAGGGCCCTTCGTCACAAAAATAAATAAATAATTTCTCATCCATTTATAAATGGATGTGAAATTATTGTCTACATTTGTTGGTTGATATTAAGTTTGTTATGGACGTTCAGCTCGGAGGTGACCCACAAATACGTAACAATATTTTGGCGAGGATGACAATGACGTCTGGTACCATGATTGATGATTTCATGTGAGTTGACTCTTTTAAGACGGAAGAAAAGACGTTATAGATGACGTAAGATCCGCCCGAATGATAGCATCCCGTTATCTTGTGGAAGAAATGAAGAATTTGTTTGGTGATGGATGACGTTTTGTGTGTTGTCAGCGTTGTCGACAAGCAAAATACGAAGATTTCAAGTTGAAAAATCTACGATCCTACGATAAAGAAATTTAGCAAAATCAAAGGTCGTAATCATGGTGATGTCCTTTTTTTTGGTGGTGGAGGAGGGAGAGGTATTCCTGTGACATTATGTTTGTCCAGCGTTATAGTTTATCTTCGGAGTGTTCAGAGAAACTAATTAAGTGAACAAGATCAGTTACTTGTGTAGATAAATGGAATGACAGTGCACATTTCCAGATGTCAGTTTCGGTTTAGTAACTTGGCCGAGAAACAGGTACCAATGTCGGAACGAATCGGGCGTTTGCCTCATTTGCGCTCATTCTCAAATTATTGGGGTCAGTCAGAAGATAAGTTTACAGTGCATATATTTTGGGTTGTCAATTTTTTTTTATTTATTATGTGCCTTAATAAGAACATATCACATTTAATTGTACTGCTATCCCACTGCATTTCCACGTAGTCCCCACCACAACTGATGCATTTATCATATCGTGTGACCAGCTTTTCTATTCCCTGTCGATATCAGTCCGTGTCCTGTGTTATCAGCCATCGTGTAACAACTGTTTCCACCCCGCGATAAACTTTAAATTTGTAGCCGTAAAGATTTTGCTTCAGCGCTGTAAACAGATGACAGTCGCTTAGCAACAAATTCCTATTATATAATCACAGTCACTGTAGGATCTTTACGTACGGAATTATACGGCATGCAGACTTATTTTTTGACCTCTTTTGTAAAATTGCCCTTGACGGGGTGTGACGTTGGATCACCTGACGACGGTCGGGAATTTCAAGACAACACTGGATGAACTTCGGGAAAGTTAATTAATAAACCATAGAACAACAACAACGTACATATTTTTTTTTCTATGGCTCGACAGCCCTATATGGGCCTGGGCCTCCTCGTTTCGTCGAGGCTTCACGATCACACTCAGACACACCACAGTCGGTAGGACTCCTCCGGACGAGTGACCAGCCCGTCGCAGAGACCTCTACCTGACAACACACAACACTCACAAGAGACAGACATCGATGCCCTGTGTGGGATTCGAACCCACGATCCTGGTAAGCGAGCGGCCGCAGACCCACGCCTTAGACCGCACTGCCACTGGGATCGGCAACAACGTACATATACGCTATAAAATTAACAACACAGGCAATGTACGTATTGGGTAACATTGAGGCGCGTTCGCGTAACCATTGTTGCCGTGGAAAAGCAATAAGTATTACGTACTCTGAGTGTGTGTCTGTAGCCTTAGTTATCCAGCATGCAAAGCGCATGCGCCGTATTATATTGTCATCTGTGGCCTGTCTGGCTGTACCATATTTTTCCACATTATCTCATAAACGGCACGATTTTCGGAAAAATTATTAGACACGAAATGTGTGTTTTGATTTTTGCTGCAACTTTTGTCTGAAACATTTCTCATTCAAAGAAGAACTGAGCGAGATATTATCAAATGTAGATAGGTGTTCGTGTGATTTTAATGGCACTTTTGATGTTTCTCGACAGATTTTCAAAAAAATACTCAAATGAAATTTCATGAAAATCCGTCCAGTGGGAGCTGAGTTGTTCCATGCGGACAGACAGACAGACAGACAGACAGACAGACAGACATGACGAAGCTAATAGTCTCTTTCCGCAATTTTGCGAACGCGCCTAAGAACTTGATATCCTCTTCATATTTCGACCTGTAATAAGGTCACCTTCAGGGATATTTGTTTAGAAAGCGTAGATATCTAGTATGAAAGTGTGTATTGTTAAGTTCAGAGTAGCTGTTGAGTTTGCAACTTGTGTGTACAGTGTTTGTGTTTTGTCATTAATTAATTTGACGTGTTCTTCGCCAGTATAAACACACAGGCCCTCGATTTAACGGACTAATTTGGGGGGGGGGTGTCCGCTATTGACAAAAGTCCTTTAAATCGAATGTATTTTAAAATCATATATTAATAACAAACTTACAATGTACTTGGTGTATTAAAATGTTATTGTAATGTATAAGTATGAATAAAATATTATTATAATGTACATTGAGTAATTTATACACGGCACTAAAACATCTGTTAAAAATTGAAAAATAAATTTACAACCAAAAAAAAAAAAAAGGGTTCAAAATTTTTCCTTTAGGACAGAAATTTTTTTTTTGTCCGTTAAATCCGAAGTCCGTTAAATCGGGGTCCGTTACATCGAGGGGCCTACTGTAATTGGACTCATGCATTGGGTATTTTTCCATCGGCTTTAGTTGAAGAAACACATCGTTTCGGTAGCTGACTCTGCTTCCTTCATCAGGTAAAACTGAAATATAATATGCAGTGCCCATTATGCGTATCTAATTTATATCTGAGGATATAATTCAGCCACATCTAATGGGCCACACGAATGGGATTTATACTTTACCTGAAGATGGAAGTAGAGACAGCTTCCGAAACGGTGTGTTATAACTGAACCGAGACGTTGGAAGTTGCCCGATACACGCGCCAATGTAAAGAATACACACGCCACAAACATGGGCTTAATTAATGCTATTACTCATTGCGTGGCGTGACCGACTTCTCTTCGCAGGCACGAAGTACCTTAATTAAGATTTTTCCACACTACAGGTACACATGCACTGCAAGTCCCGTCTCATTCATAACTCCATTGTTATTCGCAGGTAATTTTTTTTTTTTGCTCTACACGCGTGTCTTTTACCCTACTTACAAATTACGTTTGCGTGATACGTTCGTCGACAAATACGTCTAGAATCACAGCAGTTTTGAAGACCGATGTTTGTTTTATTATCATGTATCAATGCATAAATACTGCAATTCGCCTTCTGGTCATTTATTTGATATAATTCTGCTGAAACTGAGCGCGAATTTGAAGATTATAAGCTTCTGGTACGTGACGACGTGTGGTTTTGTACGTGGTTACCAGTGTTTCGTAGGCACATGATGCCTCCATTTTCATGGGGTGGTGATTTCTCTTACACGTATTTTACCAGCCAACACGGCGTCACGTCCCAGAGGCCAGTGATAGCCACCACAGTCGTCGTCAGTCAATATTCCGTCTCAGATCACACATTCTCCAGCACACTGCCACACCAGATATTTACCGTTTATGGGCGAACACACACACAGGCACACGCATACACACGCAGTGTGGACGCTTCGTTAGCTCGCCGCAGACTGAATGCTCCGTTCAAATGTCTTTTTAGTGTTACCGCTTTTTTTTTTTCCTTCCCAGTCGTACTTTTCTGCAGCAAACAGCTTTCACCAAGTTGAGTGCAGAGGCTGTCTTAAGTAACAATACACCTGGATGGGGGACACCCTGCCCTCTCTTCTGACAACCTCTGCAGTTGGTGCAGCGTTTTGGGAAACAATATTTCTGTTTTCCCCCAAACAGAATTGTTATATTGGCATTGCGTGATTTAAGGCCCTCGTCGCGATGTTGATGACATCTGCGATCTTCTGGGATGTTACGTGGCGTCGAGTGGTAATTCCTCCAGGCTCAAGAAGTCCAAGAACTTCTTGACACTTGAAGTTTGGACCGATAGGTTGTCTCGAAACGTCGGTACAGAACTACCACTCAACGCTGCGTAATATCCCAGAAGAGCGCAGATCTTATATTGACATTATTTGTAGTTACTTTGTAATAAACATTTTCATAGAGTTCCTCTTTCGGTCGCTTCGCTATGAAGGCATGTTGGAGGGGGGGGGGAGATGGAGGTATGACCACGCATGCCGTGGGGAATTTCTTGATTAAGTGAGGAAGTATTAGCTTTTCAAGAAGGACTCTGCTCCATGGAGTTAGTTCGAGTATGAGTTGATGTCTTAAGTACATTTCAGAAGATGATTTTGGTGTAATAGAGAGATCACAGCCTGAGGGAAGGAGACCGCTTGGAAGACCCAGGCGTAGATGGCAGGATAATATTAAAATGGAACTTCAAGAAGTGGGATGGTGTGGCATGGCCTGGATTGATATGGCTCAGGATAGGGACAGGTGGCGGACTCTTGTGAATGCGGTAATAAACCTTCGGGTTCCATAAAACGCGGGGAATTTCTTGACTAGCTGACGACCTGTTAGCTTCTCAAGAAGGACTCTGCTCCATGGAGTTAGTTAGTTAGTTAGTTAGTTAGTTAGTTAGTTAGAGGCATCACAGATCTCCTGAAGGCGTTCGTCAGATGAGATCTCTGTAAAGAGAAAGCATGTCACTGCAGAGAGTGGTGTGATTGGACAGTATGGCGAGGGCAGTGTGTAGGTATGAAGGTCAGGATACCTGAATCATAAGGTGACAGCGGAACTGCGTTTCGAAACGTGTTCATGTAATATCGCGTAAGACAGCTGGGAATTTTTCATTGACATAATCCTTTCGGTCGCACTATGGCCCTGGGGTCGACTCAGCCTCTAACAGGAATGAGTACCAGGAATATTTCCTTGGGGGTAAAGGCGGCCGGTGCGTAGGGCTGACAACCTTACCACCTTCATGTGCCGACTGTCTGGAAATATGGGAGCCTGAACCTCCTGGAACCCTCAGGGCCTGTCCAGGCTTGTAATTGGATTGCTTTACTGTACCTTCACTTAAAATCCGTAGTGTATTCAGCGGTGTGTCGCTGTATTTTGTTATACGATCGGCATCATACGTGTGCCTCTGTGATCATGTACTGATTATGTTACTTGGCAAAGACGTTTCTTCCCTTTCATGGAACCTGAATGTTTCGTCGTCATGTTCTCAAGGTCCTGTCGCAAGTCTTAACGCTGAGCCAGTTCAATCCGGCCCACATCATCATCATCACGCAGTCTGTCTTACGACAGGTCCGTAGCCTCTTCATTCTGCAGTCTGTCTTACGACAGGTCCGTAGCCTCTTCCAAAGCGAGTTCTCCATATGGTGCGATCTAATGCTTCCCCTTTCAATTTCCAGTATCTTCTCTTTTCCTTAAGGTCATCCAGTAGCTGCTTACGCCGTTTCCCTCGTCTTCCCGTCATTTCTATCCTTCCCTCTAACTTTCCTTCAATCACATGTTTCAGAAGGCAGTTTCTACGCAAAATGTGACCAATACAGTTAGCCTTTCTTCTTTTTATTGTATGTACGATATTCCTCTCCTCCTTCACTCTATGTAATACTTCTTCATTTCTCACACGATCGGTCCAACTGATCTTCTCCATTCTTCTCCAGCACCACATTTCAAAACTTTCCAGATACTTCCGATCTACTTTCCGAAGTGTCCACGTTTCAGCACCACACAAAGCTATGCTCCAAATGTAGCACTTTACTAGTTTCTTCCTGGATTTAATTTCACGTGTACATCTTGCATAATTTGTTATCAATGTGAAATTTGGTGTGTAGGTGGATCATAGCCTTACAGTTACTAGTAGGCTATGTATTGTGCTCGAAATATTTTTGTCATTTTTCGATGAATACATAGCGGTCGCACGAATTTTTCTCTCTTTTAGTTCTGGTATTGTACCATTGAGGCTCGGCATGTTATATTTAGCATGTAGGTAGATCGGGGTCATACATGTATGTTATTGGCCACATATTGTTGTAAGTCGGCAGTTACAATGGTGGTGACGATGTGATAGTTATAGGTTATATCCGACTGATTTGACGTTGACTGAATACTGCGTAATTTAATTGAGGGCAAACGTCAATAAATGAGGCATGATTTTCTTCTTTTTTTGTGGCACACTGTCCTTACAGTTTAACCAGTACCTCCTTCAGAATGACAGCACATACAGATCTGTCTTCTGCTTTCTTCCTCCATCTCTTGACATACGGTCCTTACAGTTTAACCAGTACCTCCTTCACAACGACAGCACATACAGATCTGTCTTCTGCTTTCTTCCTCCATCTCTTGACATACGGTCCTTACAGTTTAACCAGTACCTCCTTCACAACGACAGCACATACAGATCTGTCTTCTGCTTTCTTCCTCCGTCTCTTGACATACGGTCCTTACAGTTTAACCAGTACCTCCTTCACAACGACAGCACATACAGATCTGTCTTCTGCTTTCTTCCTCCATCTCTTGACATACGGTCCTTACAGTATAACCAGTACCTCCTTCACAATGACAGCACATACAGATTTGTCTTCTGCTTTCTTCCTCCATCTCTTGACATACGGTCCTTACAGTTTAACCAGTACCTCCTTCACAATGACAGCACATACAGATCTGTCTTCTGCTTTCTTCCTCCATCTCTTGACATACGGTCCTTACAGTATAACCAGTACCTCCTTCACAATGACAGCACATACAGATCTGTCTTCTGCTTTCTTCCTCCATCTCTTGACATACGGTCCTTACAGTATAACCAGTACCTCCTTCACAATGACAGCACATACAGATCTGTCTTCTGCTTTCTTCCTCCATCTCTTGACACCCATATTCCATGTGGCTAAGTAAATCATATTGTCCTTTTTCTGCCTGGGTCGACTAACATTTTGATCCGTCCGGCTAGCCTTCTTTGGTTTCTGAATCCATGTAATTTTTGGGGGGGTATATGAGTGATTAGCCCCCAGCCCTAGGAGGGTTGGTGTAGCTCACCTAAATTTCCCCCCCCCTCCCCCGTGCCCTATCTTTGCGTGACACACTTCGTGCTCCTCGGTTGGGACCTGTCTGGCTTGGGTAGCCATACCACATGGCTCTCAACTTCACTGGAACTCGCAAACCTCCCTGCCAGGCACTGAAGGTGCCTACGGTAAGGCGGTGCCTCTTGGGGAGGCATGATTTTCTTACTCGAGGAGAAATCTCCCTTTTTGGAAGTTCCTATTTGTATCTTCGGATAATGACGACGACGACAATAATAATAATAATAATAATAATAATAATAATAATAATAATTGTGTGACCCCTCCTGATGATGGTTTTCTAGAAACCGAAACATATGTAGGGGCTTTTTTAAACGTTTTTTTAAACGATTTTAAAGAAACCTTTTATTGGTTTATTAAATGAAGTGCATTTAGTTGGTGTGAGACATTTAATAATAATAATAATAATAATAATAAGCAGCCTTCAGTGCTATGAGAGTGTTCCGGCTGCAAAATCTAACTCTGGGTTGGTCCTGCCTTATATCAGTCTACCTTCCGTTCTGCCTTCTGTCGAGTCCGGATATGATGTTCAGAAAACCTGCTTTCATGTGGGAGTAAGGCTGTATTTCGGTCTCGCTCAGCAGCTCGTTACCACCTGCTGTGCTGCGCCTGATATATGCGTACGAACAAAGAAGCATAACAGATGCCAGGCACAGAAGAACAGTGAAACTGATGAAAGTGGATACATTGTCAGGAGGACAACGAGGCGCCATACACATTCACTTAGCCACCTGATTACACAGCTCCTGTTTGATTCTTCCGATACAAGATTTATTACTCCTTGCGGCAGTTCGGTCATTGCAGCGAATAGTATCGTTCTTGAATTCCGGAAGCTTGGGCGTGTAGCAGGAATGGCTAAATATTAAGTTTATGCAACAGTTGGCTTGTAAAACGTGAAGGGTATGTGAGCTACCAAAACTTTTGTAGGAGGCTAATACAGGTAGGATGGGTAGGATGATAATACAGACGGTATGGGTGGGAGGATAATGTGGATTACGGGATGGATAGGATAATGCAGATAAGGTGGATAGGAGGATAATACAAGAGGGTGGATAGGCTAATACAGATAGGGTGTATAGCAGGATAATACCAATGGGATGGATAGGAAGATAATACAGATAGTTGGGTTTATTGGAGTATAATTCAGATAGGAGGGTGGATAGGCCAATACACATAGGGTGGATAGGAGGATAATACAGGTGGGAGTGTGGATATGATAATAGTATGAATAGGATAATACAGGTAGGAGGATGGGCAGGGGATAATACTGATAAGAGGGTAAATAGGAAGATAATACATATTAAATTAACAGAATGATAATGCAGATATGCGGGTGGCTAGTTTAATACAGAGAGGATCGATGGATGGTATTAATACAGATAGTATGGATAGGATGATAGTACAAATAGTATGGATAGGAAGATAATACACATGGGTTGGATGGGAGGATAATGTGGATTACGGGATGGATAGGCTGATGCAAATAGTGTGGATGGGAGGATAATGCAGATGGGAGGGTGGATATGGTAGTAGTATGAATAGGATAATAGAGGTAGGAGGATGGGTAGGGGATAATACAGATAAGAGGGTAAATAGGAAGATAATACATATTAAATTAAACAGAATGATAATGCCGATATGCGGGTGGCTAGTTTAATACAGAGAGGATCGATGGGATGGTATAATACAGATAGTATGGATAGGATGATAGTACAAATAGTATGGATAGGAAGATAATACACATGGGTTGGATGGGAGGATAATGTGGATTACGGGATGGATAGGCTAATGCAAATAGTGTGGATGGGAGGATAATGCAGATGGGAGGGTGGATATGGTAGTAGTATGAATAGGATAATAGAGGTAGGAGGATGGGTAGGGGATAATACAGATAAGAGGGTAAATAGGAAGATAATACATATTAAATTGACAGAATGACAATGCAGATATGCGGGTGGATAGTTTAATACAGAGAGGATCGATGGATGGTATAATACAGATAGTATGGAATAGGATGATAGTACAAATAGTATGGATAGGAAGATAATACAGATAGGTGGATGGTAGATTAATAGATAGTATGAGTAGGATAATCAGGATAAGAGGATGTGTAGGATATACAAGTAGGTCTCGATTTGTGTCTTCTATTTGCGTGTTGTAATGTCAAGGCTACATGTGATTGTAATTGTCATGAGTATCCTTATTTACATGCTGCGCGGTTTATTCGGCTTCTTGTGCCCCAGTGTGACCCATTTCATAGGTCAGATTGTGGGCATGGGCGTGTCAGTAGCATGTTGTACAGCTTATTTAATGCCAGTGGATGCCTCAAGGTTCGTCTGTCAGTAGCATGTTGTACAGCTTATTTAATGCCAGTGGATGCCTAAAGGTTCGTCTGTCAGTAGCATGTTGTACAGCTTATTTAATGCCAGTGGATGCCTAAAGGTTCGTCTGTCAGTAGCATGTTGTACAGCTTATTTAATGCCAGTGGATGCCTAAAGGTTCGTCTGTCAGTAGCATGTTGTACAGCTTATTTAATGCCAGTGGATGCCTAAAGGTTCGTCTGTCAGTAGCATGTTGTACAGCTTATTTAATGCCAGTGGATGCCTAAAGGTTCGTCTGTCAGTAGCATGTTGTACAGCTTATTTAATGCCAGTGGATGCCTAAAGGTTCGTCTGTCAGTAGCATGTTGTACAGCTTATTTAATGCCAGTGGATGCCTAAAGGTTCATCTGTGGTAGGAATCTGCTGTTGTTTAAGAACGCGGTAACTCCGAACATAACGAGCACGAACAGTCTGGACGCAGAGAGCAGAAGTAACTCCGAACATAAGGAGCACGAACAGTCTGGACGCAGAGAGCAGCAGTAACTCCGAACATAACGAGCACGAACAGTCTGGACGCAGAGAGCAGCAGTAACTCCGAACATAAGGAGCACGAACAGTCTGGACGCAGAGAGCAGCAGTAACTCCGAACATAAGGAGCACGAACAGTCTGGACGCAGAGAGCAGCAGTAACTCCGAACATAAGGAGCACGAACAGTCTGGACGCAGAGAGCAGCAGTAACTCCGAACATAACGAGCACGGACAGTCTGGACGCAGAGAGCAGCAGTAACTCCGAACATAACGAGCACGGACAGTCTGGACGCAGAGAGCAGCAGTAACTCCGAACATAACGAGCACGAACAGTCTGGACGCCGAGAGCAGCAGTAACTCCGAACATAAGGAGCACGAACAGTCTGGACGCAGAGAGCAGCAGTAACTCCGAACATAACGAGCACGAACAGTCTGGACGCAGAGAGCAGCAGTAACTCCGAACATAAGGAGCACGAACAGTCTGGACGCAGAGAGCAGCAGTAACTCCGAACATAAGGAGCACGAACAGTCTGGACGCAGAGAGCAGCAGTAACTCCGAACATAAGGAGCACGAACAGTCTGGACGCAGAGAGCAGCAGTAACTCCGAACATAACGAGCACGAACAGTCTGGACGCAGAGAGCAGCAGTAACTCCGAACATAACGAGCACGGACAGTCTGGACGCAGAGAGCAGCAGTAACTCCGAACATAACGAGCACGGACAGTCTGGACGCAGAGAGCAGCAGTAACTCCGAACATAACGAGCACGAACAGTCTGGACGCCGAGAGCAGCAGTAACTCCGAACATAACGAGCACGAACAGTCTGGACGCAGAGAGCAGCAGTAACTCCGAACATAACGAGCATGAACAGTCTGGACGCAGAGAGCAGCAGTAAACTCCGAACATAAGGAGCACGAACAGTCTGGACGCAGAGAGCAGCAGTAACTCCGAACATAAGGAGCACGAACAGTCTGGACGCAGAGAGCAGCAGTAACTCCGAACATAACGAGCACGAACAGTCTGGACGCAACTTTAAGTGGCAAATCATTAACAGTTTTAACGGGAAGGTAATTAACGCACAAACGTTCAGCTGCTTGTGACATTATGAGCCACACCCGTCCACGAAAGTCTTCATTAACGTCGATAAAGAATGCAGAGCAGTGCGTAGGCACAGTGTGTTACGTAAACGCAGCGCGCACAATGTGCTAATTACATCGTGTTCTTACATAAGGTAGAGCGAAGTTCCGCCTCGGGAGAGTGTAGACAGTTTGTTGATTATGCTGTAAATGGACTTTGCATGTCGCCAGGAAAAATAGGGACATTCACATAGCGTCGTGTAATAAGAACGTGACAGTTCATTACGAGCGTCGTTTTTATGATTCCGCACGATTTTTACGGAAAGGGCATAGAGGGGGGGGGGGGTCGTGTGTGCCGTGTCTTTGAACCTCTTGTGTATGGACCCGATTTAGATGAAAGTTCCTTTATGTGGGTACGGGCTGGACGTTTAGGGGTTCGAATCCCACAAGGGAAAGATGTTTTCTCATATCCGAAACGTCTAGACTAGCTCTGGGGCCCACTGAGCCTCCTATTCAATGGGTAACGGAGTTCTTTATTGTGGGGTAAAGCGGCCGGGGCGTGTTGTTTACACCACTTTTTCCTCCGTCTAGTGCTGAGGTTAGGAATGACTGGAGCTGTACCTCTACTCCCGCTATATGCCCTCATGGCGTTGACAGGGACAACTTTAACCTTTTTTTGGGTGTGGGTCGTTATTGAAGGTTGTCAGATATATCAATTTTTTTTTTTGTGGCGAGATTTGAGGTTCTCACAGCGGTGATGATGAAAATTGAAGTTTTCTGGTATGTTACGCTATGTCGTTTTGAGGGATGTCAGTCGGGACGGACAGACAGACGTACTGACAGACAGACATGACGAAGGTAATAGTCGCATTTCGCAATTTTGCGAACGCGCCTACAAAATCGGTAGAGATAGAGAGATCTTCAGGATCGAGATCTTCTGTACACCGTTGGTGGATAATGAGAGACAGGAGGATGCAGTTGTACGGCAGTGCGCCACTAATTCCACGTTTGATGTTGCAAAACATTTCAGATGCTTTGCCATAACTCAACCGTTTAGACGCCGGCTTTTCGCCGTGTGGGCTGTGGTTCAATACCAGGTCATTCCGCGTGGGATGCGTGGTACATTGACTGATGCTGGCGCCATTTTTATTCCAGTACCTCGCTTTTCGTCTGCCGGTTATTGTTCCAGCAATCCTTCGTACTCATTACCACCCTTGTCATACACAGTCATCTGTACCCGGCAGTTCGTTTTAATAGCCCCGGTCTTCATTGAGGCTTAACCTCTGACCCGGAACGTGACTGGACAAAAAGGAAAGCAGCATCCGTACAACGAGCTCTTCTTTTACTCTCGTTTCTTTTACGTATTTTTTGCTTTAACGCCCCTTGACATTTTACACCGCTTCTTAATTTGCGCCCATTTTCCTTTCTACGCCCTTTGGGTGGCTGCATTCTATTACGCTGACCCCTGAGTTCTTATGGGAATATCATTTTTAATTTACGACTTTTTGATTTAACACCTCTTGCAGATTTACTCCAGTTCTTAATATACGCCCACTCGTTTTCGGAATAACGCTCTTCGGACACTTTAGTACTATTTTATTTAAGTCTTTTTCCTTACGGGAATATCATTTTTGATTTGCCCCTTTTTTTATTTACTCCCACTTTTTCAGGTACACAACTGGAGCGTAAAAGAATGGCTGTGTGTACGTGAACTTAGACCATATGAGCTGTGTACTCCTTTTGAAAGACTGTAAGTAGGTGCTATGGGTGAATGGTGTAGGTGAATCAGTGTCGACATTTGGGTGGATGGATGGGTGAAAAGTCCCGTAAAATTTGAATCCACAGCAATTTTTCCAACATTTGTTCCAGTCACGATTACAAGTCCATTCAGTAGTCTGGCCTGGCCTTAGGTGAACCATCATCGATTGAGGACTGATGACCTTAGGATATTTATTACCAGTCGAGGAACACTGGCAGTAGGTGGACCATAAGTTTAGGAACACTGGCATTAGGTGGACCATAACTTTAGGAACACTGGCATTAGGTGGACCATAACTTTAGGAACACTGGCATTAGGTGGACCATAACTTTAGGAACACTGGCAGTAGGTGGACCATAAGTTTAGGAACACTGGCATTAGGTGGACCATAACTTTAGGAACACTGGCATTAGGTGGACCATAACTTTAGGAACACTGGCATTAGGTGGACCATAACTTTAGGAACACTGGCATTAGGTGGACCATAACTTTAGGAACACTGGCATTATGTGGACCATAACTTTAGGAACACTGGCATTAGGTGGACCGTAACTTTAGGAACACTGGCATTAGGTGGACCGTAACTTTAGGAACACTGGCATTAGGTGGACCATAACTTTAGGAACACTGGCATTAGGTGGACCATAACTTTAGGAACACTGGCAGTAGGTGGACCATAACTTTAGGAACACTGGCATTAGGTGGACCGTAACTTTAGAAACACTGGCATTAGGTGGACCATAACTTTAGGAGCACTGGCATTAGGTGGACCATAACTTTAGGAACACTGGCATTATGTGGACCATAACTTTAGGAACACTGGCATTATGTGGACCATAACTTTAGGAACACTGGCATTATGTGGACCATAACTTTAGGAACACTGGCATTAGGTGGACCATAACTTTAGGAACACTGGCATTAGGTGGACCATAACTTTAGGAGCACTGGCAGTAGGTGGACCATAACTTTAGGAACACTGGCATTAGGTGGACCATAACTTTAGGAACACTGGCATTAGGTGGACCGTAACTTTAGGAACACTGGCATTAGGCGGACCATAACTTTAGGAACACTGGCATTAGGTGGACCATAACTTTAGGAACACTGGCATTAGGTGGACCATAACTTTAGGAACACTGGCATTAGGTGGACCATAACTTTAGGAACACTGGCAGTAGGTGGACCATAACTTTAGGAACACTGGCATTAGGTGGACCATAACTTTAGGAACACTGGCATTAGGTGGACCATAACTTTAGGAACACTGGCATTAGGTGAACCATAACTTTAGGAGCACTGGCATTAGGTGGACCATAAGTTTAGGAACACTGGCATTAGGTGGACCATAACTTTAGGAACACTGGCGTTACGTGGACCATAACTTTAGGAACACTGGCATTAGGTGGACCATAACTTTAGGAACACTGGCATTACGTGGACCATAACTTTAGGAACACTGGCATTAGGCGGATCCGCAGCATTTGCAGAGCTGTCATATTTGCCGACGGTTGTCAGGGCCGGACGCTTGAAGCTAAGTTGTGCATTAATTAGAGCTACCGGAAAACGATTGCAGCAGGGTACTAGCTGGCCGAGGAACACTTGTGATGCTGTACATAGATTTACTGTAGGAATGAGGAAGTCTCTGTCATCCATCCTCCATACTGCTAGCCGGTCCGTCCGATGAGATCAGGTTCTGCAGCTCGTACAAATAGGGTCGAGGCTTATGTGATCAGTTTCCGTTTCCTGTCTTCACTGCTTGATCATGTAAAAGTACGACATTGGTTACTACAAGAGTTCTCAAGGCACGTTTTGAAGAACTGAACTAAATGCACCCCTTTTTTTTTGGGGGGGGGGCACTATTTCATGTTAAACCCCCGAACATCCTTTACGTAGGACACATCATTCCTTAGGATTGGTGTGGAAGGAAAGTAAGTCTTTGTTTTTGGGGTCTAGAACGCAAGATGAGTTTGAATTTTGGATACAGCCATATTAATCCTTTAAAGCCCAGTGGTTACTATATGTACCACCAGGTTTAACATTCACAAATTCTACGTTCTGCCCACACAGTGTATTTATGTGTTTTGTGTGGATCTCAGAACAAACAGCGATTATTTCACTGTACAACATTAACTGACTGGTTTGTATAACTGAGACGGAGTGTGTTTACTGCGCGGTACGGACTGTATTTATGTGTTTTGTGTGGATCTCAGAACAAACAGCGATTATTTCACTGTACAGCATTAACTGACTGGTTTGTATAACTGAGACGGAGTGTGTTTACTGCGCGGTACGAACTGAATATTTATATGTACACACCTGAAGCCCAGTGGTTACTATATGTACCACCATGTTTAACATTCACAAATTCTACGTTCTGCCCAGACAGTGTATTTATGTGTTTTGTGTGGATCTCAGAACAAACAACTATTATTTCACTGTACAGCATTAACTCCACTGTCTGTTGTAATACATGATGTTGACGGGAGGTCAAAGTCCGGACAGTTAATTTTAAGACGCAAGACGCGTTGTATTTAACTGCGGTCTCAATTGCCAAGCTTATACAGGGTCGGTGGTATTTGAATGAAATATCATCAGAGAGAATTGGTGCAGTGATATACACAAGGGGAAAGCACAAGTATTTTGTCCATCTAAAATCTCATATAGACTGGCTTGGGATCGAATGCGGACCTCGACAGGGAGGGACAGTTATTTTCAAAGGAACATGTCCCCTTTATTTTCAAGAGTTCAAGGTTCATGAAGTATTTCATTTATTGTGTACGATTTAGCGCTTATGGAATATAATTTGTTTGGGTCTGCTGACACAACACTTCTGAGGTCGCTGATTTGATAGTGATGGGGAAGTGGAAGTGGTTGTTCATGAAGGGTTGGCGCGTGAAAGAACTCGATTTCTACCGCGACGGAATTTTTGAACTCGTGACAAGATGGGACGAATGCATCAGTATGTTCGGGAATTATGTTGGAAATTGATACTTCAGCAGAGTAAATGAATCACACTTGACGTTATAATGACTTATTTAATTCTTATGATCTGGGGAACATCAATGATCTTACAGTTGTCATTCGTGTGGTGTCTGGCTTTAATGACGCAATGAATCGGTATCGCTATGCTAGCCGGTCAAAAGACCTCAATTTTAACGGAGTTCATCCCATTTGTGCTGTGGTATAATGATATTGGTATGTATATTAGCCGCCGATCCCAGTGGCCGTGCGGTCTAAGGCGTGGGTCTTCGGCCGCTCGCTTACTAGCATCGTGGGTTCGAATCCCACCGGGGGCATGGATGTCTGTCTGTTGTGAGTGTTGTGTGTTGTCAGGTAGAGGTCTCTGCGTGGGGCTGATCACTCGTCCAGAGGAGTCCTACCGACTGTGGTGTGTCTGAGTGTGATCGTGAAGCCTCGACGAAACGAGGAGGCCCAGGCCCGTATAGGGCTGTCGAGCCATAAGGGAAAAAAAATGTATATTAGCCTCAAACCTAACAGACTTTTGTTAAATACATCAGTGAATGCTACATGTTTCGGCCGTACAGATCACCATCATGCCGTAAAATACGTAATTTAAAACAAAAATATGTGTGCATAGAAATGTTCAGTAACCTGCGAGATCTCAGAAATATTTACAAAATTTTTTTAATGTCTCACTACCAACTAAATGCACAATATTTAAAAAACCAATATAAGGTTTCTTAAAATCGTCTAAAAAGCCCCTACATATGTTTAATTAATTAAATTTAATTTACGTAACATTAAACTGTGTATATACAACACTTCTCATATTTACCTCTTGTTTGCTAATTTTTTTTTTCCGTGTGATTCTTAAAATTTTTAAAATCGTATTGATTATTTCTTATTTTGTTGACTAGATTATTCAGTTGCCTGGTGTAATGTGTTTTGGGGGGCGAACGTGATTTATCTTGAACCCAGTAGGTACTTGTTATTTGTTTTTTTTAATATATTTGTTGACATTTGGTGTTTATTTGTTAGGTGGCACATATGACCGGTGTCACTGCGCGTTATGTGTTTTCGTGTTATTAATTATTTGTCATTTTTCTGAATAACACGTGTTTACGGTCGCTCCAGTTCCTTGTGTCCTGTTGTTCTGTGTACGCCAGGTAGTACTTCCGGGCAGGAAGACAAGTGCTTCGAAGCATGTAACAAGCACTTTTCCTCTTGGACGCGTTTTCAGCAAGTAGCTGGTGATGAATCGCGAATTTCCGTACATGCTGACATCACGCGTGTCGCTGCGGTCGGGAAGTGCACCTCCTGACTCCAGTTATTTATTGTCTACAAATTTGCCGAAACGTCGACTGTTTTTATGACTCCCGTCACTGTTTGATATTCACGACTAAGCGGTTGCTGGTTCGAGCTTTGTGCTGGGCGATTCTTTTCTCCCGGTCGCTAGTTTAAATCCCATATGCAGCATGACATTGCTACGCTGTTTCGTAAGGTCCTACTAACAGACCTAATAAAATGACAGCTATGTCGTCGCTGGAGTATAGACGTATTGCCGTCTGTACCCCGCCATATTGTTGCTAGGTCATAACTGAGTCCCTTGATATTTCTTCGTCGACTGTGTTCAGAATTTCAGAGTGTTGTTGTATCCCCGAAATTTCGGAGAAGGCCGGTGAGGCGTATCGTGGATGTTGCTCCACCGGAATAGGGTTCGTATAGGTTGTGAGGGATGCTTGAAACAAACTCGTTGTACCAGGTTCCAGGCACTTTAATTGCAATAGGCCGTATTTACAGAAAACAGGCCGGGAAGGCCTCGCAGCAACTTATACAGACTATCTGGATCAACGGCAGGATCGGGAATCCGCCCTTTCAGGCGTCAGAGGTTTTATCAGAGAGGCTTGTGTGTGGTCTGTACGTAGGAGTATTCGTTACTCCTCCACATGTGACTGTGCGTCTGCAAGGAGTCACACAGTGGCCACCATAGTTCCAGGAAGAATAACAAATAAGCAGTTACAAACATTGGGCAAAGCGAATGCAAAGAGGCGTATGATGAGAAAGTACTAATTAGCAAGTGATAAGGTCCGATGATACGGACAAAGTACAGAAGGTGCTGCATCAATGCAATGTCGTTGCCTTAGTTACTATAATATATATATATATAATGTAAGGAACATCCGTAATATATAACAGATATATGCAACAGTGTGCTTCACAAGTGGTTTTACAACATTAATCGTGTTTTGAACGATTTTAGTCGGTGTTTTTGAAAGTGATTTTTAAGAAGGTGACCTACAACCTACACGATAAAAACGCAAGTGATCTACACTACACATGAAATATACAATGGGTACCGGGTCTCTTGCCCGGGGATAAAGCGGCCAGCGCGTGGCGTTGACCACCCACGCCCATGTAGCGTTGAGGTCAAAGAAAGAATAGAGCTAAACATTTACTCCCCTCTGGGCCTTCATGGCCTGTTCTAGGGTAAACTTGACTTTTATTTTGCTACATTGTCGCTATATAAACCACGATGGCAAGAGAGAATTTGAACCTAGGATCAATTCTGGCGTGATAAGACCTCGGGAAATAAGATTGTACTGCATTCTCAATAACGAGGAGTGCAGATACTACAAGGAGAACGGCAGTCTGACACAACTGAAAAGTTACTGAGAAAGACAGCTGTAAAAACAAGGCTCGAGCTGTGGGGTTCGGGGCATTGGTGCAGCTTGCAGGATTTCGGAAGACAGTGAAAGAACGCAGTTTGCCTTTCGACACCGCAGTGTATGTACCGTGATTTAAGCGATACTGTGTTAGGCCATATGTAAAGCATGTACACACGACTGGGGTTTATATGAGATACGCCAGTAATTGTGCATTGGACAAGGACTGGTTTGTTTCGCAAACATTTGTGCTTGTTTAGAGTTCCGGCGCGAAGCACCTGGCCTGGCCTTTTAAAGGGTCTGTGTTCTGCATTCTCACGACTTGTGTCACATTTACAGACAGTCGGTTGGAACCGGACACTTGGCGAATATTTGTACAAGTGCACCGTTCCCACGACATGCATATAGCCATTATCATTATCATCGCGCTTTCAAGGACTTAGGCGTCTTCGCCCTCTCCGGTCTCAATATATCTTTAATGCGTGTCGTCAAGTGACAAATGTTTGTCAGATAAACCAGTGGTGGGAACACGACTTAAGATTGAGCGGCTGACTGGCGAGGGCAGTCCGTTGGCCTAGCAGTGGCGACGATGGCCAGGTGAGGTTTTGAATACCTCAGTTGTTGAAGAAGGCCAGGGGAGGGTTTAAATACCCCAGCTGGAAAAGTCTAGGGGAGGTTTAAATACTCCATTTGTTGAAGGCTAGGGGAGGTTTAAATACTCCATTTGTTGAAGGCTAGGGGAGGTTTAAATACTCCATTTGTTGAAGGCTAGGGGAGGTTTAAATACTCCATTTGTTGAAGGCTAGGGGAGGTTTAAATACTCCATTTGTTGAAGGCTAGGGGAGGTTTAAATACTCCATTTGTTGAAGGCTAGGGAAGGTTTAAATACTCCATTTGTTGAAGGCTAGGGGAGGTTTAAATACTCCATTTGTTGAAGGCTAGGGAAGGTTTAAATACTCCATTTGTTGAAGGCTAGGGGAGGTTTAAATACCCAAGTTGTTGGAGAAGACCAGGTGAGGTTTAAATACTCCATTTGTTGAAGGCTGGGGGAGTTTAAATACTTCAGTTATTGGAGAAGGCTAGGGGAGGTTTAAATACTCCATTTGTTGAAGGCTAGGGGAGGTTTAAATACTCCATTGTTGAAGGCTAGGGGAGGTTTAAATACTCCATTTGTTGAAGGCTAGGGGAGGTTTAAATACTCCATTTGTTAAAGGCTAGGGGAGGTTTAAATACTCCATTTGTTGAAGGCTAGGGGAGGTTTAAATACTCCATTTGTTGAAGGCTAGGGGAGGTTTAAATACTCCATTTGTTGAAGGCTAGGGGAGGTTTAAATACCCAAGTTGTTGGAGAAGACCAGGTGAGGTTTAAATACTCCATTTGTTGAAGGCTAGGGGAGGTTTAAATACCAAGTTGTTGGAGAATACCAGGTGAGGTTTAAATACCCCAGTTGTAGAAGGCTAGGGGAGTTTAAATACTTCAGTTATTGGAGAAGGCTAGGGGAGGTTTAAATACCTCAGTTGGAGTAGTCTAGGGGAAGTTTAAATACTCCAGTTGTTGAGAAAGGCTAGGGGAGGTTTAAATACCCCAGTTGTAGAAGGCTAGGGGAGTTTAAATACTTTAGTTACTGGAGAAGGCTAGGGGAGATTTAAATACTTTAGTTACTGGAGAAGGCTAGGGGAGATTTAAATACCCCAGTTGAAGTCTAGTGTTGGTTTAAATGCCCCACTTGTTGGAGAAGGCCACGGAAGTTTTAAATGCCCCAATTGAAGGCCAGGGGAGGTTTAAATACCCCAGTTGTTGGATAAGTCTAGGGGAGGTTTAAATACCTCAGTTTTAAATAAGGCCAGGGGAGGTTTAAATACCCCACTTGTTGGACAAGGCTAGGGGAGTTTTAAGTACCCCAGTTGTTGCAACACACCGAAGTGTGTTGAAGGGGGGAGGCGAGAGTCGTAATTGCAGAATGACGTACTTCCGGAACTTGTACAGCTGGTGATGCACCATTGTTTGTAACTTCCGGAAGATAGCTACCGTCAATTAACGCCTCAAAAGTTATACTGCTGAATAATTTTGACACTTTCTCGCGAACGAAACAGGAGGCAGGGTGTTACTTGCCACATAGACATGGCGTCTACTGGATAGACGCCCGATTGGCAGCCTGCTAATAGCCGAATAACGGACTGCGAGGGGGTAAAACCGGAACTCTTTACTTATTGCGATGTTCATTTGTTTGCGTCGACACGGAATCAGTTTTAACTGACGATAACAGGATTAGCAAACAGTAGACAATGAGGTGTATGACGTTGCACGTGTGACGAGCACACGTGCAGCAGTTTGATTGGTTACACTCTAAGGGCTTGGCCTTTGTGTAGGGCCACTGGCCATTCATATGCTGCTGTTATGCCAAGCTTGTAGAGGTGAAAATTGTTGGGCACATTTTTGTACAAAACTCAATGTACGTGGGAAAACCATGTAGATAAAAGTATGGAAGTTTTTGAGGAAGCGGTAGGGAGGAAGCATTGTAAATAGAAGTGCCTTGTTGTATAGAAGTGAACTGCTGACAGTCATATAAATTACGTATATAAATTCTGTTTCTACCTCACAGAGAACACAGTCTATGTACATTATAAAGGTCAAACGGTTAATATCGTGTATACAGTATTCGTTATTGGTATTGTGATAATCGTACGATACGTAAGTAGTGTGGCAAAATGTTGAGGTATGCGCTCTTCTGGGATATTACGCGGCGTCGTGTGGTAATTGTTTACCAACGTTTCGGAACTTGTCTGTCCCATCTTCACGGGTCAAGAGTCCGAGTAGGAACGAAAGAAAACCAGCAACCTATAACGTAGATTCTGGAAAGTAAGGCGGGGTAGCAATCCGGACTCTTGACCCGTAAAGATGGGACTAACATGTCCCGAAACGTCGGTAAACAATTACCACGCGACGCCGCGTAATATCCCAGAAGAGCGCAGATCTCAACATCGCGACGGAAGCCTGAAATCAAGGATAGCAAAATGTTGTTTCTTAGTGGTACAGGGGTGGTGCTTATACTTACCTGTGGGTTTTAAACGGTTAAGACCAAGCGTTCTATGAAAAAATGTACATTCTGTACTTATACAGTATATAGGCTTATATATTGTGTAATTTTGGAACCGTACGAGACCAAATGGCCTAACCTTTCTCGATTATTATGGTGCACACTGTAGTATCATTCGTACGTTCGAAATTTTGCTGCTGAGTTACCGGCAGCTTTCGTGGTGCAGTGTGGAAGGGACATGGATTTTTTTCCCGGCGATCGTTGCGTCCTGTATGAAGAAGAGTGAAAGTCGATTTATTAATTCTGTTAAGGCTACTTGAGGTTGTAGTAATGTTGCCATTGTAAACCAGTTTTGTATCTCGTAAACAAGGAACAGACAACCTGACCAACCAGCTATGCAACTGCATATAACACCTTACTCCATAACCGTGCAGATAAACTAATCCGACCACATAGCTAACCATGCAACTGCTAAGTTAAAGAGGTTTTAGGTGTACGATGCATAATCTCCTAATATTGTCGACTCACGAGAACAGCTTTGACCTTGGCAGTGGTGGCTCAGGGAGAAGTTAACACCGTTGGATGCTTTAGAATCGAACCCGATATGTTTCAGTCAAAATTTATTGGGCTGAAGTGTAGTATTTTGTGTTTTAGAATTAATATTGTTATTTGCTGTCGTGTTGCATATGCCTAGATCTGTGCATGATTTTGAATTGGGGCTTGTTATATATTGAATACCGAACAAATGGCGACCAGTGGAACGGACAGATGTAGAGGTAGAGACGTTTTTGACAGGACCTTTTTGCTTTCTCCGAAATGGTAGCTCGGAGAGGAGTGTCCGTACCCACGCTTTCGTAGTCAGAGGTGTTCTCGTCAGTCGAGGACAGTACTTTAACGTCAGCTTCACCTGTGCCCTGATCGTTAGGCCTATTTCCTCACAACGGAGGGTCTGGCAACCGACATGCGAACGCTGTGCTAGACAGAAATAGCAATAACGTTATAAAATAAACAATAAATAAATACAGTTGCGTTCGGCTGCCGAATTTGACATTTCCAGCTCTATTTTTTTATATATATATATATATATATATATATATATATATAAATGAGTGGATTACAGCTCTCTCGGCCGTCTCTCGCATCCTCTTCTCCAAACCTCTCTATTTTGCCATTAGTCATCTTTTAGACCCTTCTATGCATGCCCTTTTCGACTTGCTTCGTCCAGTCTTCTGGGGGTCTACCTCTTTTTCGTCTACAGGGTGGGTGCCACTGAAGTATCTTCTTTGGCCAGCGATGATCTCCCATTTTTCTAACATGCCCGTAGCACTTCAATCGTCGTTCTTCCATTTTTTTCTTATCACATTTTTTTTCCCTATTCATTCTTCTCTTTATTTCTTCAGTGGTGCTCCTTTGCAGTTTTGATACCCTACAGCTTCTTCTCATAAAATCCATTTCTACAGCTTCCAGCCTTTGTCTGTCCCTCATCGTTATTTCACAAACCTCCGATCCGTATAGTAATATATAGCTCTGTAATTCGATTTAAGAATTAACAGCTCCGTCATCCGGTCAGGCAGCCAGGTGGTCAGTATTGAGTCACATGGGTGGAGCTTTCGTATTCTACATGCGGAAATTCTTGTACAGTGATAATGCAGTTGGTGTTCCCCATTTCTGCAGGATCCGTCTGCATAAATAGTCTTTATGGGGCGGTGAGTGTACTGCAGGTGCACCTGTGTATCCGTGTGCAGCACTTGTGTCTTGTACTCGGACTTTATCGTAACACTGGTTACGGGGAGGGGGGTTGGGGGACTCATGGCGAGACTAAAAGAAAACTGGGAATACTTCCTGATGCTTGGTGATAGATCTCACGATTCTGAGTGCCATGTCTTATGAATATTGTTAAATCTCGTTTCCTGGTTATTATTATTATTATTATTATTATTATTATTTGTTTGTTTGTTTGTGTGTTTTGGTTGTGTTTGTTTCATATGTGTCCTGTTCACTGTCCGTTGTTATTTGTGTTTGTATGTTGTGCTGTTTCTGTAATTGGCCATCTGGCTGTTGACTGGGCACATTAATAAACTAGAATTGAATTGAATTGAATTGAATTGAATTATTATTACTCTTGCTTCATATAGACTTTTGTCCGTTCATGTTTCACTAGGATTCTGAACTCACCCGTTAACTATTGTTGTCAGTTAACGCTTCTATTAACCTCTTTTGCCACTTGCAGTTAATTTGTCTGATAACACACCTAGCAGTGTCTCTATAGTCTAGTGGGTTGTAGTTGTACAGGGTGAGCGGGAAGTCCTTGTGCACATGTGCAGGAAGGGCTCTGTACTCAACACACACAACACTTCAGATAAACATTTTTGAAACACCGATAACGGTAAAAACTTTTTAGAGTCAGCCAAAGACAATGGAAAAGATATGGCATACGTGACCGATGTCACGTACTCCCAACCCCGCACTCTCGGTGTAGTACTGTACATTCATTCATTGTGAATTCCACTTTAACCTATATCCTGCTTGCGACATGCGCACAAGGAACGTTTCGCACACCCTGTAGAAAATTTTCTGATTCATGGTGTGTGACAGTGTTTCATTGATTGGGCATGACACTTCGTCGGAGATATGAGCCTGGAGGTTCTCTAAAAGTTGTGTGTAGCGGACTTACCACAGACAGTGGTCAATATAACAGTCAGTGGACAGTGGCCAACATAACAATCTTGGACTTGACGCTGACCATATGTCGCCAGCTTGGGGACACCCGAAGGCTCGAATTATCATGTGGTTAAAGTAGGCTACCGACTCAACAAGGGGTGGGTTGGCATGGCATATGGCGGGCTTCGTGAGGGTGAGAAAATGGTGCAAAATTTGAATCTAAAAACCTGAAATGAACTGCTGCTTGTAAGACTCAGGATAACCAATCAGAGAATAATACTAAACTGGATCTTCAGGAAATAAGGCGTGATTTCATTGAACTGGATTCACCGGGGTTTTGGGACCAGTGGCGATATCTTTTGAATACGTTAATGAGCCTACGGATTCCATAAAAGGCGTTGCGATATTTGAGGTAATCGCAGCGGTGTTGATGAAATTTGAAGTCTTCTGCGATGTTACGCGAGGTGAATTTGTCCCGGTCCACGATTTGAAGGCATATAGGCCGAGCAGAGTTACAGGTCTTCTGTCTCAACCTATGCACCAGCTGGAGGCGAGTGGTCACTTGATTCCCCGGCCGCATTACCGCCGGGAAATAACCCCGGCACTCATTAAATAGGTTTCTGGGTGGGCCCCAGATCCGGTCTGGATGTTTTGGAGAAGAGAAAAATTTCTTGCCTTTCTGCTGGGATTTTTTTTTTCCTGTTCGGGGTTTTTCCCTTTTGATCCATTTTTGTACTGTTTAAATCCTTTCGTCCTTCATGTCACTTTACGTTCCATACTACCGTCCTTACAACAGACACAACACAAACATCCATGTCCCCGGTGGGATTCGAACCCACAATCATAGTAAGCGAGGGGCCGCAGACCCACGCCTTAGACTGCACGACCACTGGGATCGGCATAATTTTTTTTCCTATGGCTCGACAGCCCCTAGGGGGCCTAGGCCTCGTCATTTGTCGACGCTTCACGATCAGACACTTTTTAGACACACCACACTCGGTAGGACTCCTCTGGACGAGTGATCAGCCCGACGAAGAGATCTCTACCTGACAACACACAACACTCACAACAGACAGACATCCATGCCTCCGGTGGGATTCGAACCCACAATCCCAGTAAGCGAGCGGCCGCAGACCCACGCCTTAGACCGCACTGCCACTGGGATCGGCATTCGAACCCTGGATCATCTGTCCCGTAGTCCAGTCACTATACTGATTACGCTACCGTTGTTTCAGAGGAGCGTAGCACCTCCATAAAAGGTAAAACAATCCCATTACAGGTCTGGACAGGCCCTGAGGCTTCCAGGAGGTTAAGGCTCTCAGATTTCTAGACAGTCGACACATGAAGGTGGTAAGGTTGTCAGTCCTACACACCGGCCGCCTTTACTCCGCAGGAGATATTCCTGATACTCATTTCTGTTAGCCGCTGAGTCGACTCCAGGGCCATAGTGCGACCGGAAGGATTAAGTCAATGAAGAATCCCAGTGACCCCATCGGGAATCGAACCCGCGACGTTCCGGCTTGTATGCAGGATCAATTAGTCCACTGTTCTAGGACTGCTACATCCTCAAGATGACGGCACAATACCTCGTCGAAACGTCGGCAGCTATTTACCAGTCGATACGGCCTACAGAAATGCCCGTATTATTTATTGACTGAGCAAGTCCTGGCTGTTCAGGAAGGACTGTGGTCCGTGTTAGACAAACGGTAACCTGTGACGGAGGTACCCCGCGGGGGGGGGGCCTTTTTTACGCTGTTTGATAGGCGTGTACAAAATCGACATTGGAGTGTTTTTGGTCGCGTGTAATTCGACAGTGCGTAATGAACTTTCGTCATAGTTTCACTTCCCCACAAAATCACGGTTTCATGATTTTGTGGGGAAGTATGTCGACGCCACCCTGGCATGTGTCTGTGGCAGATGGTGCGCTCTAACTTGTTTGGATGCCCTAACGCCAATGCGGTAGCACGTCTCATTAGGCGCAGCGTGATATGATTGATGGCTTAGAATTAATTGGCGCTGCACCTCGGAACTCCCAACTTCCTTAGAGCGGTGGCTGTCGGTCATTGGGTCGCGAGCATGCCTTGCCAGGGTCGATAACTTGGAAGTAATTAATTACTGTGTTTTTAAAGGAGCAGAACAACAATAACACATTGCTGCTGCTACAGTTGTATAGTGGAAGGAAGACTAATTAGTAACACAGGCAATGTACGTATAACGTAACGTTGGGCGCGTTCGTGTAACCATTGTTGCCGTGGAAAAGCAATAAGTATTATATAGTCTGAGTGTGTGTCTGTAGCCTTAGTTATACAGCATGCAAAGCGCATGCGCCGTATTATATTGCCATATGTGGTCTGTCTGGCTGTACCATATTTGTACACATTATCTCATAAAGGGCACGATTTTCGGAAAAAAGTTATTGAACATAAAATGTGTGTTTTGATTTTCTGTACAACTTTTGTCTGTAACATTTCTCATTATAAGAAGAATTCAGCGAAATATTATCATAGATGTACATAGCTCGTCATGTAAAGTACCCGTTATTGTTGTCAGATTTTAACGAAACTTGAAATTTCTCGACAGATTTTTGAGAAATCCTGAAATATGAAATTTTATGAAAATGCGTCCAGCGGGAGCCGAGTTATTCCATGCGGACGGACAGACAGACAAGACGAAGGTAATAGTCGCTTTTCGCAATTTTGCGAATGAGCCTAAAAAGGAGTTTCCAGCAAGATGGAAATTTGCGAGCTGTTTGTGCAGTGGCCTGCCTAATTCCGGTCTCTCAGAACTGTGGGTCGCATAGTCGCATTCCTGTAAAATCCCGTCACATTGGGAGCCGGGATAGCTCAGTCGGTTTAGTGACTGGACGGTCCGGGTTTCGAATCCCTGCGGGAGTAGATCGTCCAGACCGGCTCTGGGGCCCTCCCTGCCCCCCTATTCAGTGAACAGTGGGATTCTTTCTTGGGGGTAAAGCGGCCGAAGCATTATGTTGACTACTCACCTCCGTCTAGTGCCGAAGTTACGAATGAGTGGAGATATACCTCTACTCCCCCAGTATGTCTTGATGGCGTTGAAAGGGTTATGTTTAGTGCTTTTTTAACTGTTTAGGTTTCTTACCGTGTTCGCAAGAAACCGCCACTTATCTGTGTCCCGAGCCAGATCAATCCACGCCACGTCTCCCAACGTATATTGATGCATGTGAGGAATACTACTGTCAACCGAGCTAGTCGTACTTCGCAACAGTGTATTGTATCATCACTGAATAGACGTAAGGCGAAAGGGGTTTGGACAACCGGGAGATGTGCTTTTTACAAGACGCTAGTTACGCCTCGGAGCATGTTTTTCATCCTATTTGTTTGGGCATCGACTTAAATATAATACGAATAAAAACAGGCAGCTAATGGCCAGACACCGTCGGCAATGGAGGGAGATTTTATAGGCATCCAGGTTCCACAAGGGACCGTAGCTTTACGAATGTGGTAATTAGTCGGAAGATTGAAGTCTCATGGACTGTTACGCTGTGTCGTTGGGTAATTGGTTGCCAGCGTTTCGGAGGATCGTAGTGACCTCGTCGTCAGTGTTTACAAAATACGATTTGCGGAACATATGTCAAGTGCACTGTGTAGGAAGGTAATAGTAAAATGGATATTCCTAATGGAAAAATGTAAACAAATACAGCAAGACCCGGTTATAACGACATCGGTTTATACGACACCTCGCCTATAGCGTCAGATATTCTGTGGTACCAATTAATTCCTCATTGTTATCCTTAACATTATACTCCTCGGTTATAACGACACTCGCTTATAACAACACAAAATATTCAGTCCCTTTCGTGACGTTATAACCGAGTTCGACTGTATATATTAAAATTAAACGTAGTAGTGTTCACGGTTTTGCGTGACATCGTTCACATAAAACACGGAAGGAAGAATGACATTGTTATAAAAAATGGGTCTTAAACTAATATGTCTTCGAGTGTGTGAATTTTAGTGGGGTTTTTTTGATCATGTTTGGAAGGTTTTGTGGTGACGGTTTTGAACTATTCAAGGAAGTCATAGTGTCGTGAAATTGGCTGGTTATGTGGGTAAGTAGGTAGGTAGGTAGGTAATTTGTCAGTCGGTTGGTTGGTTTTTCGGTTACAGCGCCTTATCAGTGAGTCAGGCAGGCACTTCGTTGTACATGCAGGATTTACGGAAGAGTGTTTGTATCTTGTTCCGGTTCTTGCGCTCCCATGCGGTCTATGCGGCCTTGTGTGTGTCGGACGAGACGGTGACTTTCACCGGAATTATCTGGCATTCGTAGCGGCACAATGAGACATAGCAGCCTGCACTTATCTGAGCATGTATGTTGATTGTGTCTTGGCCTGCTGAGCTGTCGAGGAGAGAGTGAGCCACGCCGCACTGGATTTTCTCCTGTACGGTGTTCCTATTGTGATACCTGACGAAATGTCAGTTGTAGTGAGATGGAACAGACCGGCCGTGGGGCACACCCAGCCTCCTATACAATGGGTACCGAGTCTCTTTCCAGGGGGTAAAGCGGCCGGGGCGTGGCGTTAACCACCCACCCGATCTAGCGCCGATGTTAAATGTTAAAGAAAGAGTATAGCTATACTCCTACTTCCCTTCTGGGCCTTCATGGCCTGTTCTTGGGTGAACTTTACCTTTGTGGTGAAGGGCCCCGCAGCAGATGCTACGGACGCACCGCAGCCTTGAGGCGTATTGTGCAACCCTGTGATGAAGATCAGTTTTTTCGTTTTTACGTGTAATGGAGCACCGGTGGAATGAAATTGACAGGGGAAAACCGATGTACTCGGGGGGGAAAACTGTCCCGGTGTCACTTATCCACCACGAAACCCACATGGACTGACTCGGGATCGAACCCGAGCCTCCGCGTTGTGACGCCGACGACTAACAGCCTGAGCCATGGCACGGTGTTACCTTTTACCTTTACCTTTATTACAATCTACAACTTTATACCAACAGGCTTGCGTGGCACGCAAAAGTGGACTGGATGTAATAAAGTGGGACGTGACACGGGTCAGTGATAGCTAGTTAGGTAACGTAGCTAGGTAGCTTCATGGACCAGAGTCCTTCTTTAGAAGCTAATAGTTCGTCACCTATACGAGAAATTCCACTCATTTTACAGAAGGTTTATTATCGTGTTCACAAGATCCCGCCACTTGTAACTATCCTGAGCCAGATCAGTCCACTCTACGCTCCTCCCAACCTCTTGCGCGAGTTACAGTTAATGTGGGCATTTCCTTTGATACTGTAAGCATATTCTGGTGTGCTGTAGTCGTGACGGTGTTTGTAACAGGATTGATGTGTCTCGGGGCGAGATGTGTGAATGGATTACATGTCTGATGCCTGCTCCGTATAAACTGCTTGCACATAGCAGCATGTGGCTAAGCTATAACCATTTGCTAGGTAACGCCGTTACGTATGTTCGCAGGCTGTCATTGAGTTGCTTTCTTCCATTAGTCCGGCATGTGTATGTTTTGTGCGAACGTGAAAGTTGGTCCGTGCCCCCGGCAGACGTACATTAATGTTAATTGAAAGGAAAGTGCAGAAGATAATGTGTGGGTTTGCGAGTGATGAATTGGCGCGGGGTAATGTGTGGTGGGGGGGGGGGGGTGGGTGTTAGAATTTTTGTGTTTAGGTGCCTGATGTTACGGAATTATAATGTTAAGATATTGCGGAAATAGATTGTCGGCGAGGAAATGATGATGGGCACAGAAAATAAACATTGTGGAACCCGGGACTTCTTAGGGAACAATTCCTGAGCTAATCAAACAATATGTCGCATTTTAGGGAACCTCAGAATTCATTGCCATGTTCAAAACGACTGAGCCACTTGTCCCCTTATCCGGAGCCAAATAAATACAGTCGAACCCCTCGCATACTTTTTTAATATTATCACGTCTAGGTCTGGATCTTCCAATCGGTCTCGTTTTCTTCAGGCTCTCCAACTAAACCCCTGTATAAATTTCTCATCTTGACCATACGTGCTAATGTCCTGCCAATCTAATTCTCTGTTGTTTGATCAACCTAATGTGGGGTCATTTTATGTGACGTGGTCACTTCCTGTCGGCTCGCTTATCTTGTTAACGTAGCCCACACAACCGACCCCCCGACACACACGCAGCGGATTGGCGCTGTGAAGTGACAAACGGTGTTTGTTAGATAAAATAAGGACCCGGTATTTGGTGCGGAACACGAATTTTGAAGCTGCTCATTGTGGATCTTTATCCAGTTTCCTGTTATTTCCTTCATCGTGGGCCGCAATGTCTTCCTCAGCACACTGTTCTCGAACACCCTCAGGCTGTGTTCTTAATGGGAAAAGACCAAGTAAAACTCCACGGAGCAGAGTCCTGCCTGAGAAGCTAACAGGTCCTCAGCTAGTCAAATTCCCCGCATTTTATGGAACCCGAAAGTTCATCACCGCATTCACAAGGGCCCGCCACCTGTCCCTATCCTGAGCCACAGCAATCCAGTCCATGCCTCCCCATCTCACTTCTTGAAGGTCCATTTTAATATCCTCACATCTACGCTTAGGTCATCCAAGTGGTCTCTTTCCATAGAGTCTCCCACCAAAACTCTGTATGCACCTCTCCTGCCCCCATACGTGTTATATGCCCCGCTCATATTCTTGATTTGATCAACCGAATAATTGGGGAGTACAGATCATGAAGCTGCTCGTTATGTAGGAAAAGACCAAGTGTGTGTGTGTTAACCAATAGAAAGATATATTTCAAAGGAATAAGGGTATGTATCGAAAAGCTAATTGTTATTATTATTATTATTATTTACTGCAATTGGGTTTTCACCCGGTGGCAGTAGTCCTTACACTAGGACACACAATACAAATGTTTTCACCGGTGGCAGTAGTCCTTACACTAGTACACACAATACAAATGTTTTCACCCGGTGGCAGTAGTCCTTACACTAGGACACACAATACAAATGTTTTCACCGGTGGCAGTAGTCCTTACACTAGTACACACAATACAAATGTTTTCACCCGGTGGCAGTAGTCCTTACATTAGTACACACAATACAAATGTTTTCACCCGGTGGCAGTAGTCCTTACATTAGTACACACAATACAAATGTTTGCACCCGGTGGCAGTAGTCCTTACACTAGTACACACAATACAAATGTTTTCACCCGGTGGCAGTAGTCCTTACACTAGTTCACACAATACAAATGTTTTCACCCGGTGGCAGTAGTCCTTACACTAGTACACACAGTACAAATGTTTTCACCCGGTGGCAGTAGTCCTTACACTAGTACACACAATACAAATGTTTTCACCCGGTGGCAGTAGTCCTTTCACTAGTACACACAATACAAATGTTTTCACCCGGTGGCAGTAGTCCTTACACTAGTACACACAGTACAAATGTTTTCACCCGGTGGCAGTAGTCCTTACACTAGTACACACAATACAAATGTTTTCACCGGTGGCAGTAGTCCTTTCACTAGTACACACAGTACAAATGTTTTCACCGGTGGCAGTAGTCCTTACACTAGTACACACAGTACAAATGTTTTCACCCGGTGGCAGTAGTCCTTACACTAGTACACACAGTACAAATGTTTTCACCCGGTGGCAGTAGTCCTTACACTAGTACACACAATACAAATGTTTTCACCCGGTGGCAGTAGTCCTTACACTAGTACACACAATACAAATGTTTTCACCCGGTGGCAGTAGTCCTTACACTAGTACACACAATACAAATGTTTTCACCCGGTGGCAGTAGTCCTTACACTAGTACACACAGTACAAATGTTTTCACCCGGTGGCAGTAGTCCTTACACTAGTACACACAGTACAAATGTTTTCACCCGGTGGCAGTAGTCCTTACACTAGTACACACAGTACAAATGTTTTCACCCGGTGGCAGTAGTCCTTACACTAGTACACACAGTACAAATGTTTTCACCCGGTGGCAGTAGTCCTTACACTAGTACACACAATACAAATGTTTTCACCCGGTGGCAGTAGTCCTTACACTAGTACACACAGTACAAATGTTTTCACCCTGTGGCAGTAGTCCTTACACTAGTACACACAATACAAATGTTTTCACCCGGTGGCAGTAGTCCTTACACTAGTACACACAATACAAATGTTTTCACCCGGTGGCAGTAGTCCTTACACTAGTACACACAATACAAATGTTTTCACCGGTGGCAGTAGTCCTTACACTAGTACACACAATACAAATGTTTTCACCCGGTGGCAGTAGTCCTTACACTAGTACACACAATACAAATGTTTTCACCCGGTGGCAGTAGTCCTTACACTAGTACACACAATACAATGTTTTCACCCGGTGGCAGTAGTCCTTACACTAGTACACACAATACAAATGTTTTCACCCGGTGGCAGTAGTCCTTACACTAGTACACACAATACAAATGTTTTCACCCGGTGGCAGTAGTCCTTACACTAGTACACACAATACAAATGTTTTCACCCGGTGGCAGTAGTCCTTACACTAGTACACACAATACAAATGTTTTCACCCGGTGGCAGTAGACCTTACACTAGTACACACAATACAAATGTTTTCACCCGGTGGCAGTAGCCTTACACTAGTACACACAATACAAATGTTTTCACCGGTGGCAGTAGTCCTTACACTAGTACACACAATACAAATGTTTTCACCCGGTGGCAGTAGTACCTTACACTAGTACACACAATACAAATGTTTTCACCCGGTGGCAGTAGTCCTTACACTAGTACACACAATACAAATGTTTTCACCCGGTGGCAGTAGTCCTTACACTAGTACACACAATACAAATGTTTTCACGGTGGCAGTAGTCCTTACACTAGTACACACAAACAATGTTTTCACCGGTGGCAGTAGTCCTTACACTAGTACACACAATACAAATGTTTTCACCCGGTGGCAGTAGACCTTACACTAGTACACACAATACAAATGTTTTCACCCGGTGGCAGTAGACCTTACACTAGTACACACAATACAAATGTTTTCACCCGGTGGCAGTAGTCCTTACACTAGTACACACATATACAAATGTTTTCACCCGGTGGCAGTAGTCCTTACACTAGTACACACAATACAAATGTTTTCACCCGGTGGCAGTAGTCCTTACACTAGTACACACAATACAAATGTTTTCACCCGGTGGCAGTAGTCCTTACACTAGTACACACAATACACATGTTTTCACCCGGTGGCAGTAGTCCTTACATAGTACACACAATACAATGTTTTCACCCGGTGGCAGTAGTCCTGTACACTAGTACACACAACTACAAATGTTTTCACCCGGTGGCAGTAGTCCTTACACTAGTACACACAATACACATGTTTTCACCCGGTGGCAGTAGTCCTTACACTAGTACACACAATACACATGTTTTCACCCGGTGGCAGTAGTCCTTACACTAGTACACACAATACAATGTTTTCACCCGGTGGCAGTAGTCCTTACACTAGTACACACAATACACATGTTTTCACCCGGTGGCAGTAGTCCTTACACTAGTACACACAATACAAATGTTTTCACCCGGTGGCAGTAGTCCTTACACTAGTACACACAATACAAATGTTTTCACCCGGTGGCAGTAGTCCTTACACTAGTACACACAATACAAATGTTTTCACCCGGTGGCAGTAGTCCTTACACTAGTACACACAATACAAATGTTTTCACACCGGTGGCAGTAGTCCTTACACTAGTACACACAATACACATGTTTTCACCCGGTGGCAGTAGTCCTTACACTAGTACACACAATACAAATGTTTTCACCAGGTGGCAGTAGTCCTTACACTAGTACACACAATACAAATGTTTTCACACCGGTGGCAGTAGTCCTTACACTAGTGCACACAATACAAATGGACATATAATATACATAAAAGTAACAATACAAGACAAACTATACACAATTACAAAACAATACATACAGTAAATAACAAACAATACATACAGTAAATAAGAAAACAATACATACAGTAAATGAACAATACATACAGTAAATGAACAATACATACAGTAAATATTAGTATAATAGTAATATAATATTAAATAGTATATATTAGTATAATTTAAAGTAATTGTGTTATTTTTTCAGAAATTGCTTGGTTCTGTCACAATGCAGTGTTTGATTCACAGTGAACGTGACACGCCACTGTGTGAGCTTATGTTTATTGATAATCCACTTTCTGTCTTTGCAGGTAAGTGGCGATGTGAGGGGCCGCACGGTAAGTGGCGTTGTGCAGAGTTGTGCAATGTGTCGGTACCTCCGAGCTTTGAAAGTGTACGAAGTTGCTGTGAGGCACTCTCTTTGAAAGCTGCAGTTTGGAGGACCGAGCGAGTGGACTGTGTAAAGCTAATATTGACGTGGGGAAATGAATGGAAATTTGCAACATATTTACTCTATGACACCAGATATTATTCGGGTGATCAAATTAGGAAGAATGAGACGGACGGAGCGTGTGACACGTATGGGAGACAGGAGAGGTTTATACGGGGTTTGTTGGGGGAAACCTGAGGGAAAGAGACCACTTGGAAGACCTAGGCATAGATGGGAGGATAATATCAAAATGGATCTTCAAGTTGTGGGATGGGGAGGCGTGGACTGGTTTGATCTAACTCAGGATCGAGACAGGTGGCGGGCTGTTGTGAATGCGGTAATGAACCTTCGGGTTACTTAAAATTCGGGGAATTTCTTGACTAGTTGAGGACTTGTTAGCTTCTCAGGAAGGACTTTGCTCCATGGAGTTAGTTAGTCAGTTAGTCATTTCACTCGGTGACAGTGACGTAATAAGCACACTAGAAAACTCTAGCCTCTGCGACTTTAACCCTCTAAATTACACTCAATACCACATGCGCACCTATGTTAACAGTTTGAGGTACACATTTTGCCCGCACGGTGTAGTTACGTGTCAGGTATATGTCTCAGAGTAAACATTCATTGTTTCTGCACACATTATTAAGCGGCTAGCCTTCTAATGGCGACGTATTGTGTTTCCTGTCAGACAGGAACCGAAATTTTATGCAGGTCTAGTATAAAATTCAAATTAAGTTAATGCTTTCTAGGGTAAAATGTCGCCCTTGTTGACACGACGACGTATCTGGTAGCATGATAGTGGAGGCCCCAGTGGTATAGCATAGGCCACAAGTTAGGCAATATGCAGTCGCGTTTTGGTATAGTTTTTACTTACCGTGTCGTCAGTTGATTAATGGAAACTGAAATAAAGGCGGATTATTTGACGAAGTATTCACTGTCTTAGATTTGTATGTTTTATTTAATTCGTGATTTGGGTCACGGTATGTGCACATTTTCGTGACACGTGAAAGTGATGTAGACCTTCATATGTTTCTTTTGATTTATTAATTTGTATAAATTTTTAGGCGCTTTCGCAAAATTGCGAAAAGCGACTGCTAGATTCGTCAGATCTGGCTGTTTTTCTGTCCATCAGTCCGCGCGGAAACAACTCGGCTCCCACTGGATCCATTCCATGAAATGTGATATTTGAGTATTTTTCGAAAATCTGTCGAGATATTTCAAGTTTCATTAAGATTTGACAACAATAACGGTACTTCACATAAAGACCTATGTACATTTATGATAATATCTCGCTGAATTCTTATTAGAATGAGAAATGTTTCAGACAAAAGTTGTAGAGAAAATCAAAACACGCATTTTATGTTCAATAACTTTTTTTTTCGGAAAATCGTGTCGTTTATGAGATAATGTGGAAAAATATGGTAGAGCCGGACAGGCCACAGATGACAATATAATACGGCGCATGCGCTTTGCATGCTGGATAACTAAGGCTACAGACACACGCTCAGAATATGTAATACTTATTGCTTTTCCACGGCAACAGTGGTTACGCGAACGCGCCTCAATGTTACGTTATACGTACATTGCCTGTCTTGTTTAAATTACACCAGTTTCATACAACAAGCCACTCTTAGTGTGTTCCTTCAGCAATATTACTCTACATATTTATTTTTGTAAGTAGTGTTACTTGAAGAAGGTCAGAACAAACAGCGATTATTTGTTATACAGCATTAACTGATTGGTTTGTATAACTTAAATATTATTCATTTTTTGGTTTTTATAACCGAGACGTATTGCGTTTAGTGCACGATACTAACGGAGTCGTTAAATATCATTCAGGTTAAATTCATCTTTCAGTAATCCGTGCCATGGCTCAGGTGGTTAGTCGCCGGCATCTCGTCGCGTAGGCCCGTGTTCATATCCATGTCCGCATGTTCAGTGCAGAGCTTGTGAGTGCATTGTGCTGACCCATATACGTCATTGGCCGTAGTACGTCGGGAATACTTACCGACGAACGGTGGGATTTGACCTCCTTACAATATGACAGCACTGACGTTCGTAGGCGGTGTGGGAGGACGGTTAAGTCTTGTAGTGTAGGATGGGCGACGAGAATGATGGGAAACTTGAGGCCATGAAGTGCTGCAATAGTACTAAGTCCATCATTGTTCTCTGTAAAGCCAAGATGTTTTGCTCGTTTGTATGCAAATTCGTTCGCGCCAGTGCCTCACCACAGCATAAAATGATCCGGAAATGAGCGCCTTTTTCGCTGTTCCGGGCGTGGCTAAGTCAAGTAATTTTGAGCAAATTGAACGACTCAGTAAATCGTGGAGCAAAGTGAAAACTGTACAAGCCCTTTAGGTTACATGATACTGCAACGAGAATGAAGAACTCTTCCTGTAACATTGATATCTTTCAGAGGTTTAATATACAGGCAGTCCTCGTTTGATGTTACGACGAAAAACATTCGCTTTAACGTTCACAGTTTTTGGTAATCAGACATTCTATGGATGTTGAATGGGCTCGGTTTAACACTTTTTTTTTTTTTTGCCTGCAGCTGGCGGAATCTACATCGGCCAGACTGGTAGAAATCTTAATTGCTTCTTATGTGGAAAAAAAAAAAAGAATGCTCAATTCTACGTTGTTTTGCTCTACGCTGTGATTTTCAGGAACGTAACCTCTTCGTTAAAGGAGAACTTGCTGTATATTTGTGATACTTATGAGTATTGGTACTTACTTCGTCTTGTCTATTTTGTGTTGTACTCATGTGGCGGAATTAGGCATAGAAATTTGTGACTTAGAGATACATACAAGCATATTGTGGACCAAGCCAGTGTACAACAGTCAGGCGTGTTCTGTTCGTATTTCATTCAAAATTTCAAACTCGAGACTTTCGAACAGAGAGTGATGGCATTGAGTGTGGCATTAGTGTAAAAACACTAAAATTTGTGATTGGTTTGGCCTTCTTGTGCTGCTGCTCTCGTGTTAGTAGTAAGGTAAGGTTCACCCTAGAACAGGCCATGAAGGCCCAGAGGGGGAGTAGAGATATAGCTCTACTCTTTCTTTAACCTCGGCGCTAGATTGGGGTGGGTGGTCAACGCCATGCCCCGGCCGCTTTACCCCCATGAAAGGACCCGGTACCCATTTTACTGGAGGCTGGGTGGGCCCCCAGGGTCGGTCTGGACAGGTGCGGAAAATCTCGCCTCTACAGGGATTCGATCCCCGGACCCTCCAGCCCGTAGCGAGTCGCTATACCGAATGAGCTATTCCTGCCGTGTTAGTAGTAAGTACTAAAATGACTCCTCAACAGACTAAGTGCAGTGCCTTGTTTTTATTGGAGTGAATAATATTTGCATTCTAAATCGTTACATAAACACCGCATTAAAAAATCATTAGGACTGACAGGCTTAATTAGAAATGCTAATGTGTTTGTGTTTTGTTTTTAATCTAGTTTTAAGTTCTTAGCACGACGAGCTGTTCTGGAGAAATTCAGTGTGACTGGATTTGATGTTAGTATAAGAAGTGTGGATTATTAATTTGTGTTCTTTATTAAATTTGTCATATATATCTCTAAAATTATTTTAGCGCTTCTGTTTCATTATTTTTCTGTATTTATCTGTGAGCAGTGTGTTGGATAAAACGATCATTTGGATGGTGGTGATAGAGTGGTGATACCTTTACATATCAGTGTGTCTGAGTAAGATCGTGAAGCCTCGATAATGAAGAGGCCCTGGCCCACTAAGGGCTGTTGCGCCATTGGGGGGAGAAAATTGAATAGGGAATCCGTTCCATCTTTGCTATTTGCTGTATATTCCTCTCTGCGTTATTTGGATTACGTCCCGAGAGCCATCTGACGTAGGAGCGAGGAAGTGCCGAAAGAGTAAATGTCTGCGTCGTAATTTCTGTGGTGTTTGCTAATGTGCATGCAAATTTCTACGTCAGTTCAGTTTTTGAGGCACGGCCGAATTGGTTTCCTTCTGTTTGTAAAGTTAAACTCGCATTTTAACGTGCCCGCCATCGTCCGAGGAACCAGTGTCGCCATATTCTTAATCGCTGGATTTGTGTGTTTTAAATTGATACTTTCTTGATTGCGCCGTCCGAAGTAAATGTCCTCCCTCGACCCTCGGTCGATGCTCGACGTTTAAAGGTATCTTGGGTCACAAAGGTCATGTAATAATGCCGACCGGGTAGGGGGGGGGGAGGATTTTTGTGGAGAAATACTTCCACAAATCGGTATAAAGATAAAGCGATAACATTAAGATTGATCTCGTTAATGTTTTGTTTGACGGGGAGTGGGGGGGGGGGGTTGTCTTTCGAGGAATCGAGAACAAATGCAACATAATATGGGAAGTAAATACAGTCGAACCCGGTTATAACGACATCGGTTTATACGACACCTCGTCTATAACGTCAGATATTCTGTGGTACCAATTAATTCCTCACTGTTAACCGTAACATTATACTACTCGGTTATAACGACACACGTTTATAACGACACAATATGTTCAGTGGCTTTCATGACGTTATAACCGAGTTCGATTGTACGTGAAGTTTGTAAAGATGGAGGCGAGTTTGAACAGTTTATTGTAGCGATAACACACTAAACTAGCATTGTGGAGGTACCAGCTTTGAATCTCTGTTGAGGTTTTCTTCACTGTCTTCAGTCCGTCCACTGATAATCCGAGATATTATCCATATTATCCATATTATTATGGCCCAGTGTTTAAATCCGTTCCAAGTTATAATTCAGTCATCGCTGTTCGTTCAGGACAATAGTTATGATATGTAGGTGCAGAACAGGGCGGGTTTCTGTACAGTGACGAGTTGCTATTGCCTGTTGTGCAGTCTGAGAGATTGTGCTACACGCCCCACCCATCTTTGTCTTTTGTCTTTGTCGAATGGAGATCACGACCGATCAAACGTCAAAATAAGTTGACAGCTTACGAAGAGAAATTTGGAACAAAGATCCGTGTCTAGTCTATTGTTTCAGTGAACTAGTCTCCTAGTTCGGGAGGAACTAACGAGCTGTTGAGCGGCATTGCCGTTCGGAACATCAAGATGTCATGTAGAAATATCGGTCGCTATAAACAGACCAGTAACACTTTCTTTTGGGGGGGGGGGGGCGTTCGCGAAGGAATTGCTAAAACAGACTTAGCTTCGCCGTGTCTGTCCGTGTGTCAGCCCCAACTGGACGAATTTTGGGGGATTTTTAATAAAAATCTGTTGATCAACTTAAAGTTTCGTTAAAGGTAGGAGGTAAAGTTGTTCCTGTCCATGCTATGAAGGCGTATAGGGGGATTAGAGGTGTAGCTGCACTCATTCTTAACTTTGGCACTACATGGAGGTGTGTGGTTAACTTCACGCTCTCGCCGCTTTACCCCCGGGAAGGAACCCTGGTGCCTATTGAATAGGAGGCTGGATGGGCCCCCCCAAAGCTGATTTGGACGGTTTTGGAAAAGATAAATTATTTTGCCCCTGTCGAGATTCGAACACCGGACCCTCTAGCCCAGTGGTATTCAACCTGGGATACGCGTGCCCCCGGGGGTACACGAAGACATCTTAGGGGGTACGTAAAATAAAAAAAATATATGTTATTTCATGATAAACACTGAATTATCAGGGCCAGATTTAGGGTTAGCCACGAGAGACCCGGACGTAAGGACATGCGATTTGGGAGCGCCATTTCTCTCTCTCTCTGTCTCCTTTATGCGATTCTTATCTGGGCGGCTAGTTTCATTTTATTCCACACAGTGCATATAATTTTGCTTTGCTAAAATACCTTTGTTCCTTTATTAATTTTTATATGATAGGCAATAATATATTTGTTATTTAATAGCTTGACTCTCCTTTTTCTCATTTAAAACTTATTATTTAATAAATTATTTTGGATGTAATTTATTTAACTTATTTTAGATGTAGATTATAGACTCTGTATAACTTGAATTATGCACCAACAACTTTGGGGGTACAAAGTCGAAGAGAAATTATATGTGGGGGTACGCGAACAAAAAAAGTTTGAATACCGCTGGTATAGCCCATAGCTAGTCGCTATACTGACTACGCTATCCCAGCTGTTCGAGTTTCATAAAAATCTAATAGAACTAACCGCTACGTTACATGAAGACGTATGTACGCTTGTGACGTATCTTTCCGTCTGTGGTATAAGTACAAGAAAAACGACAGTATAATATGGCGCCATATGGATACTATTTGCATTCCGGGTGATTAGGACAAAATACAAGCACAGTCATAGTACTTATTATGTATTGCGTTCTACATGATTATAATTACATAATACGGCGCCACATGGAAGAGATTTTGTGATGTGACGCAGTAACCTAATGACGCAGTGTTAGTGTTACGTCACGTCGCTACGCATTTATTGATTTTATTCTTCATGCGATTTACATGATGCGTAATTAAGGGGGGGGGGAACTTGCTATCAAAATATTTTATATTTATCGCTTCTGGGGATATTAATTTTTTTTTATGTAGATTGATTTTGAATGTACACGTAAAAACTCCGTTATACGTCAGGGGGTCGGGGCCGAAGCAATTACGGATGGGGGAATAGGCGGATATTACTCGTGGAGTGGGCGTTTACAAATTACACATTGCGTAATAAGGGTGATAAAAATCCGTAGCACAACTTCCTTCGGAGGGGAAGTAAAGCCGTCGGTCCCATGTCGTAGATTTACGGCATGTAAAAAGAACCTTACTGGCATGAATAGAAATGTTTCGTAAGCAAAATTCAGCGGCCATTTCTCACCCAGGTCTCCTGATTGACTGCCAGATGGCTCTGGCGGTCACATCAGGATCGATAGAACAGTAGCGCGGCCAGTTGGCCAGTCACCAACTGCCACGAATGCGCACGAACCAGTAACCTCGGAAAGAGGAGGCCTGAGCCCATATAGGGCTGTTGAGCCATGGTTATTATTATAGTACAAATAAAATAATTTACTGCATTACGTTCTGCAGTATATGAACAGCGTGTGAACATTACAGAGTAGTTTAAGGTTATTTATTCCTTGCATTGAAATCTGCGGTCTTCTGGGTTATTACACGGCGTCGTGTGGTAATTATTTTCCTACTTGGAATCTTGACCCGTGAAGATGGGACCGATACGTTGTCCCGAAACGTCGGTAAATAATTACCACACGACGCCGTGTAATAACCCAGAAGACCACGGAAGCATGAAATCAACATTCCTTGCATTGTTCTGATCAGTGTAGTCAGTTTATTGAACCAACTAAATGCACACTTATTATTATTATTATTATTATTATTATTATTATTAAGGTCTACAGCCGTGGATGGGTTTTGGCTTGCTCAAGTATTCCTTGCCAATATTTTCTGTCAAAAACACTCTTTTTTCCCAATCCAGTACAGCCAAAATTTTCAGATCTCCGCATACACTGTCCCACCATCTATCTTTAGGTCTTCATTTTGGCCTGTTTAGTAATATTGGCATCCAGTTGGTTATCTTGCTAGTTACTCGATGTTCTTCCATTCTATTGATATGCCCGAACCATCCAAGTCTTTTCGCTTTTGTTTGTCGTGTAATATTTTGCTCTCTAATTATCATATCTAATTCCTCGTTATTTCGTAATCTCCATGATGCATCCGGGCTTTTAACTGGGCCATAGATTTCCCTTAAAATACTTCTTTCAAATCTTAGTAATATTTACTAAATGCACACTACTGTTCAGATATGAGTGTTAAATACATAGCTGCGACATGTTTCGATGCCAATGCACCATCCTTAGGTAGCACGTGATGCCAAGTTTAAAACCCAACTGTCAGTATTGGTAACTGTCTATAACTGATTGGGGTCTGCACTATTCTGGGATATTGCGCAGCTTAGAAGTGGTAATTCTGTAGCGACGTTTCGGGACAACCTTTCGGTTCCCATCTTCTTGGACTTTTTGACCCTTGAATATGGGACCCGATAGGTTGTCCCGAAACGTCGCTACAGAATTACCAACGTACTCTGCGTAATATCCCAGAAGAGCGCAGATCTCGTGTACAACGCGGCGGAAACCTGAAATCGCACATTCACTGATTGGTTTGATATTTTGTACGCCATACATTATTGTTACAAGTAATTGCAATAGCCAACCGGCGCACATGAAACGACTAAATGTCACGTGGCATATAAAATTCCCAAGTGTTTCAGCGCCAGGGCGCCATCTTCAGGAAATCAGAAGTACAAAGGTTTGTAAGTACCAAAACGGCGATCTTGGTATTACATTCATTCATTCATTCATTCATTCTTTAGTCTGTCTTACGACAGGTCCGTAGCCTCTTCATTCTGCAGTCTGTCTTACGACAGGTCCGTAGCCTCTTCATTCTGCAGTCTGTCTTACGACAGGTCCGTAGCCTCTTCATTCTGCAGTCTGTCTTACGACAGGTCCGTAGCCTCTTCATTCTGCAGTCTGTCTTACGACAGGTCCGTAGCCTCTTCCAAAGCGAGATCTCCATTGACTGCGATCTAGTGCTTCCCTCTTTCAAGTTCCAGTATCCTCTCTTTTCCTTAAGGTCATCCAATAGCTACTTACGTCTTCCCCCTCGTCTTCCCGTCATTTCTATCCTTTACATTAATAGAATGTTAAAATGTTGGAATTATGAAATTACGAAGTTGTAGACTTCAGAACTGACGTAAGGTGAATATGTGGGCAAGAGTCCAAGGTTTTATATATAGTCATGTGCCACGTATGCATACAAACATCTGGTTACTTCAAGTGTGATCCAAGAGGATCTAGTCCATGTGGATTGTCTCGGTGTGTTTGTTATCGGGCGGTGTTGTGTAATGAACAAGTGTAGCGAAGGAGATGGGTCTTCCTAATTCAAGCACCATGTGTTCTTTGTGACGTACGAACTGAATCTTTAAAATGTGCATTAATTTTAGTCTGCTAAGGGTTTATTCGTAAATGCCATCCAAGTGTTGGTTGCCACGATCAGAATCAGCAGCTTGCGATGCAAACTGTGAATGCGGTAGCCTGGAGGCTGTCACTGAGGTTTCCGGATTGCTGGAAGCCGTCAGCCGTATCTGCCAGCTCACCTTGTTCAGCTGCCGTGGCCTTGGAACGTAACCCAGAAAAATGTGGTCGCGACACCATTACCTGGTCCTGCGCCTTGTGAACTCTTATTTCGAAGAGTGGTACAGTGTAGCCCAGTGGCATGCGAATCGATTCCAAAGGCGTTCCTTGCTATTTTTGCATATAACGTTGGTTTCAGACCTCATTCATTACAGATTCATAACCACCATTGCATAATCACATTACTGTAGGCTCTGAAGGTAATTTTCCTTGTCACCGTCAAATATACACATTCAGCTTTGTGTAAAGTAGTAGCGGTAAGGTCAAATTTAAGGCGTATGGAGTGGAGGTGTAGCTTGTTTGTTAAAACTTTTTTTGTGAAGGAATCAGTAAAGCCAAATGTGATTGCCATCAATACCGAGTCATAAACTTTCTAAAAATTTCCATTTTGAAAAGATCCTTTCGGTAATTCAGTAGATTATTAGGTAAAGCAATCCGTGTAGGGGCCTGGACAGACTGAGGGTTCCAGGAGGTTGAGGCTCCCAGATTTCAAGACAATCGGCACATGAAGGTGGTAAGGTTGTCACCCCTATGCACCGGCTGCCTTTACCCACCCAGGAAATATTTCTGGTACTCATTTCTGTTAGAGGCTGAGTCGACCCGAGGGCCATAATGCGGCCGGAAGGATTATGTCAATGAAAAATTCCAGTGACACCATCGAGAAATGAACCCGCGACCTTCTGTAGTTTGTAGCGCAGTGTCTCAACCAACTGCGTCACAGCATGTCGTAGTAGATTATTATGTCGCCAACAAACCTCACCGTATTAATATATATATATAATTCTTCTTTTGTTTCTGCTTTTTCTTGTTCATGTCTTTCATGCTGTTGGTCCGATATATATGTTTCTTATCGCTGTGAACTTCATTTGCAATTCGGTGGGTATCTGTGAATTTTCTAAGAGGTCAGTTACGCATTGTTTCGTGCCTTCGTTTTGTAAACACGGGAGACCATTTTTGCTTTATGTTGTTTGTGTTCCGGAAGTTAACGGTGAGACCAGATGGAACTTGATGCTGGCGGCTTGTGTTCAAGCACAGGCCAGTTTATGAGACATATGTGGTGGACAAAGTGGCACTGGGACAGGTTCTTCTTCACCTACTTCAGTTTTCCCCTGTCAGTATCATTCCACCAATGCTCCATAGTCATTCATTCATCTACCACCGACGCTGTATAATGTTTCTCTCCCAGTACTTCAGTTTTCCCCTGTCAGTATCATTCCACCAATGCTCCATACTCATTCATTCATCCACCACCGACGCTGTATAATGTTTCTCTCCCAGTACTTCAGTTTTCCCCTGTCAGTATCATTCTACCATCGCTCCATACTCATTCATTCATCTACCACCGACGCTGTATAATGTTTTTTCCCAGTACTTCAGTTTCCCCTGTCAGTATCATTCCACCAATGCTCCATACTCATTCATTCATCTACCACCAACACTGTATAATGTTTCTCTCCCAGTACATCAGTTTTCCCCTGTCAGTATCATTCCACCATTGCTCCATACTCATTCATACATCTACCACCGACGCTGTATAATGTTTTTCTCCCAGTACTTCAGTTTTCCCCTGTCAGTATCATTCCACCATTGCTCCATACTCATTCATACATCTACCACCGACGCTGTATAATGTTTTTCTCCCAGTACTTCAGTTTTCCCCTGTCAGTATCATTCCATCATTGCTCCATACTCATTCATTCATCTACCACCAACACTGTATAATGTTTCTCTCCCAGTACTTCAGTTTTCCCCTGTCAGTATCATTCCACCAATGCTCCACACTCATTCATTCATCTACCACCGACGCTGTATAATGTTTCTCTCCCAGTACTTCAGTTTTCCCCTGTCAGTATCATTCCATCATTGCTCCATACTCATTCATTCATCTACCACCGACGCTGTATAATGTTTCTCTCCCAGTACTTCAGTTTTCCCCTGTCAGTATCATTCCACCATTGTCCATATTCATTCATTCATTCATCTACCACCGACGCTGTATAATGTTTTTCTCCCAGTACTTCAGTTTTCCCGTCAGTTTTATCCCACCAATGTTGCATTCTCGCCGATCTTAGTGGCCTAAGGCGTGAGTCTACGGCCGCTCGCCTGCTGAGATTGCGGGTTCGAATCCCACCGGGGGCATGAATGTCTGTCTCTTGTGAGTGTTGTGTGTTATCAGGTAGAGGTCTCTGCGTCGGGCTGGTCACTCGTCCAGAGGAGTCCTACCGAGTGTGGTGTGTCTGTGATCGTGAAGCCTCGATAATTAGGAGGCCACGGTCCACTAGGAGCTCTTTCGCCATGGAAAAAACGTTTCCATACTCATTCATTCATATAACGCCGAGGCTCTGTAGTCTTAGCAACTGACAGCGTCAGTAAATAGTACTAAAATGGGGGCAGATATGCTGTGGCCATCACGTGATTTGAAATATCCATTAGGCTTCTGAAGCACAATATAATGCCCTGCTTTCGATCAGAGTTGTTCACCGCGTGTGTAACATTCCGTTCCACATTCATGTATGCAGATGTTTTGACACCTTGAACACCCAGACTGCTGTCCTTACTCTGTTGATTTACAGAGACATTAGAGGTGTTTGCTGGTCATGTTTGCCCGTTACTCTTTTTCGATTGGCTTTGTACCGCGGGGGAGAACTGAAACGTGTTCATATCACAGATGGGCAGCAAATGCGGCTGGGCAGGATGACTGTCCCAGTTCCGAAATGTTCGTAGAAAGTGCGGTGATTCAGCAGAATGCATGCGTACCTCGTAAAAAAAAAGTATCCTCCTCTTTTGTAGATATTTGTGGAATGAACCACTTGTGATTTTTTAATACTTATTTCTTTCAGATCTAGGCACAATTTGCGTTTGGTCTGCTAGTAATGTTTTTGGTTGTCTTAGCTCTGAACACAATTATGCGGTGATGTTTAGTTATCCTCCTGTCGCTCCTTGCGGAGCATATGGCCTCCTTTCAGAGGTTTCTTGGTCTGGAAGTGTGCATTCTGTAGTGAGTGACCAGTCCACTGACTGCACAAGTTCTACTCATCGTGATGTGACTGCCAGAGCCATCTAGCAGTCAGTCAGGAGACTTGGGTGAGAAATGGCCGCGGAATTTTGCTTACGAAACCTCTCGATTCATGCCCGTAAGGTTCTTTTACATGCCGTAAATCTACGGCTTTACTTCCCCTCCGAAGGAAGTTGTGCTACGGATTTTTATCACCCTTAAAATCCATCGACCTCGGCCGGGATTGAACCCGCGAACCTTGGGTCCACCGAGGACGACATGCGGTGAAGTACTTCTGTTCATATACCTATACAGCGTGTATCAGATTTTTCAAAGCGATCCACGTGCTCGTCATATGACGGACTAAGACAACCTTCACGCCCCAATTCACAGCCTCTTTCATTGACAGTTCCTTCATTCGGCCATTTCTTAGTTTGTCGAGCAAAAGAAGCGTTGATTTCATTCGTCGTAGTGCTTCCATGCTATGTTGTATTGTGAAGGGGGGGGGGAGAGAGAGAGAGAGAGAGTGAATAAAGAGGGAGCGATGTAGTGTGAGAGGAACTACATTTAATATTATTGCTGGGGCAGGGGGGAACAGAAAAAAAGTTAACTGCTCTGAAAGTTCCCAGGTTTTGCCCACTCGTTCTTATGGTAACGGTAGATGCCGAGCTGTTTCGTCATCCTTGGTTTGTACCTCACAGAGAACAGTCGCTGCTGCGCTATGTCTTCGGCCTCATTCCGTGCCTTACATAGAAGATGGCAGCCGGAGTGTGACTCACACCAAGGGTATTATTTGCAGGGAATACGAGCATTAAAATACGTACTGTCGACCGAAACTGTCGATTTTTCTGGAGGCGGGTTGAGTCTAAGTAGACAAGAGTATATGTTACTACTACTACTATTACTACTACTACTAAGAAAGTACCGAGGAGGTTTATGTAACTTTAGGCTTCTGTTCTGCAGGTACCAGTGTCAACTGTAATCCGTTTTACCTGCTCCTATGAAGTATTTCATGATTTTTGCTCCTTCCATACGAATACCTGTACAGCACATTGAAATCGGTCAGGAACGCCGTTTTGATAATCTTAATCTCAGTACTCGTAATGAATTTTGCATGAAATTAGACGCCGAAAAGGCTAACGTCAGGAATAGATACAGCATCGTTAAATAACATAACATGCAACAGGCACTGTAGGATGCCAAAACACTTTGACCCGATGATTTTACTCGTCTGCTCTGGCGTTGAAATCTCCAAGCAACAGCGGGTAGCAGTGGTGCGATGTACTGTCGACGCAGTTTTGTTTAGGTTTATTTAGCGACGCTGTCACAAGGAATGAATGTGGATAGCTTATGGAGACTTGGTGGATCTGGAGGAACTACATTATACTCTTCTGCAGTAATTTCCAGTAAACTAATCTTTTGTTTTTGGGCAACTTCGTAAGGTATCAGAAAACTGGTAAACTCTATTAGGCCTGGACATTTTCTGTTGTGGTTTTGTTGATGGATGCAGTTGACAGTAATGTGTTCTTACTGGTGACGTCATTTACCCGGACGTAGGGAATTTAAAAAAAAAATTCTTTAACCACGGAACTCAACTGGTAGGAATAATAATGTACAGTCGAACCCGGTTATAACGACATCGGTTTATACGACACCTCGCCTATAGCATCAGATATGTTGTGGTACCAATTAATTCCTCACTCTTAACCATAACGTTACACTACTCGGTTATAACAACACTCGTTTATAACGACAAAATATTCATTTCCTTTCATGACGTTACCAACGAGTTCGACTGTACTTTTATCATGATCCTTGTGTAACCTCTGATCTCTTACCTGCCATCCTCACTCATTCGTGTTCATTACTTCGTCGCCTCCGGAATTGTTTGTTGTATTACAGCTGGAACACGTGTTGCCTGTGGTAAATAAATCTGGCATGAAACGTCTGTATATGTCCGACTTCATGTGTGGAGCTGTTTGTGAAATTTCACAGTTCTTGGAAAATGCGTGCATAATAAATTGAAATGACCCATGGCACTTTATGAATTAATTAACTAATATTTTAATCATACGGTATATGCCACCAGGTTTAACATTCACAAATTCTACGTTCTGCCCACACAGTGTATTTATGTGTTTTGTGTGGATCTCAGAACAAACAGCGATTATTTCACTGTACTGCATTAACTGACTGGTTTGTATAACTGAGACGGAGTGTGTTTACTGCGCGGTACGAACTGAATATTTATATGTACACACCTAAAGCCCAGTGGTTACTATATATACCACCATGTTTAACGTTCACAAATTCTACGTTCTGCCCACACAGTGTATTTATGTGTTTTGTGTGGATCTCAGAACAAACAGCGATTATTTCCGTTTATACTTATATTAACTATTGGTTTTTGAGGTCTTCGCTTTTCTGGGATGTTACGCGGCGTTGATTGGTTGTTAGGTACTGACGTTTCGTAACATCCTATCTGTTTCATCTTCAAGGGTCAAGCAATCCAACAAGACCATTGAAGTGGAGACAATAGGCTGAACCGAAACGTCGGTGACTACCAATCAGCGCTGCGTAACAGTTCAGAAGAGTGAAGACCTCTTTTACACCGGTGGCAGAAGCCTGAAATCACGCATGATCGGTTTTTATAAACGAGACGGAGCGTGTTTACTGCACGGTACGGACTGTATCTTCAAAATAATTTAGGTCATTCTTAGTCTCTAAAAGAGTTAATCAGAATTGTACCATTTCTCACCGGAAGCTGTATAATCATTATTACCTTTGTTAATTTGTTGTGGCTTCGTTAAATGAACCACGAATCAGTCCGTGCAACAAAACACACAGTTTCATTTGCTGAACGAGAAAGTTGTGGGAGCCTTAATGGTCCAGATAGTATCTTTCCACACCAGTTGACCTGCTGTGCGCTGTAAATTGTTGGGTACAGCGGAATAATTCTGTATTCGGAACCAGCCAACCGAGCCCTCTTGTAAAATACATGTTTCAACCCTGTGAATACTGAAACATAACAAAGAAAGTACTTTTCTTTCATGATGCTGCCCGATATCCAAAACGCATCACTTCTGTTGGAAGGTTCCCAGGCTTCGCAGATGAAGATGGGTATGGAGCAATGGTGGAATGATACTGACAGGGGAAAACTGAAGTACTGGGAGAAAAACATTATACAGCGTCGGTGGTAGATGAATGAATGAGTATGGAGCATTGGTGGAATGATACTGACAGGGGAAAACTGAAGTACTGGGAGAGAAACATTATGCAGCGTCGGTGGTAGATGAGTGAATGAGTATGGAGCATTGGTGGAATGATACTGACAGAGGAAAACTGAAGTAGTGGGAGAAAAAACGTTATACAGCGTCGGTGGTAGATGAATGAATGAGTATGGAGCATTGGTGGAATGATACTGACAGGGGAAAACTGAAGTACTGGGAGAGAAACATTATGCAGCGTCGGTGGTAGATGATTGAATGAGTATGGAGCATTGGTGGAATGATACTGACAGAGGAAAACTGAAGTAGTGGGAGAAAAACGTTATACAGCGTCGGTGGTAGATGAATGAATGAGTATGGAGCATTGGTGGAATGATAGTGACATGGCAAAACCGAAGTACTGTCAGGAAAACATTATACAGCGTCGGTGGTAGATGAATTAATGAGTATGGAGCAATGTTGGAATGATACTGACAGGGGCAAACCAAAGTACTGGAAGAGAAACCTGTGGCACTTCGAATGGACTACGGGCTGGCTCGTTCTTCTACGTTTAACGGCCGGAGTTTGTAGCTAATCAGTCACTTTCATCCGTAGCTGATTTTAATTATACGTGGACGTTCATCTCCACTCCCCTTATACGCCTTTTTGGAATGGTTGTGCACAGAGGTCTTACTGCGTGTGGTCATGTGTAAACAACATTGGGTCTAGAGGGTTGGTCATTTCAGAATACCACCATATTATGGTTTGTGAGTGAAGCTAAAGCCGTCAAACATGGGACGTGTTGTATTTGAGGCGGGTTTCGAATCCTGGACCGAGAGAACTATGTGTATATGGGTGCCTCGACCGTAACCGTGTCGTGTGGTCACGATTTAAGGAATCAGGCTTCAGTGCTCGTTGAGTGTTCGGAATTTCTGTGTTTCATTATGCAAACAGTCGGCAGTACGTGCTGGCACGTATCTGCCTTATTGTGGACGTGTCTGTCCGCTTTGTGTTTTGTTTTGCTGCGAGGGAAATGAAGTGTGATGCAAAAGCCCGCGTTTTCAATTGAGAATGACAAAATGGAGGTCACAGTTCTTCTATATTTCACTGACTGTCTACACAGCGCTTCCTGTTTGTAGTTTCTGTTCCAAACTTTGGAACTGGCGAAACAGTTTTAATGTAGCACAGTGTAGCAGTCGTTTCCACCGTGCTACATCGTCAGGAAACTCCGTTATCGCTGTTAAGGAAGCGTCATCTTACGCAGAGCAAGGTTCTGCTCTGCGTTTCCTTTAGTATATTATCACTGAATATTGATAGGGTGATCAAATCAAGAAGAATGAGATGGGCGGGTTATGTGGCATGTATGGGAGATAGGAGATGTGCATACAAGGTTTTGGTGGGGAAACCTGAAGGAAAGAGGCCATTTGCGAACACCGATGCGTAAATTTGAGGATACTATTAAAATTGATCTTCAAGGAATCAAATAGGGCGTGGATTGGATTGATGTGGCTGAGGATAGGAACGAGTGGCGGGGAAGTTTTTGACTAGCTAAGGAGCGTTTGGCTTTTGAAGAAGGGCTGCTTGCAATTATTTTGTTAGTTATATTTATGAGACCGATGTTATATTCGGCTTATTGCGTTATCAGCAAATAATCAACCGCATGTAGTTGTTACAGCCTGTCAGTAGGTCAGTCAGTCCTGGTGTTGGGCCCCTCTTGGGGTTCATGACCAGTTTTTAGTCTGTGTAGTGAATACGACTGCATGTCAGTCTTGGGGCGACGTCTCTGAGTGCGGGGCTGTGCGTTGTCAGTCACCATCTTTACAGATTTGGTGCCTGGCTATGTACATATATTTCATTACTTCTGTACAGTACAGGTAGGTCCCGTTTTACGACGGTCCATTTTACGACTTTTCACATTAACGACTGTTTCAAAATATTACCTTAAATATTAGTACATATTTGGAAAAATTTTAGTAATTTTGGAACCTATCTCATTCAATTACATTATATTTTGGTCTCGTTTTACGACTGGTCACTTTACGACCCTGTTTTGCTGGAACCTAACCCTGTCGTAAAACGGGTCCTATTTTGGTGTCGTTTTACGACTTTTCATTTTACGACCATGTTTTGCTGGAACCTAACCCTGTCGTAAAACGGGTCCTACCTGTATATGCAAGACCTCTGTCACTCGAGGCCTGGTACAGCAGATGTCTTGACGTACTTAGGCTGTAAGTGCGGCTCAGTCACTTGAACGGTCGTACCTTTTGATCGCCATCATATTTGACCGTCGTATATTTTCTCAGGCCGATCCCAGTGGCCGTGCGGTCTAAGACGTGGGTCTGCGGCCGCTCGCTTACTGGGATTGTGGGTTCGAATCCCACTGGGGGCATGGATGTCTGTCTCTTGTGAGTGTTGTGTGTTGTCAGGTAGAGGTCTCTGTGACGGGCTGATCTCTCGTCCAGAGGAGTCCTACCGAGTGTGGTGTGTTTAAAAGTGTGTGATCGTGAAGCCTCGAAAAATGAGGCGGCCTAGGCCCCCAAGGGGCTGTCGAGCCATTGGAAGAAAAAATATTTTCTCAGGCACTGAATATCTTATTCGCCGTTTATGGAAGCTCATTGTTTATTGCAGTTTTCACAGTAGCTGGCCCCTCAGTCCCTGTTTAATTAACGTCCATTTTACATATTTTCACGCGTTACGCCTCTATATTCCAAACACTTTCTTTCCACCTGAAGTACTCCCGCGGTACAATACGACTTTGTGCATTTCTTATGTGACCTGTGTGTGCTCAAGTAGGCTATCGGCTGGACGACCGACGGATAATATCTCGGTTCCCAGCAGGTTATATAATAATAATAATAATAATAATAATAATAACCATGGCTCGACAGCCCTATATGGGCTTAGGCCTTCTCTTTCCGAGGTTACTTGGTCTTATGCATTTGTGGTAGTGAATGACCAGCCCACTGGCCGCGCTGTTCGACTCAATCCTGATGTGACTGCCAGAGCCATCTGGCAGTCAGTCAGGAGACTTGGGTGAGAAATTGCCGCTGAATTTTGCTTAGGAATATTACTAGTTCTATTCATGCCCGTAAGGTTCTTTTACATTACGTAAATCTACAACATGGGACCGACGGCTTTACTTCCCCTCCGAAGGAAGTGGTGCTCCGGATTTTTAGGTTCCCGGCAGGTTGCAACAGATTTATTCCTTTCTGTCTAACGTCCAAACCAGCCCTGGTATCCACCCAGCCTCCAATTCAATGTGTACCGCAGAAATTTTCCTTGCGGGTAAAGCGGCCGCGACGTGAAACTGGTCACTCCCACCTAGTGTCCAGGTTAAGAATGAGCGGAGTTGTATCTCTGCTCCCCCATACACCTTCATTGCGTAGGAAGGGGGAACTATACAACGGTACCTTACCCATGCTGCTTGCTTATCTGCATGAAATTATAACGCTAATATCGCGAAATGCACGCTTTATATCAGTTTAGTGGCTGCGAAGTGATGCATGTTATTTGGACGCTTTGCAGAGAATGATTGTACTTCAGATATTCGAAATTGCTCTTTCGCCATGATGCTGCATATCCACGGAAAGTTCCTTTCAAACTCTGAAACAGTCGAGGAATACTGACGTAAAGGTAAAGGTAAAGGTCTCCCTAGAACAGGCCATGAAGGCCCAGAGGAGGAGTAGAGATATAGTTCTACTGTTTCTTTAACTTCGGCGCTAGATGGAGGTGGGTGGTCAACGCCACGCCCCGGCCGCTTTACCCCCGGGAATGACCCGGTAACCGTTGTATAGGAGGCTGGGTGGACCCCAGGGCCGGTGTGTTCATTACATTTTCACAAATGATGCAACAGGTCATATAATTGTGATGGGTGACATGGAAGTGACGTGAGCGTCTGGAAGTGGCGTGAGCGTCTGATGCTATGCAGTGTACGCGGGGAACGTGGTAGGTGCCGCGAACTTGTAAGTGTGAATGTTGGACACTGTTTGAACACTATTGTGTTCTTGAACACCGCATGTACTGGGTTAGTGGCTTGTTATGAAATACAGCGTTAGTCGAAAATGATCATGAGTGGGTCAGTTATTGTGTTTTTTTTTTTTTGTGAAGGGCCCCGCAGCAGATGCTACGGACGCACCACAGCCTTGAGGCTTATTGTGCAACCCTGTGATGAAGATTTTTTTCGTTTTTCCTTGTAATGGAGCACCGGTGGAATGAAACTGACAGGGGAAAACCGAAGTACTCGGGGAAAAACCTGTCCCAGTGCCACTTTGTCCACCACAAATCCAACATGGACTGAGCCGGGATCGAACCCGGGCCTCCGCGTCGAGAGGCCGGCGACTAACCGCCTGAGCAATGGCACGGCCTGTTTGTTCCATGCAGGACGCTACGTTACGTGATAATTGGACGTCCCTGCTGCTAACCTGCCGACGTACTTCCATCAACATTCAGACGTTCACTTGTTCAAGTGACATCAGGCACTTCAGGACTGCAGGTCTACAGGTCTACAGGTCTTGAAGTTAAAGTCGGATTAGTTTACGTCTTCAACAGTTGTATGGTTTTCCGTTATTTTGGAATGTGACACTGCGTCACGGGGTGATTACTTCCCGACGTCTAGGGACAACGTGGTGGTTTCGAAACGTCGGTTACCAATCACCCTGTCATCCAGAGTCACGTCCCGGAAGAATGGAGAACTTAACTGCGCCGCTGCGAAAACCTAGAAGCTCATAGATGTGTTGTAAGTATACAGACGTCTTGAAACATACGTGAGTCATTGGTTTTAAAATCTTGTTTTGAACTTTTGTAATCGTCAGCGGGCAAGGTCTAGCAGTTGAGTTCTTTGCGTGACAGCCTGCCGGATGTCACTGTTAGTACATCGCATAAATGTCTCATATTTGTGCCACTTTGGAAGCTGTTTCGTGTGGATTTCAAATTTTGTCTCTCTTATTCTCTAGGTTTAGGTCACGTACATTGAATGTTTTGACATTTGGGTGTTTAGATTATTTTGCGCTTATGGGGGGGGGGGGGGGTAATGTGAGCGCATGAAAATTACCCAGTGAGGAGCATCATAAATTGTGCTGTTCACAGAAGTCCACGGCGATGGAATATGTCGGTTATAGGACTATACGGTCTTGATCACTCAGCGTGAGTGAAGGCCGCATTGGGAGATCTAGATGTAGATGGGATTAAGCTTGAAAATAATATATGGAAGGAGAGAGTGGACTGATGTGATCTAACTCAGAATCGAAGACCGTGCCATGGCTGAGGCGGTTAGTCGCCGGCCTCTCACTGCGGAGGCCCGGGTTCGATCCCGGGCCAGTCCATGTGGTGTTTGTGGTGGACAAAGTGGCACTGGGACAGGTTTTTCTCCGAGTTGTCGGTTTTCTCCTGTCAATTTCATTCCACTGGTGCTCCATTACTTGTAAAACTTGGTAAAAAAAACTGCTCATCTTCATCATAGGGTTGCACAAAAAGCCTTAAGGCTGTGGTGCGTCCGTAGCATCTGCTGTGGTGCGTCCGTAGCATCTGCTGCGGGGCCCTTCACCATTAAAAAAGAAAACTCAGAATCGGGGCCCCATGACGACGAGCCTTTGTGAACACGGTAATGTACCTTCTGGTTGCATGAAATCACTTTCTTGACCAGCTGTCTTAACTGCAAAGTTTTCAAGAGAGACGCGACATAAAAGTATGTATATATGCTCACCACGTGGACAGTGTTTACTGCCAACTTCACGCCATGTGGACAGCCGTCTGTTTTGAAATATTATCGGGGTAATGGACTGAAGTAGAACCTCCTGATGTTTTTGCGTCAGAAACGTGTCTTGTCGCTGCATTACTGAAATAAGATCGGAATTGCATTTATTAATACCAAGGCTGTGAATCTGTGTAATTTAGAAAGTTTCTAAAATGTATTGAACGTTATATACATTGCTAAATACGTTATTGTTTTCACTTCACGGAATTAGAAATCCTTTTGTCAACAACTTTTATTTGTGTATCGCCTGATGTAGGATGGATTATGCAAATGTGACGCCGTGTTCGTAATGACAGTAACGTTATGGGTTCAGTTGTATGTGATCTTCCTGCACGGGGACTGTAGTAAACGTTTAAAGCCCAGTGGTTACTATATGTACCGCCAGGTTTAACATTCACAAATTCTACGTTCTGCCCACACAGTGTATTTATGTGTTTTGTGTGGATCTTAGAACAAACAGCGATTATTTCACTGTACAGCATTAACTGACTGGTTTGTATAACTGAGACGGAGTGTGTTTACTGCGCGGTACTGACTGAATCTTTATATGTACACACCTAAAGCCCAATGGTTACTATATGTACCACCAGGTTTAACATTCACAAATTCTACGTTCTGCCCACACAGTGTATTTATGTGTTTTGTGTGGATCTCAGAACAAACAGTGATTATTTCACTGTACAGCATTAACTGACTGGTTTGTATAACTGAGATGGAGTGTGTTTACTGCGCGGTACGGACTGTATTTATGTGTTTTGTGTGGATCTCAGAACAAACAGCGATTATTTCACTGTACAACATTAACTGACTGGTTTGTATAACTGAGACGGAGTGTGTTTACTGCGCGGTACGGACTGTATTTACGTGTTTTTTGTGGATCTCAGAACAAACAGCGATTATTTCACTGTACAACATTAACTGACTGGTTTGTATAACTGAGACGGAGTGTGTTTACTGCGCGGTACGGACTGTATTTATGTGTTTTGTGTGGATCTCAGAACAAACAGCGATTATTTCACTGTACAACATTAACTGACTGGTTTGTATAACTGAGACGGAGTGTGTTTACTGCGCGGTACGGACTGTATTTATGTGTTTTGTGTGGATCTCAGAACAAACAGCGATTATTTCACTGTACAACATTAACTGACTGGTTTGTATAACTGAGACGGAGTGTGTTTACTGCGCGGTACGGACTGTATTTATGTGTTTTGTGTGGATCTCAGAACAAACAGCGATTATTTCACTGTACAACATTAACTGACTGGTTTGTATAACTGAGACGGAGTGTGTTTACTGCGCGGTACGGACTGTATTTATGTGTTTTGTGTGGATCTCAGAACAAACAGCGATTATTTCACTGTACAACATTAACTGACTGGTTTGTATAACTGAGACGGAGTGTGTTTACTGCGCGGTACGGACTGTATTTATGTGTTTTGTGTGGATCTCAGAACAAACAGCGATTATTTCACTGTACAACATTAACTGACTGGTTTGTATAACTGAGACGGAGTGTGTTTACTGCGCGGTACGGACTGTATTTATGTGTTTTGTGTGGATCTCAGAACAAACAGCGATTATTTCACTGTACAACATTAACTGACTGGTTTGTATAACTGAGACGGAGTGTGTTTACTGCGCGGTACGGACTGTATTTATGTGTTTTGTGTGGATCTCAGAACAAACAGCGATTATTTCACTGTACAACATTAACTGACTGTTTTGTATAACTGAGACGGAGTGTGTTTACTGCGCGGTACGGACTGTATTTATGTGTTTTGTGTGGATCTCAGAACAAACAGCGATTATTTCACTGTACAACATTAACTGACTGGTTTGTATAACTGAGACGGAGTGTGTTTACTGCGCGGTACGGACTGAATCATTACATATAACTCAGATTGATCTTTGTCTTTAACCCTGTTAGTAACATTACACCGATTCTTGTGATCTTTGAGAGCTGTGCTTCTCTGACATATTACGCATCGTCGTGTGGTAATCCTTCACCAACGTTTCGAGACAATGTATCGGTCCTATCGTGAAGGGTCAAGAAGTCCCAACACTTCTTGACCCTTGAAGATGGGACCGATACATTGTCCCGAAACGTCGGTAAAGGATTACCACTCGACGCTGCGTAATATGCCAGAAGAGCGCAGATCTCATCATCATCGCGGCGGAAGCCTGAAATCATGTCTTGTTATCTTTAATTATGACTTGGTGGATGGTGAGTTCTTTGGGGATATTAGCAGAATTGTTATGCAGGGACAGTGGAAAACAGCAGTTGGGACAAGTTTTGTCTTTCTGTGAAGCCGTATTGGATTCCAGATTGCAATCAGAATTCGGCTGCTTTGGATTGTCATATTGGTCATTCTGTGAAGATATTTGTGTGCAGAATCGTCAAACACTGCGCCCTCCACATACACAAACTTAATATTTGAGGATTATGCTTACGGGTTCCTTCCGATGGCGAATTCTGAATACTGTGTGCACCGAAAGATGTTTGTGTAGTGGCAGAAAGCCTTCGTAAGTGAACGGAAGGTCGGGCTGCGTGGAGGATTTAGTGAACCCCTCAACATCGCCGTCGGTGTTATTATGTTCTTCGCTGTATATGAATGCAAAGCCTTTGAGCCGCGCAAGTCACTCGTTAATTGCGCTCTGTAAGTCCTTGCTAAAGGAAATGGGCCAATAAAATTTATGTTTGGAGCAGGAGGTAAGTGCAAGAGTTGGTGAGGCGAGGAATGGCGTATCTCCGGGTATTTACTGAGGTTTTGTGATCAGTGTTAAGGGACTGTTTGTTGCTGTAATCCGTAGGAAATATACTGGAAGAGAAGTCCATAATCCACGTTGTCCTTTGTGATTGAAAATTGAATTTGATGGCTGAATTTCTGACTGAATCTTAGAAGACGTCGAAGGCAATATAAATAATACAGTAAATATTGAACTAATCTTTGAAATGACGTCATTAGCTTAACAGCTGACATCAGATTTTGAAGCCCCTTTCGGAACCAAATGCATGGAGCAGAGTCCTTCTTCAAAAGCTGACACTTTTTTCAGCCTCTCAACAAATTACCTGTACGTTATAAAAACCAAATGTCCATTACCGTGTTCACAAAAGCCCACCACTGGTCTCTTTCCTGAGCCAGGTGCTTCGAGACCACGCCCTTCCTGTTACTTGAATATCTCTTTTAATAGCATCATCCCATCTACGCCTAGATTTTCCAAGTGGCCTCTTTCCTTCAAGTTTTCTTCCAGACCCCAGAATTCCCTTTCTCTTCTCCTCCAATACGTGCCACATGTCCTGCCCATCTCATCCTCCTTGGTCACCCTAATAACATTTTGGGAGGAGTACAAATCATGAAGATCTTCTTTACGCGATTTTCTTCAGCCCCCTGTTACTTCCTCCGTTTTATGCCCAGGTGTCTCTAGCAGCACACTGTTCTCTATCATTTGACGCTATGTTCTTAGCTTGATATGAGAGACCAAGTTTAACACCCATACGGAACTACAAACTTATATTAAATTAAGTTATAAACCAACCGATGCACACTAAAACCACTTTTTAAGTAGCTTTATTATAAAATTGTTAAAATTGTACCCCTACACGTGTTTCGATCCTAGGATCATCGTCAGGGGGGTTTATTGCTAAAAGCTACAGTCACTTCAACACATGATTTAAAATATTCTATCTGCAATTTGAAACATAAGTTAAAATCTTGTAAAAAGATTCTCTAAAAGTTGTAAAATTATAAAAGCACTGTAGATGGTAGATTGTGGAACTGCTGGCGTGTGGTATTAAAAGCATATGAAATGTTTTTGCGTGGAGCGGAGTGTACTACGTGTTGCGCTGTGAGGAGTACTACGGTGGAGTCAAACTTATAGTTCTTTATATTTAACCCTTATGTGTTTTACATAGCTAACGGGAAAACAAAATATCCAGGACTGAATGTTAGCAGGAATTTTCCCGCATTTAACCTGCTCGTAATTTCTTCATGCATGCGCTTTTTATTAGTGTTGTTCCCCTATGTTTTAACTTTACCACATTTTCATATCTACCTCGGCGCTGTGATTTTGTACTGGATTCTGATGACGTGACATAAGCTTCTGGAACACAAAATAAATTTAACAGCAGTGAAAATCATTTAGTTGAGGAACACAGCCTTAGTGGATGTCAGGAAGAAATGGCAGAGGCATTCTGAGGGAGTGCACAGAACCAAACAACGTGAAGTACTCGACTGAGGAGTTTGCAGTTGACCTTGGCACAGAACCAAACAACGTGAAGTACTCGACTGAGGAGTTTGCAGTTGACCTTGGCACAGAACCAAACAACGTGAAGTACTCGACTGAGGAGTTTTCAGTTGACCTTGGCACAGAACCAAACAACGTGAAGTACTCGACTAAGAGGATTGCAGTTGACCTTGGCACAGAACCAAACGTGAAGTACTCGACTGAAGAGTTTGCAGTTGACCTTGGCACAGAACCAAACAACGTGAAGTACTCGGCTAAAGAGATTGCAGTTGACCTTGGCACAGAACCAAACGTGACGTACTCGACTGAAGAGTCTGCAGTTGACCTTGGCACAGAACCAAACAACGTGAAGTACTCGACTGAAGAGTTTGCATTTGACCTTGGCACAGAACCATACAACGTGAAGTACTCGACTGAGGAGTTTTCAGTTGACCTTGGTACAGAACCAAACAACGTGAAGTACTCGACTAAAGAGATTGCAGTTGACCTTGGCACAGAACCAAACGTGAAGTACTCGACTGAAGAGTTTGCAGTTGACCTTGGCACAGAACCAAACAACGTGAAGTACTCGACTGAATAGTTTGCATTTGACCTTGGCACAGAACCAAACAACATGAAGTACTCGACTGAAGAGTTGGCAGTTGTTTGTGCTCGGGAAAGGTGATCGATCCTTTTTGCGACCAGTAACCCATAAATTTCAGTTAAAAATACGTTAGGTAGGAGTGCTTTCGTGTTTTATGCGTGTGGAATAACACAGTCATTTTCTGTAGTGTTCTATACGGTTAGAGTTGGGAATAAATTGGACTTCAGGGTTGTTATAAACGAAACGCCTAACAAATGGCGACCAGTGGAAAAGTAGCCGTGCAATGATAAGAGACACATGTGACATCTACATGTTTGCCTCCGACCGTAGTCGGGAGTGTTACTTGACTCTACCCACGATGTGCAGGTCACTTGAATTCTCTTGGGTAGGGGACAGTACTCGTGAACTGTTGGAAGTGGCGGATGTGATAAAGGACCATCGACGGGGTAATGACAGAAGTTGAGATAGGGTAACGAGGCGATACTCTGACACGGCGTTTTAAAGCCCTTTTTAAAGTTCCAAAGGTAGCAGTTAGTAAAGCACAAAAAGTCTGACGTCACGTGGAAGGAAGACAACGAGCATGTGCAAATAGGCTGTTTTCTTTGCAGAGCAGTGTTTACGTAATTAGTTCTTACGGAGTGAACTTAATTCGTGCTGCATGGGGAAGAAGCATCTGTGAAGCCGAAATTTGCAGCTTTATGTTTTAAACACCAGATCTTTTGCAGCTGACGCCCTCTCTCGCTCTCTATGTCTCTCTCTCTCCCTCCACCTAGTATTCATTATTGCCGATTTTTTTTCGGTTTTCTTTCTCAAGGCCCCGAGCTGCTTCTCTTATTCCATACAGTTATCATCTTTCCATATTTCTGCCACTTTTTTGCGTCTGTGGGGGGAGTTTAGTTCTGAATTTTATCATCGCATTTCACGTTCATCAGCTGTCTTCCACGTCTGTCTTGACCGGTGCTATAGGTGTGCCCGTATTTCTAAGACGTAGCAATTTATAACTAAATAAATAAATCCATGGAACGGAGGTAATAGTTCCTCAGTAAAGAAATTCCCAGCATTTTATGGAACTCGAAGGTTCATTACAGTGTCTACAAAAGCCTACCACGCGTCCCTATGCTGGACCATATCAATCCAGTCGACACCTCTCTATCCTATTTCTTGAAAATCCATTTTAAGATTATCCTCCCATCTATGCCTAGGTCTTCCAAGTGTTCTCTTACGCGGAGGTTTCCCCACTCAAACCCTTTATGCACCTCTCCTGTCTCCCATACGTGCTACATGTCCCGCCCAACTCATTCTTTTTTATTTTATCACCTGAATAATATTTGGTGATGAGTACAGATCATTAAGTTCCTCGTTATGTAGTCTTCTCCACTCCCCTGTTACCCCGTCCCACTTAGGCCCAAATATCCTCCTCAGCACCCTATTCTCGAACACCCTCAGCCTATGTTCCTTCTGTTGTTCCTGTGAGAGACCAAGTTTCACACTCATGTAAAATAGCAGGCGTTTTGAAACATGTCCCAAAATTTCATTTCGTGTGCATTCAGCATGCTTTTATGTGATTTGTGACCCATGTTCTAATTGCAAAGTCAGGTACTGGTCAGTGCGGGACGTCTGTGGTCCGGAGGTTAACGTTGCCTAATTGCTCCAGCCCCGGACTACGTGAATCGTGACGTCAGGCGCTGTTCTGAATCCGTCTTGACCCCGAGTCGTGAGAAAGTGTAACAGACTATAAATTACCGTGTGTTAACCTGTCCTGAGGTATGGACCAGATCTGACGTATTTCCTGGTCCACCTGTGTGCATTCACTAGATTGCTTGTGGCCTGTGCATTCTCCATATTCAGCTGTTTGAAAGTTGCGTTTTATTATGCGCATGCGCGGTATCTTTGTAGTGATTTATATACAGGGTATACATAAAAGAATGGTGCGGTTTCCCTTTATTCACCATTGGAACCGCACCACTCTTTTGTGTATACCCTGTACTTCCTTTGTGACTGACGTCCAGATCGGATCTGCTTAAACTTTCTGTAAGAGTTGGTATATTGAGTGGACTACGGGCCCGAAGACCCGGGGTTCGAATTTGGGCAGGGATAGACCGACTCTGAGGCCCATCCAGTCTTATATTGATTGGGTTTCAGGGTTTTTTCCCCCGGTGTTAAAGCGGTCGGGCGTGAATTGATAACTCATCCCATCTACTGCTGAGATTAAGAATGAGTGCAGCTATACATGTACTCCCTCCATACGCCTTCATGGCGTGTACACGGCCAACTTTAACTTTTTAATTTTTATTATAAAATTGAGGTTAATATCTCCGGGTGTTTAATTGAGCGTGAAGCCGTGAAGGGGGGGTCGAGATAGAGCTCTACGCATGCTTATCCTTCGGCGCTAGGTCGAAGGTGAATTTTTACCGCTTTAATATAGGCGAATGAACCCCCGGCACTGCTTGGGGATTTCAAAACCCGTTTAGTATGAAACTCTGAACACAGTTTTCGAGTTGCATTTCGATCAGTATCGAATCCCGGTGGGGGAGAGATTTTCAGCACCCGGCCAGACATTTTGAGGGCCCCGCAGCAGATGCTACGGACGCACCGCAGCCTTGAGGCTTATTGTGGAACCTTGTGATGGAAGATGATCAGTTTTTTCGTTTTTACGTGTAATGGGGCACCGGTGGAATGAAATTGACAGGGGAAAACCGAAGTACTCGGGGGGGAATAACTTGTCCCAGTGTCACTTGTCCACCACAAATATCACATGGACTGACCCAGGATCGAACCCGAGCCTCCACAGCGAGAGGCCGGTGACTAACCGCCTGAGCCTTGGCACGGCCTAACGTGTTACCTTTAGTATCAAATGACTTCTGAGCCATGGCACGGCCTAACGTGTTACCTTTAGTATCAAATGACTTCTGAGCCATGGCACGGCCTAACGTGTTACCTTTAGTATCAAATGACTTCTGAGCCATGGCACGGCCTAACGTGTTACCTTTAGTATCAAATGACTTCTGAGCCATGGCACGGCCTAACGTGTTACCTTTAGTATCAAATGACTTCTGAGCCATGCGGTATAAATACGGAGAACACAACGCAGGTGGCAACATACAACCTTATCTATAAGGTTTCAGATCGACAGCTAATTGCCTTGTGGATTGTAGGCCTCATTGTGCCATGTTTAAACAGAGGAACTTTGTATTGCGTCTTACTGAAGCCATTCCGGTTATTTTCTGATCACACTTCTTATACCAGACGTTCTCTTTTATTCACTTTGCCAGCCTTGTTTATTTGGGACACGTCGGATCAAGTGTCCTATTAGCGATGCTAATGTGAAATTGCTGCACCCTGCCCCCCCCCCCAGCCCGCCCCCACGTCTCTAATGGAAGGTAGCGTACAGCCGCTCTTGCGTTGTTTTTGTTGGTATGAGCGCTTTTTGGCGGAAAGACCGGAAAATTGATTTCTTCGTGACGTAAGTAATACAAACAGCAGACTGTGAGCTGAGAAATGTATTTAATCAAGGAATGTTACTTATGCCGGTTTTTATTTGTGTGAAGGATTAGACGTATCCTGCAGCCAGCTGGAACTGAACGGTGACTGGGATCATAATCTGCTTATTTATTGCATCAGATTCGTTATCTTTTTTTTAAGTAACCGTTTAAAGCCCAGGGGTTACTATATGTACCACCAGGTTTAATATTCACAAATTCTACGTTCTGCCCACACAATGTATTTATGTGTTTTGTGTGGATCTCAGAACAAACAGCGATTATTTCACTGTACAGCATTAACTGACTGGTTTGTATAACTGAGACGGAGTGTGTTTACTGCGCGGTACGGACTGTATTTATGTGTTTTGTGTGGATCTCAGAACAAACAGCGATTATTTCACTGTACAACATTAACTGACTGGTTTGTATAACTGAGACGGAGTGTGTTTACTGCGCGGTACGGACTGTATTTATGTGTTTTGTGTGGATCTCAGAACAAACAGTTCACTGTACAGCATTAACTGACTGGTTTGTATAACTGAGACGGAGTTTGTTTACTGCGCGGTACGGACTGTATTTATGTGTTTTGTGTGGATCTCAGAACAAACAGCGATTATTTCACTGTACAACATTAACTGACTGGTTTGTATAACTGAGACGAAGTGTGTTTACTGCGCGGTACGGACTGTATTTATGTGTTTTGTGTGGATCTCTGAACAAACAGCGATTATTTCACTGTACAACATTAACTGACTGGTTTGTATAACTGAGACGGAGTGTGTTTACTGCGCGGTACGGACTGTATTTATGTGTTTTGTGTGGATCTCAGAACAAACAGCGATTATTTCACTGTACAGCATTAACTGACTGGTTTGTATAACTGAGACGGGAGTGTGTTTACTGCGCGGTACGGACTGTATTTATGTGTTTTGTGTGGATCTCAGAACAAACAGCGATTATTTCACTGTACAACATTAACTGACTGGTTTGTATAACTGAGACGGAGTGTGTTTACTACGCGGTACGGACTGTATTTATGTGTTTTGTGTGGATCTCAGAACAAACAGTTTACTGTACAACATTAACTGACTGGTTTGTATAACTGAGACGGAGTGTGTTTACTGCGCGGTACGGACTGTATTTATGTGTTTTGTGTGGATCTCTGAACAAACATCGATTATTTCACTGTACAACATTAACTGACTGGTTTGTATAACTGAGACGAAGTTTGTTTACTGCGCGGTACGGACTGTATTTATGTGTTTTGTGTGGATCTCAGAACAAACAGCAATTATTTCACTGTATAGCATTAACTGACTGGTTTGTATAACTGAGACGGAGTGTGTTTACTGCGCGGTACGGACTGTATTTATGTGTTTTGTGTGGATCTCTGAACAAACAGCGATTATTTCACTGTACAACATTAACTGACTGGTTTGTATAACTGAGACGAAGTTTGTTTACTGCGCGGTACGGACTGTATTTATGTGTTTTGTGTGGATCTCAGAACAAACAGCAATTATTTCACTGTACAACAATAACTGACTGGTTTGTATAACTGAGACGGAGTGTGTTTACTGCGCGGTACGGACTGTATTTATGTGTTTTGTGTGGATCTCAGAACAAACAGCAATTATTTCACTGTACAGCATTAACTGACTGGTTTGTATAACTGAGACGGAGTGTGTTTACTGCGCGGTACGGACTGTATTTATGTGTTTTGTGTGGATCTCAGAACAAACAGCGATTATTTCACTGTACAGCATTAACTGACTGGTTTTTATGCACGTTCGAAGAATTGCGAAAAGTGACTGTTAGCTTCGTCATGTCTGTCTGTCTGTCCGTCCGCGTGGAAGAACTACGTTTCCACTGGACGGATTTTCATGAAATTTTATAGTTGAGTATTTTTCGAAAATCAGGAATAAAATTTTAAGTTTTATTAAAATCTGTCAATAATAACGGGTACTTTGCATGAAGACCTACGTACATTTATGGTAACATGTGGCTTAATTCCTCTCAGAATGAGAAATCTTACAGACGAAACTTGCAGAGAAAATCAGAACACATTTTGTGTTAAATAACCTTTTCCCGAATATCATGCCGTTTGTGAGTTATTGTGGAAAAATATGGTACAGCCGGACAAGCCACAGATGACAATATAATACGCCGCATGCGCTTTGCATGCTGGATAACTAAGGCTACAGACACACACTCAGAACATGTAACACTTATTGCTTTTCCACGGCAACAGTGGTTACGCGAACGTGCCTGAATATTGCATGATACGTACATTGCTTGTCTTGTTTAATAACCGAGACGGAGTGTGTTTACTGAGCGGTACGAACTTAATCTGTAAATATAATTAAGGTTAATCATAGTCTTTAAAGGGTTAATTGAAGTTTTTTTTTCGTGTTCAAATCCATGGCGTTGTATGGTGAACTTACCTTAACAAGTGACGTAAAGAGAATCACAACACAAGTTCAAAGTATATGTTTTTGAAGTTGTGTTCGTATGGTTTTAGTATTATTTATATATGTGAAAATGTCGTGTTCGTTACATTTTGCGTCTTCATTAAATTTTTCCGCAACGATTGACGTAGAGAAGCTTAGAAGTTGCGTCTCCTAATGAAGACATCCCGGTCTGTGGTGGAGTGCCTAGTGTCGTTGACGGGATCTAATCACGGCTACAGCACCGTACTGTCATGCCATTGCCTGACATCTCAGGCTAAATTTCCACACCGTTACGGTGGCTGGATCTGCTACCGTGTTCACGTGGAACGCACAATGGGGAGAGCATGATGTGATGAGCCCGTTAGCACTGCATGTAGTGACTGTGGAGTTTGCAGTTGACCTTGGCAGTGATTTGTGTTGGGGAAAGCCGACTGTTCTTTGCTTGTGTCCAGTAACCGGTGTATTACATTGGGCTGAAATGCAGTTGTGTGTCTTGTGCGCGTGAGATAATACAGTTATTGTCTGTAGTGTTATGTGTGGTTAGAGCTGTGCACGAATTTGACTTTAGACTTGGTGTAAATGAAATACCTAACAAATGGCGACCAGTATTTGTTAAAAAAGACTACGTTATGTAGTGCAGAGACTTATGTTTTTGACAGGATCTGTATTTTTACCCTCGACCGTCGTCGCGAGTGTTAAGGGACTCTACCCACGCTGTGCAGGTAAACTGCATTCTCTTGAGTAAGGGGCATTACATTATTTGCTTAATTCACGCCAAATGTGTTTTATGCATGTAGTGACGTGTATTCGGGTTTCATCCAAGAATTTCGCGAAATTTGAGGCTGTCACAGCTCCGATGCTGAGGATTCAGGTTGTATGGAATGTTACGCCGTGTCGTTGGGTGGATGGTGCCCGAAGTTTCGAGAGTGAAGCTGTCCAACACTTTTGGTTGTGGGGATTGTGTTCCTGACGACGCTTCGCACAGCGGCTCGTATCAGTTGGGTGTCTGCCAGGCTGCGTTTCTTCCCCTGTTCTCATACTGCAGAGTTGCTGACACACAAGAAACCGTAACTGTGTCCGCGTTTTTATTTTGTGTTCATACGGGAATGTGTGGAGCGTGCCGGCTATGTGGAACTTCTCATTAACTTCCGGCGTCGGGCCATTAGAACCGATGTCCTAAGTTTGTCACAAGAAAATGTACAGTATTTCTGGTGACGATAGATGCAGTAAGCAGGAGTCAGAACACAGCCTTGTATCTTGTAAACAGGTTACATGATACAAGTGCATGTTTCGACCATCGACGTGGTAGTCATCAGCAGGATCTGCTTTCATATACGAGTGGTGTGTAGGTAATTAGTTACAAAGAGTTCTGTCTTTGCAGTGCAAAGTGTAACTGAGTTACTGGTACTTATGGCTTTAGTTTTGCGTGATCTCAGGCTTCCGCCGCGATGCAGATGAGATCTGCGCTCTCATTACGCAGCGTTGAGTTTAGTTCTGTACCGACGTTTCGGTACAACCTATCGGTCCCATCCTCAAGGGTCAAGAAGTCCAAGAAGACAGCCTTTCTTCTTAGATTTCATGACCCTTGAGGATGGGACCGATAGGTTGTACCGAAACGTCGGTACAGAAGAAATAATTTCTTGGACTTCTTGACCCTTGAGGATGGTACCGATAGGTTGTCCCGAAACGTCGGTACAGAAGAAAGACTTTCTTCTTGGACTTGACCCTTGAGAATGGGACCGCTAGGTTGTCTCGAAACGTCGGTACAGAAGTACCAGTCAACGCTGCGTAATGTCCCAGACGAGCGCAGATCTCGACTTTATTTTTGTCCATTTGCTGATGTGTTTAGATACACCAGTGAGTTCAACTTCAGTGAGGCTTGCATAGTGTTGAGAACAGAATGACTGGAAGGATAACCGATTTTGTAGTAAACTGTAGGTGTAAGGTCGTGTTATGGTGTTTTATAGGAACTGTAATTGTGTTATTTTGTAGTAAACTGCAGGTGTAAGGTCGTGTTGTGGTGATTTATAGGAACTGTAATTGTGTTATTTTGTAGTAAACTGCAGGTGTAAGGTCGTGTTATGGTGTTTTATAGGAACTGTAATTGTGTTATTTTGTAGTAAACTGCAGGTGTAAGTTCGTGTTGTGGTGTTTTATAGGAACTGTAATTGTGTTATTTTGTAGTAAACTGCAGGTGTAAGGTCGTGTTGTGGTGTTTTATAGGAACTGTAATTGTGTTATTTTGTAGTAAACTGCAGGTGTAAGGTCGTGTTGTGGTGTTTTATAGGAACTGTAATTGTGTTATTTTGTAGTAAACTGCAGGTGTAAGGTCGTGTTATGGTGTTTTATAGGAACTGTAATTGTGTTATTTTGTAGTAAACTGCAGGTGTAAGGTCGTGTTATGGTGTTTTATAGGAACTGTAATTGTGTTATTTTGTAGTAAACTGCAGGTGTAAGGTCGTGTTATGGTGTTTTATAGGAACTGTAATTGTGTCATTTTGTAGTAAACTGCAGGTGTAAGGTCGTGTTATGGTGTTTTATAGGAACTGTAATTGTGTTATTTTGTAGTAAACTGCAGGTGTAAGGTCGTGTTATGGTGTTTTATAGGAACTGTAATTCTGTTATTTTATTTTCTTTCTGCAGTTGAACGACTGGTGGTTTCATGATATGGTGTCAGGGGTACACAAATTCCGTGTTCTAGATCGCCCGCGCTACTGAATTTTGCACGGTGGCGGCTAACGTTTGTGGGACCTCAGCATGGAGATGTCTTTCTTGCGCATAGAATTTTGAGGTGGCGTCTAGTTTTTTGAAAAATTCTTAGACCGCTGGTGATGAAGTGATGGTAATCGTAATAACAGCAGTGGTATAACAGTAACAATTGCACGAACTGCTGCCTGCAAAGCTGACAGTCATTCGACTGTTCATACAAGTTACCGCCGTTTACCGAAGGTTCGCAGGAAGCTGTTACTGGAGCTCGTCCCGTGTCCGTGTCCGTGTCCGTGTCCGTGTCCTGAACCAAATGAATTCAGCCTAGTCTCCCAGACTGTTTTTACAGATTCATCTCAGTAAAAGGTAAAGTTCTCCCTAGAACAGGCCATGAAGGCCCAGAAGAGGAGTAGAGGTATAAATCTACTCTTTCTTTAACCCTGGCACTAGATGGGGGTGGGTGGTCAACTCCACGCCCCGGCCGCTTTACCCCCGGGAAAGAGACCCTGTACCCATTGTGTAGGAGGCTGGGTGGGCCCCTGGGCCGGTCTGGAAGGCTGCGAAAAATCTCGCCCCCACCGGGATTCGATCCCCGGACCGTCCAGCCCGTAGCGAATGTCTATACCGGCTACGCTATCCCGGCCCACTAGATTCATCTCAGTATTATTTCTTAATCAATTTTGTCTTCTCTCCGACGCGTTTTGATCTCCATGTTAAGTGCGTCCCTGTCACCGCGTCATGGCGTGTCCTATTTGCGGGTGGAGGAGACAACCAGCAGATGTGGAGGGTAGCTGCATATATTCTGAATAAATAGTGGACTGCTGATAAGGGGTGGTCGTCTCGCTTGGGGGTTGGACGATTGGCTGTCAACTGCTTATCATATAAACACGACCTGTCATGTGGTCCACTACACAAGGCCTTGTAACGTTGATAACAGTGTAAAATGGACACGATATTTGCACGTGTGATGCGTGGAGTGTTTACAGGTCACGCGCACTGATAACAGCAAGAAGAGCGAAGTATAGGCTGGAATGATCAGGAGAGCAGCAGGTCGGATGGCATTGATCGAACAGCCTACATATGTCTGTATACATGTGAGTGGAACGTCGGTTAGGGAGAGACTTTTTGCAAACAAACGAGTAGTCATCGGTTGAGAGTGTGATGTTTGTGTGTGAGTTAGATAGAGGTCGCTGGTGTGATGTCCGTTTGAATGTGCTTTGCACGGCTGAGAATAAAGGTGGCGATACAAAGAACAGTTGCTGTGAGGAGCTAGAGTGTGTATTCGATCAATTCCCTAAGTACCATATTGTAGTACAGATGTAGTGAAGTACAATACTCTCACGCTACCAACCACAGTAACAGTAATAATAAATTAATAATAATAATAATAATAATAATAATAATAATGTGAACGGTTGGTACTGAGCCTAAGCGCCACAGAATGGAGATACGTGAAGGGGGCGTAGCGGTAGATCTCAGCATATTCCATATCAAGATATTAGATAATTGAATTAGTACTTCACGCTTCGATCGCTTTGGTTTCTGGCAGAGAGTTGCTGGTGTCCACTGAATTGTCTGCCGGTCTGGATGTGGCGAAAAGTCCTTCTGCTGCCGGTGATCGAACCGCTTCTGTCGATAGCATGCCGTCACGTAACTGGCTGAGCTATTGTGTCTCAGTACATAGTGATGATAATGGGGCTTGTTAGCAGTCGTGGACATTACACCGCCGTTTGCATTGGTTGTGTCCATCTGACGTAACGAGTGATTTGATGGCTAGAAGTCTCCACACACCGGCCTGGCCTTCTTGATGATCGCACCACCGAATACCCTGACCGGGGTGCTGGCCCACGCGATCAGTAGGCGACTCTTCTCCACTGGCGAGCCCCTCATCGCGGCACACTGACGATAGCTCTTTTCCACCAGCTCCAGTCCTGGGTTCAGTCTCAGACTCTCGTCTCGTACTTGTTTTTCTGTCGCTTGCAGAGCTCGCCCGGTCTCCCTGTGATTATCCGGCCAGCTGATAGTAGTAGATCCGGAATTGCCTTTGGACGCCTTCCCGGAAGATCTCGCGGCTTCAGGCCACCGAATCGATTTCTTGTCACTAGCAACAGCTCTCAGTGCCACTGCTAGCCCTTCAGCACTGTTCGTCGCGTAAGGTTTCCGAAGAGGAAGCAAGGTGTTACCGTGGTCCCTGAACAAGGACAGACGGCTTGCACTCAGTTCCGAAGTCAGCAGGTTGAACCCGAACACCTCGCCCTCGATGCCGTCGTCCAGCCCCTTTTCGGAGTCGGTGTACTCCTGTCCCACCACCACGTCACCCCCTCCAGGGATCACCAGGTTCCTCGTCTGTAAAAAGAATGTGTATTATATTTCTGTGATGTGTGAACATTGTCGGACACGAATGTTCATGTCGTCATCGTGTTTGAAATTTCCCATTAGAAGGACAAGTAATAAGCGTCCGTCGGAATCAAATTGCCATTCTGAGGTATAAGTTTCTTCGAAACCGCGAAACAAGCCGGACCCAGAAGACCGTCATTTGAGCAACACCCACGGTGAAAACCAGAGGACGTAATGAGAATCTAGCGCATTCACCGAGCAATTGTTATGCGGTAAAAAGAAAGTCTGTGACAATAAAATTAATATTTCTCAAGGTGCTTTGCCTTTGCGTTGATCATTAATACACGATACGTGGCTGTCGTGTTTGGAAGTTACGACAGCTGTCGTCGGTGAGGGTTCCAGGGCTTCTAGTTTACGACGCTGTATCGTTGGGTGAGTGGTTCTCGATGTTTCGTCAGACGTTTACGACGCTGTATCGTTGGGTTCTCTGATGTTTCGACAGAACATAGTGCTTTAATTTTCAAGGGTAAAACATTCCAGAAAGAATTCTTGGTCTTCGTTTCAACGAAACGTCCGGAACCGTTAACCCAACGACACAGCGTCGTATTCCGTGACGCCTGAAACGTCTAGAAACACCGTTGTGAGATGCTCGAATGTCACAATGCAGTTGTTGGTGTCAGAGAAGTAAGAAAGCGGAAACTTTGGTGTTTGTGACGTGATGCCATGGATTGGTACAGATAAAAAGGAGACAAGTGAACGTTGTGTATGTTCTTAAGCGTAACATCATAGGGACGTCAGGGATGGAGGCTAAGCTCCACGTATTTTTGACGACTGTAGTACTGTGGATGGTATTGGTCGTTAGCTCATGCTCTGTCCACTTCACCCCAAGGAAAGTGTCCTCTGCTCATTCGATAAGAGGTCATGTTGGCCACAGACCTTCCATTTTTTTAGGCGCGTTCGCAAAATTGCGAAAAGCGCCTATTAGCTTCGTCATGTCTGTCTGTACCTGTTCGTCTGTCCGCATGGAATAATCGGCTCCCACAGGGCGGATGTTCATGAAATCTGATATTTTTATTTCGAAAGTGGCGAGAAAATTCAAATTTTATTAAAATCTGACAATAATAAGCTCCCACAGGGCGGATGTTCATGAAATCTGATATTTTTATTTCGAAAGTGGCGAGAAAATTCAAATTTTATTAAAATTGACAATAATAAGCTCCCACAGGGCGGATGTTCATGAAATCTGATATTTTTATTTCGAAAGTGGCGAGAAAATTCAAATTTTATTAAAATCTGACAAGAATAACGGGTACTTTACATGAAGACCTATGTACAATTATTGTATCTCGCTCAGTTATTTTTAGAATGAGAAGTGCTTCAGACAAAAGTTGTAGAGAAAATCAGGACACACGTTTTACCTTCAAGCAGTCCAAGAACAGTCTCTGGCTGCTTGACCTTTGAAGATGGGACCATTAGGTTGTCCCGAAACGTCAGTAACTACCGATCTACGCTGCCTAACGTCCCAGAAGAGAGAAGATGTCATACGTCTGACACATTTAAACCCCGAAAAAAGAAAAATTAAATATGTTCAAATCTCAAAACATTCACGTACACCGGCTAACTAGCACATGACCTTGAAAGAATTCAGTTTTGTTTTTAACTCACCACAAACCCCACTCATTTTTTGGTCATCCGATTCAGAGATTTCTTCACCCCCCCCCCCTCTTCCCGCTGCCTTTTCTAGCGTGCCGTGAAATCCAGTCGTATTGTTCACAGGAAGCTAATAATTCAAACGTAATTACAATTTTGTTTTCGCTGGGAATCTGTATGGTTGTAATTGCGTTTGTATTTGTAAATTGAATTCCACTGTTCATTGTGCTCAGTGTGTCCGCCTGGAGCAGTTTTGTTTTATACAGAACATTTGTTGGACTTGCCAGCCTGGCGGGGGTTAAAATGTAAGTTATCCCTCTAGAAGCGCGGACACTGAGGTCACAGGTTCGAATCACGCTCTAGACTCGCGTGTTCGGCGTGTTTATTCTTCTGTCCTTTTCTTTGGCGTGACTGCGCCGTGTGATAGGTTATAACAATCCTGTCTTTGTGACTGCGCCGTGTGATAGGTTATAACAATCCTGTCTTTGTGACTGCGCCGTGTGATAGGTTATAACAATCCTGTCTTTGTGACTGCGCCGTGTGATAGGTTATAACAATCCTGTCTTTGTGACTGCGCCGTGTGATAGGTTATAACAATCCTGTCTTTGTGACTGCGCCGTGTGATAGGTTATAACAATCCTGTCTTTGTGACTGCGCCGTGTGATAGGTTATAACAATCCTGTCTTTGTGACTGCGCCGTGTGATAGGTTATAACAATCCTGTCTTTGTGACTGCGCCGTGTGATAGGTTATAACAATCCTGTCTTTGTGACTGCGCCGTGTGATAGGTTATAACAATCCTGTCTTTGTGACTGCGCCGTGTGATAGGTTATAACAATCCTGTCTTTGTGTCCCAGACTTCAACTTTTGAACTATGTGACCGATTTTGACCAAACCGAGTATGAGCGTTACGCAGTTTCTGGATTTTGTCTGTCGTCTGGAATTTAAAAAAAAAAAAAAGGACGTTTTGGGAACTGGACTGGTTTCTGTCTTGCTTTTTTTTTGTCATAGTTGGTATTTATAGAATTTTTATTGTACGAGGGTCGGGCAGAAAATAAGTCTACATGCCGTATAATTCCGTACGTAAAGATCCTACAGTGACTGTGATTGTATAAGAGGAATTTGTTGCTAAGCGACTGTCATCTGTTTACAGCGGTGAAGCAAAATCTTTACGGCGACAAATTTGAAGATGATCGCGAGGTGGAAACAGTTGTGACACGATGGCTGATAACATGGGACACGGATAGGGAATAAATAGGCTCGGCCTATGATATATAAAATAAAATAAATAAAATAAGCCTATAACATCCCATGAGGGCAAAGGCCTCTGCTATGTGCAGGGTGAGCTCTGAGAGTGCTCGCTAGGTGAGCTAGTCCTAGCAAGCTGTTGGGTACTAACACGTGATCCTACCAGATCTGGATTACAAGTGGCCATGAGTTAAAACTAGTTGAGGACTGAGACTGACCACAGAAAGTAGCTTGCATAATTTTCTTTACAATTAGTGTTTGACTTTATCCTAGAGTCTTTTCTAGCATGATCTGCTTCTAGCCTGATATTTTGCCATAGCTTGCACAGTTTACATAATTATAGTGTCTGAACTGTTCTTAGTGACTTCTCAAGTCTTCTCCATTCAGTCCTATTCCTGGCCACACGTGTCCACTGCCTGCCCACTATTTCGGTGAATAAGGTGGACCAACGGGTTCTAGGTCGTCCCACGTTCCTCTTTCCTGTCTTGGGGTCCCACATCGTCGCTGCATAGGCCCATCTAGATTCATGCATTCTTGATACGTGGCCTCCCCACTTCCATTTCAGCTGAACTGAGGTTTGTACGCCATCTCTTGTGCCTAACTGTTTCCTGACATCTTCGTTTCTTATTCTGTCCTTTATGGATATTCGCAGAATTTTTCTTCTTTTTTTTTATACGGTGCCTGAACTGTTCATGTTAAAGTTGAAAATAAATATCTGAAATGAGTGGGTAAATACTCGTATATTTGATGTCCGACCCCCCGTATGAGTTCATGCTCTTGTTTTTTTTTTTTTTTAAGAAAGAAAGCTTTATTATCGTATTATAGGTACAAAAATTCATAACATAACCTTTGTTTCAGCCGTTCCATTTACCAGCGTTCAAACTTCTTTACATATGCGGAAACTTTTCTCCTGAGCACTAAGTATTTACATGACAGTCAACAGTTGGTAGAAGTAGTGGAAAATTACATATTAGCATAGAAAAAAACACTACCTAACATCCAGCTCTACTCACAGCATGCAGTGTTTGGGCCGTTTGTGTTTATATGTTTTGTACCATCTGTTCAGATCATTAAGCGTGTATTGTCCGATAGCTCCTACCATTGGATTTGGATGTAGGTAACATTTAGCGTAAAAACGTTCGGCTATTCTTCGGACATAGGTCTGTATTGTTTCAACTCCCAAGGCTGCTAGAAGGTGGGATATGGGCGATCGACGTGGGCTCTTTTTTGCATAGATAAAACACGATTGTAGAGTTGTTTGACTGACATACTCTTAGATTGTCCAGTGATTGGGGATCACCTCTTCTTCTGTTGGCTCTAACTCATTGGGTGTCCCAACACTCTTTCATCTGACAACTGAGACAGGTTCAGTTTCCGAAACGTCGTGTCTTTTTTTTTGAAGATCGATCAAGTTCAGAAGCCGGGTAATACTAAGTTCGAGAAACGGTTGCCACAAAAGGTGTAGTCGCTATCAGACAATGGGAGATGGTTGCCACAAAATGTGTAGTCACTATCATAGTGGGAGATGGTTGCCACAAAAGGTGTAGTCGCTATCAGACAGTGGGAGATGGTTGCCACAAAAGGTGTAGTCACTATCAGACAGTGGGAGATGGTTGCCACAAAAGGTGTAGTCACTATCAGACAGTGGGAGATGGTTGCCACAAAAGGTGTAGTCACTATCAGACAGTGGGAGATGGTTGCCACAAAAGGTGTAGTCAGTATCAGACAGTGGGAGATGGTTGCCACAAAAGGTGTAGTCACTATCAGACAGTGGGAGATGGTTGCCACAAAAGGTGTAGTCACTATCAGACAGTGGGAGGTGGTTGCCACAAAAGGTGTAGTCACTATCAGACAGTGGGAGATGGTTGCCACAAAAGGTGTAGTCACTATCAGACAGTGGGAGATGGTTGCCACAAAAGGTGTAGTCACTATCAGACAGTGGGAGATGGTTGCCACAAAATGTGTAGTCGCTATCAGACAGTGGGAGATGGTTGCTATCAGACAGTGGGAGATGGTTGCCACAAAAGGTGTAGTCACTGTCAGACAGTGGGAGATGGTTGCTATCAGACAGTGGGAGATGGTTGCCACAAAAGGTGTAGTTACTATCAGACAGTGGGAGATGGTTGCCACAAAAGGTGTAGTCACTATCATAGTGGGAGATGGTTGCCACAAAAGGTGTAGTCACTATCAGACAGTGGGAGATGGTTGCCACAAAAGGTGTAGTCGCTATCAGTGCACATTTTTAAAGCGTTTAGTCCGGGATAATGGCGCAGTTGTAACAAATACTGTATGCATATGAAAGGTTTTTTTTCTGAACGCGGTTTATTTTCCTTCCTTATTACCCGCTCATGGCTCCAACCGATGTTAGCGACGTTTCGGAGGATACTGCTGCTTTCATATTCGGGATGCCTCCGAAATGTTGCTACCTGTTCACCAAACTACACGCCTTCTTGCCTCAGAAGGCCGTAATCTTCACAGACACGACCATGTTACCTTACAATATCAAGCCACTTACCTTCCAGCTGTCCCCAGACGCTATCAGCTTCCCGTTCGCATGAAGCGTCCACTGCCCTGCGGTGTTGCTCCAAGACTGACAGAAGTGGTACCAGTGACTGAGGGCGATATCCACCGGGACACTCATGACCTCTTGCTCCAAGACTTCAAGCTGGACCTGAGCCTTGCGGTTGAGTGACGCTGGTTGCAGCCACGACCGGACTAGGCGCTCGGTTTCGTGTTCTGCAAACACAGTAGTGGGGCAACACTGTCAATTTATTACACCAGCCAAATGCACACTCTAATATTCACATATAAGTGTTATACATAAAGGTGCGATATGTTTCGGCGCTAGTGCACTATCCTCAGGGAGCACAGGCTGCCAGATATAAAACCAACAGTCACTGACGAGCCACTGTCTGTATAGTTCCAGTCTGTTGTAGGCTACGTTGTTAATAGTCTATCGTATAAAAGGTACACCCTCTATTTTAAAATACATGCAGTTAAAACAGGATTAAAGTATTCTTTACAAGATAAATATGCTGTAAAACAGACTATAATTGTATTGTTGGTGGTGGAAACCTCTAGTGTTGTGGCATTATATGTTGCTGACTCCGGTACAAGACACTACACAACACAGGGACCCGATCCACATTGAGTTACGTATTAATGTCAACATATAATCTCACAACACTAGAGGTTTCCACCACCAACAGTATAATTATAGTCTGTTGTTGTTGTTCCTTTGCACTACAGCCCTTATGTGGGCTTGGGCATCCCGAAGGTTTCCTGGTCGGTAAGTGTGCATTCTGTAGTGAGTGACCAGCTCACTGACCGCACAAGTTTTTGCTCAATCCTGATGTGACTGCCAGAGCCATCTGGCAGGCAGTCAGGAGACTTGGGTGAGAAATGGCCGCTGAATTTGGCTTACGGACATTACTGGTTCTATTCATGCCCGAAGGTTCTTTTACACCCTTTTTTTTATCACCCTTAAAAATCCATCGCCCTCGGTCGGGATCGAACCCGCGAACCTTGGGTCCAGTGACGAGCAAGCTAACCACTAGTCCACCGAAGGCGACATCATAGTCTGTTAAGAAGCATATTTATCTTGTATAGAGTATTTAACCCTGTTTTAACTGTATGTGTTTTTAAAATATACGATAGAGATACAACTGCGCAGTTGGTTTAGGCACTGCGGTACAAGCCGGAAGGTCGTGGGTTCGATTCCCGATGGTGTCATCGGAATTTTTTATTGACATGGCCCTGGATTCGACGCAGCCTCTAACAGAAATGAGTACCAGGAATATTTCCTTGGGGGGGAGGGGGTAAAGGCGGCCGGTGCGTAGGGCTGACAACCTTACCACCTTCATGTGCCGATTGTCTTGAAATCTGGGAGCTTCAACCTCCTGGAACCCTCAGGGCCTGTCCAGGACTGTAATGGGATTGCTTTACCTTTACCTACAACAGATTGGGTTGATTTTAGATTGCGCTCTGAAGATGGTGCACGAGCGCCGAAACACGTAGCAGCTTTATGTATAACACATATATGTGAATATTAGAGTGTATTTGGTTGGTGTAACAAATTGACTGTGTTGATCACGACAGTGCGCGGAGTGAACAATTTCAAAGTACCCGTAACATTTGTGGGCGTAAGGCGAGGTTCCTCTGCCAGCAGTGAAGGCGTATGGGTGGGAGTAGAGGTGTAGCTAAGGGCACCAGATGGAGGTGGATCGTCAGCATCACGCGGCCGGTCGTCTTTTTACACGCGGGGAATGAACCCTCGTTGGGAAGTTTTGAAGAAGAGACGAATCACTTGTCCTTTCGGCAATGTACCCATAATTCCTGGGACACCCAACCAGTAGCCTAGTTTAATAACGTCTACACTATCCCGGCTGCACATATTATACATCGTTATATCAACTGCTGAAGCCATGTAGCTTGGAATGAAATGTGAGGTAATTGTGATTCAGGAGAGAGGAGGGATTTTATGGAGGGGCTGAGATAAACCATGATAACGTTACCTGCTGGAAATTTAAAGACGTAAGACATTGGTCTGGTACGGCGACAGTAAGGTAATTTTCCTTCAGCCGTAGTTACTGGCTCTTCTGAGTTACCTTCGTTCACAAAACTTTACAATAAAATAGACCAGGAGACACGGTTTTTACTAATTTCGCTTTACGTCAGTTCAGCAATTTATTGACTTCGTTAAATAAGTCATACACTTGGACAACCGTACGTGCAGACAGTGCGTATTTCACCACGGTATTGAGCAGACAGATTCTTCCGCAGGAAGCAGCGTTATCGATTTAACGATAATGAGATGAGGCTCTACTGGAAGGCGGTAAGGTAAGATGCTTGTTAAGTCGTCTGTCCTCAGTATACAGGGTGAGCAAGAACTGAATGCTAATTGAGTGATCTGGTTTAACTCGGCTCGTTACGTCACATTGCGTGAGCGCAGAAGTGACGTGCGTCTGCGTGAACTTCGCGTTTCTTCTTTTGCTATCTAGGCTACAGGCTGGACAACCGCGGGACGATGGTTCGATTCCTGGCAGGAGCGAGTTATTGTTCTTTTCTTTAAAGCGTCCAGACTGGCTGTGGATCCACCCATGTCGGAAGTGATTTTTCCCCAGGGGTACAGCGGCTGAGGCGTGAAGTTGACCACTCATATCCATCTATTGTCGAGGTTAATGAATGGAGCTGTTCCTCCACTTCTCCTTATGCCTTCATGGCGTGCACTGAGACAACTTGGACTTTGCCTTCACCGAGAAGTTTTTATCCTAGCTTGTCGCCGGGTTTCGGAGTAAAGTGACATATCTGGAGGTTTGAATTCCTTCCGTCAACTCGATTCAGAAGTGCTGATTCGTGTCTGGACCTGGACGCTGCATAAACTGACAGGTTCTTCGTGATTTTATTTAGCTGTAATCGAGGGCTAGGTTTGTACAGTACCGTGACTTAGACAACTGTCAGTTTGTCCTCATGTTTCCATATTTCATCTTTTCTGATTTTTGGCTACGCTGGATTGCTTCGGTCAAGGCCACTGTCGTAGACCTGATGTGTACGGAACAGGTCAGACGTAGTGTGTAGGTTTTTGGATGATGCTAGCGAGCGTGCACACTGCGTAAACTGGAATGGAAGCTTGGGGGGGGGGGGGGGTAGTCTAGTGGTCAGCCAACTGTTTACTGACGCAACAGTTAAATGCCATACAGCGATATGGTCTGATGGTAATTGGTGTCCTGTAGAGCTGTGGATAAAGAGGACGACCAAGAAACAGATGGTGGAATTGTGTTCAAACAGATATTAAGAAGTGTAAAATTAACAACTGGAAAGAAAGGTCAAAAAATAGAGTGGACTGGGAGAGGGGCCATTAAGGAGGCGAAGGTCCGCATTGGACTGTATTGTCACCGAAGAAGAAGAAGAAGAAGAAGAGCTGTGGATACGCTGGCCGCAACCTCTCCTTCCGTCTCCGACGTTGTAGCTCGTAGTGTATTTCCCCCCACTATAAATCATCTTCCCTCCCTCCACGCGCGCTGACTTAAGGCCACAATAAATTAAGAGAGCTGTGTTTGATGATCATAACGCCGAACACACACACTGTAAACACACACACTGTAAACACACACACTGTAAACACACACACTGTAAACACACACACTGTAAAACACACTACACTGTAAACACACACACTGTAAAACACCACAAAACACTGTAAACACACACACTGTAAACACACACACTGTAAACACACACACTGTAAACACACACACTGTAAACACACACACTGTAAACACACACACTGTAAACACACACACTGTAAACACACACACTGTAAACACACACACTGTAAACACAAAAACACACTGTAAACACACACACTGTAAACACACACACTGTAAACACACACACTGTAAACACACACACTGTAAACACACACACTGTAAACACACACACTGTAAACACACACACTGTAAACACACACACTGTAAACACACACACTGTAAACACACACACTGTAAACACACACACTGTAAACACACACACCTGTAAACACACACACTGTAAACACACACACTGTAAACACACACACTGTAAACACACACACTGTAAACACACACACTGTAAACACACACTGAACAACCACTGTAAACACACACACTGTAAACACACACACTGTAAACACACACACTGTAAACACACACACTGTAAACACACACACTGTAAACACACACACTGTAAACACCACCTGTAACACACACATGTAAACACACACACTGTAAACACACACACTGTAAACACACACACTGTAAACACACACACTGTAAACACACACACTGTAAACACACACACTGTAAAACACACACACACTGTAAACACACACACTGTAAACACACACACTGTAAACACACACACTGTAAACACACACACTGTAAACACACACACTGTAAACACACTACACTGTAAACACACACACTGTAAACACACACACTGTAAACACACACACTGTAACACACGAATACTGTGTAAAACACTAACGTTTGTAACCACCACTGAAAATCTAACTGTAAACACACACTGTAAAACTGAACACTGTAACACACACTACCACACCTGTAACACACACACTGTAACACCACACTGTAAACAAAGACACACACTGTAAACGAGGTACGGATCTAAGAACCCCATGTATATTACTGTAAACACACACATGGGTAACCATGTCACTGTGAACACAACATTTTGCTGGTTTGCTCGGTCGTGTAAGTCTAGGACTGATGGTTACTGCGGTTTGGGCCCATCAGTGATTAGGTTTAGCTCGGTCTATGGGACCATCAGTGATTGGGGAGGGTTAGACACACGTCGGTATGGGCCCATCAGTGATTGAGGTTAGCTCGGTCTAAGGGACCCACAGTGATTGAGGTTAGCTCGGTCTAAGGGACCCAACAGTGATGAGGTTAGCTCGGTCTAAGGGACCCATCAGTGATTGAGGTTAGCTCGGTCTAAGGGACCCAACAGTGATTGAGGTTAGCTCGGTCTAAGGGACCCAACAGTGATTGAGGTTAGCTCGGTCTAAGGGACCCAACAGTGATGAGGTTAGCTCGGTCTAAGGGACCCACAGTGATTGAGGTTAGCTCGGTCTAAGGGACCCAAAGTGATAGGTTACTCGTCTAGACCCAACAGTGATTGAGGTTAGCTCGGTCTAAGGGACCCAACAGTGATTGAGGTTAGCTCGGTCTAAGGGACCCAACAGTGATTGAGGTTAGCTCGGTCTAAGGGACCCAACAGTGATTGAGGTTAGCTCGGTCTAAGGGACCCAACAGTGATTGAGGTTGGCTCGGTCTAAGGGACCCAACAGTGATTGAGGTTAGCTCGGTCTAAGGGACCCAACAGTGATTGAGGTTAGCTCGGTCTAAGGGACCCAACAGTGATTGAGGTTAGCTCGGTCTAAGGAACCCAACAGTGATTGAGGTTAGCTCGGTCTAAGGGACCCAACTGAGTAGGTGTATCCCTCCGCCTTGACCTGAGGACGGAAGCTGATCCAGCTTCCGAAACGTCGCGATTTTAGATTTCCGGACGATGGACAAAGTCCAGAAATCAATTAGTTCTCAATGTTACATATCGTCGTCAGAACCTTTTAGAATTTAGGATGTGGTAATTGTTTTTAAATACGTAAGCATGCATATAAGCATTGTGTAATGTGATAGAATGCTACAGGTTGTATGCATTTAAGACAAATTTGTTCTGGTGATTCCGTTTGTTACTAAGTACGAATATTTAGATCCGTAATCACAAAAGCCCATCATGGGGCTTTCATTCTAAGGAACAGTTTCTTAACCTTTGTCCACCCCAGTCTGTAAGATCAATTTGAATATTATCTTCTAATCCTTGCTTTTATCTCCAAAGTGCCACTATTTATGAGGTTAGCAGGTAGATTATTGTTGCACCATAAGTATAGTTGAACAGGTTAGGGATATGCACAGAGCTTGACTACTCTGCCCGCTTTTTCTCATTTCTGTTTGTCTCGTAGACGGTAAAGTTTCAGAAAAATGTATTGGTTGTAATATATGTGTCGTTTGTCTGTTTAACTGTTTGAAACATTTTCGTTGTGCTAAATATTTGGCTAGTTAAAGTGGGGAGGAGCTCGCAAAAGCATGTGTAGGTCCTAATTGAAATTTCCGTTATTTTTTACGGAGTTAAGCAAAATTTAAATGGGTCGTCACGTCTAAACTCCCCAGTATCAAATTTCATGTAAATCCGTTCAGGATTTCTCGAGTAGTTTGATGCGTGTAGATGGATATGTGGATGCGCAGAGTTACATTGCGCATTACACCAGAGAGAGAGAGAGAACTCGCAATTTTTGTAACTCACTGGAGTAGGAGAAGAGCGGATGCGCGTAGCTGAAGTTGCTGCTCTTCACCCAGATGCAGAAGGTGAAGTCGTGAAGAGGCGGCATCTGCACGTCGTACTGCAGGAACTGAAATGTAGAGCCAAAGACAGGCGTGAGCATGAGGTTCGGAGAACGGGGAGGCCACTCAGAAGAGCGAATAACATGGTAACAGAGACGAAGAGGCGGCATCTGCACGTCGTACTGCAGGGACTGAAATGTAGAGCCAAAGACAGGCGTGAGCATGAGGTTCGGAGAACGGGGAGGCCACTCAGAAGAGCGAACAACATGGTAACAGAGACGAAGAGGCGGTATCTGCACGTCGTACTGCAGGGACTGAAATGTAGAGCCAAAGACAGGCGTGAGCATGAGGTTAGGAGAACGGGGAGGCCACTCAGAAGAGCGAACAACATGGTAACAGAGACGAAGAGGCGGTATCTGCACGTCGTACTGCAGGGACTGAAATGTAGAGCCAAAGACAGGCGTGAGCATGAGGTTAGGAGAACGGGGAGGCCACTCAGAAGAGCGAACAACATGGTAACAGAGACGAAGAAGAATTTGAACGTAAGAAGTGGATTATTAGAACTAAAAACTGTGTAGTATAAAATGAAATGTACTTACTGAGATGTGGTTCGTTCTTTACGCCACTCCTTGCCCATGTATCACCGGGTTCTTCCTTAAATACATACCGTAAGCGTCGGTCTACTTGTCACTGCACTACTCAAGCTACTGCGCCTCTGGTCCTACTCCACCCTCATAGTCTTTAGTCTTCTCTCCAGTATTTTTTCTTTTGCGTTCTCATTGTTTCCCCTTAAACTTCTCCCTGTTCACGCTATGAAAGCATATAGGGGAGTAGAGGTTTAGCTCCACTTATTCTTTTTGTATGGAGGTGAGTACTTAACTCCACGCCCCAGCCGCTTTATCCCCTGGAAAGAACCCCGGGATCCATTGATTAGAAGGGTGGGGTGGGCTCCAGAGCCGGTCTGGACGTTTCGGAATTCTGTTCTCCCGTTGCCTCCAATAACGGCTGTCTTATATTCTTTTCCCTTCTGCTATAATCTTAAATAGGTATTTACCATTTATATCTCTATATACTATGTATTTACCAACATTTTGTATCTCATATAGACTATATTATCGTTGTTACCATACCATTTAAATGGTGCAGCATACATCGGTAAAGACTTCTTCATGTCGCTGTACTTATCTTCAAAAAGAAACGATTGCTCCTTTCTTGGGACACATCGCTTGTGGGATGTTATTTAGGGCAGCATATATTATACATGAGTCATATGTAATCGAAGTCATCCAAAAATTTTTTTTAAGAAAGCGGCATTTTGTGTTTTATGTACTCTTTTAGTATGCTTACACGCATCGTGCATCAGCGCTTGGGGCTGACCAACGCAGATATCCGTATGCAGATGGGGTGACCTCAGCGTATTGATTAAGGCTGTTCTTTTGGGATTTGTCCAACTTTCAGTTTTTGAAAACTACTGTGTTCCCGAACTCCGTTCTATTTCCGTCAGCGACTGGACAAAAAACTGTTGATGTTCGGACAGCAAGGACTGAAACTAGAACCCCGGACAAGTTGTCCTGATGAACGTATAACGCTGCTGTCAGGGACTTCAGAGTTGGCTAACATCATACCTGCGAGACTCCAGGTGCTGACAGCGGTGTTTCTGAAGATACAAATCTTCTGGGATATGACTCCGTGTCTATTCGTGTGACCGACGTGTCGAAGGTCTGTTTGACCCTGACGATGAAGGTATTGATGTCTTTTCGAAACGTCGGTAACTACCAATCTACACGGCATAATATTCCATAAGACTCGAACTTTCCTCTTCATTGTGGTTAGTCAGGCGATTGAAAAGGAGTCTTGATGTGGGAAGTATGGACACACACATAGACACCAACGGAAATTATACCATAAACCTATCCGTGATTTGAGGCTTCCGCCACGTTGCCCCGAAACGTCTGTAAAGTATTACCACTTGACGCTGCGTTATATCCCTGAGGAGCGCAGATCTCGTACCATAAGCTTGTCTTCCAAAACAGAAATTAAAGAAAGTGAGGTAAAAATATTGATAAACACTGACTTACTTTCGGTATAAGATGAAATGAGACACTTGCCTGAATGTAGCCTCTCTGTGTTAGTGCCACTTTGTACAGGTTGTGTGAGGTCTGCTGTCCATTCACACTGGCTGTAATGAGCAGAAATGCTGATAGAATGCTCACTCTTGCCATCTCCTACATGATAAACGCAGGATTCATGTAAAATAGTACTTGGGCCGTGTTGCGCATTGGCGCCATAATTGCATTCCGCAAGAATTAACGTTCTTGTTCGTACACTTTCTGTAGGATTGCTTTCACCTGTTGATACAGAAACACAAGGTGAGTTCTAGTTTAAGACGGGATTACGTAGAAAGTGTCAGAGCTGATATCAAGGGAATAGGTTTTGTTCAATTACATTGGCGAGCTGTTAGCCTGAAGTCGTTGTATACGGTCATTATTTTATCTGACAGGTATCGTTTGCCTTTTTCTGTCGACTCGTTTATCGCGTTGTCACCCACTCACCGAGTTCGGATGACAATGATAGTTGTCAGATAAAATGTGGTGCCTGTATGTTAACAGAAGAACGTGATTATGCCTGTTTGATGATAATCATTATGTCGGATTTCAAATTCAAGGGGTTTTTGTATTTTATCTGCTCAAAGTGTATTTTAGTGAATAATTATTTGGGAACGTAAGACAATAACAAATTCTGTATTTCTGCCCAGAAAATCAACGTAATGAATAAGCTGGCAGGATATACATCGGCCAGACTGGTAGTTGTTTTAATTAATAATTATGGGAAGACATATTCAGTCTTACGCTGTTTCACCCTACAGTGCGATTTTCAGGAACTTAAACGTAACGTTAAACTATGACTTGCTATACGATTCAAGGGGTGGCCACAACGCGACACTCTTACATCAGTGGTGATATTCGCGCAAGTTTCTTGTAAAAAAAGGGAGCTCCAGTTAGTTTCCATGCACACGAGGATGATTGTGAACAGCGTTTTAAATGATTTTCTAAATAGAGAGAAGTCATAATAAATAGAAACCAACCTATTACAGTTGGATGAACAGAAATAAGTCATCAAATAAAGAAAAAAATATTTTATGAATACATGGCCCTTGCTTAAGTTGCGCCCTATAGTGTGGCTCACGAAGTTTTTCTATCTGGCCACCCCTGCTATATTCCATTCTGAAAGACAAAGAGCCTTGTGGTACTAAGTCGCATTTATCTCTGCTGTCACAAGCGTCGTACCGAAAGATGCAGATGAGGTTGGTGTCTGGTCCTAATTACTACGACGCGAATCCTCGGAGGTAAATTACTTGGGTTTTAGATGGACGTAATGGTAAATATTGGGCTACGTTGCATACACCCCCTCCCCCTAGAATGTGCATTGCAGTCTTTTTTTTTTGTGCTGGTGATGAGAAGAGTCCAGTTTGTCCGTCTGTCACCAGTCACTTCAGTGAGAAGTATAGTGGCTCATGGTCTTCATATCGCGCCTTGCGTTCGTATGTGGAGGCATAGCTTTACGTATTTTAACTTCGCCGTTAGATGAACGTGATTGGCCAGTTTTAAGCTCCTACCGTTTTACCCCCGGGGAAAGGTGTTCTGGATTGGGCAGGAGGCGGGGTGGGCCTCAAGAGCCGGTGTGGACGCGGTGGCGAGGGAATGAATTTCTGCCTGTGGTAAAAATGGAACCGAGATCGTCCATCCCGTAGCCAATTACTTCGCTGAGCTATGCCGGCACTCACTTTTGCCACAGGTCTGATCGCGTTGTTAGTCACTGCATGTCTTACATATTTGTTGTCCGTAAATCCGTCCACCTGCTGTCTTTTGTTTTTAGGCGCTTTCGCAAAATTGCTGAAAGCGACTGTTAGCTTCGTCATGTCTGTCCGCATGGAAAAACTCGGCTTCCACTGGACGGATTTTCATGAAATTTGGTGTTTGAGTATTTTTGTACAATTTGTCGAGAAAATTCCAAGTTTCATTAAATTCTGACAAGAATAACGGGTACTTTACATGAAGACCTATGTATATTTATAATAATATCTCGCTGAATTATTCTTAGAATGAGAAATGTTACAGACAAAAGTTGTACAGAAAATCAAAACACACATTCTATGTTCAATAAATTTTTCCCAAAAATCGTACCGTTTATGAGATAATGTGGAAAAATACGGTAGAACCAGACAGGCCACAGATGACATAATACGGCGCATGCGCTTTGCATGCCGGATATCTAAAGGCTACAGACACACACTCACAATATGTAATACTTATTGCTTTACCGCGGCAAAAATGGTTACGCGAACGCGCCTCAATGTTAACGTTTATACACACGTTGCCTGACTTGCTAATTGCATTCTTTACTATATAAACCAGTAGGTTAATTTAAAACCATGGAGAGCAGCAAGTGGCCGTCACAGATTAGCAGGCAGTCAGTCACTTTCTAAACCTGTTACTGTCGTTAACTGTAGTCGGTTCCAACGTAATGTTTTTTTCAGCAGAAGGGGGAATGAGGCCTGTAAGGATTATACGACATCCGTTCACAAAAGATTATTTTTCTTATCCACGAAGTGCGGTGTGACGACATATGAATTTATTTATGTATTTTTAGCCTATTTATTTAACGACATGCACATTGACTAGCCTCGAAATGTTGTATCTTTAAGGGCGCACTTGATTTTGTGTGGAGTGACACAGGCTGTTCTATCTCTGGGCCGTTATTTGTACCCGGGTTTTCGGACTACGAAGCAAATACACAGATTACAGCTCACTACTCCCCGCTCTCCCGTTAAGACGCGGTCTGCTCGTATTTGACACCGTTTAATTTTGGTACATATACACCGACGTTTCGGAGGAATCTTGTGTAGCATATTCAGGGTAGTGCCTGCATCGGGTTTCTGTGGAACGTTGGTGCGGAATCACGTCACAGATGGCAGCACTCGTAACATTCAACTCTCTGATAACCTTTTGTTACTTTCACAAATATTTGCTACAAATTGTTACACGTGTCGAAATGATTGTGTCTATATTGACAGATTTATGAGCAACAATTTTGCCTTGTTTAAGCGTGAATGTCAACATTTAAGTACCAGTTAAGTTATTCATTCATGGCACGAAAAAAATGTTCCTTTGATATATGCAAATACAGAGTTTTATCGCTGCTACATGTTTCGGCGTCACGCCAGCCTCAGGAACCTCTTAACCAAGATTTACAACTTACTGAAATATGCTGATTAAATAAGCAATTCGTATTATATCACAGTATTCTTACAGCTAATATAAACCACTTTAGTTTCATAAACTGTGCTTAAAATTGTATTTTTAAATTATAATATATTAGAACAATAAAACAATAATATTTATCGTGGTGTTTTTATCAAATATGGTTAAAAAGTTGTATGTTGTTAAGATGTAGTTTGTCTTTTTATACAGACTTCTAATTTATATTCGATCCCTTATGGATGTTCTCCAAGTATGATGTATAGTGAGTTCCGTGTACAGGATGAAAATTTGAAACTGCAAACTTGGTTCCCTATAGCGTAATTTTCGGTGCACCACACAAAATTTTCGCGACGCGTGTCTGTCTGTCGGTCTCGGACAGCTGAAGAATGCTGGCCGCGTGCTTGTGACTTACCTCACGCTGACGAAGGCAGTTCTTAACCGTGCCGCCGGACTGAGAGCGTGCGACTGTCGTCGTAGTGCCGACCGCGTGAAGTAACTCGCACGATGGCCCCTACCAGCGACATCAAGTGTTACAACTTTCTTGCTTTCCAGGGGAGGTTGGTCAGAAGTGCACTGGGTCGTCAGCGAACTCAAACATCTAAACCTACTTAGTCGCCCTCGGTGGACTAGTGGTTAGCGTGCTCGCCACTGGGCCCAAGGTTCGCGGGTTCGATCCCGACCGAGGGCGATGGATTTCTAAGGGTGATAAAAATCCGTAGCACCACTTCCTTCGGAGGGGAAGTAAAGCCGTCGGTCCCATGTCGTAATTTACGGCATGTAAAAGAACCTTACGGGCATGAATAGAACTAGTAATGCCCGTCGGCAAAATTCAGCGGCCATTTCTCACCCAAGTCTCAAGACTGCCTGCCAGATGGCTCTTGCAGTCACATCAGGATTGAGTACAACTTGTGCGGTCAGTGAGCCGGTCACCCGCTACATCAACGTATATGACTATAGAAACCCCCGAAAGGAGGCCCCCAATGCTCCGCGATTGAAGCGACATGGGACTAACTAACTAAACCTACTTAAGTATTTAAGTAATTATTTATTCCAACAAGGGGTGTTGTCGAGAGTTCATAACCTTCAATGCATCAAATTGCATAAAGCTGCTTAAGTATATTTTTACTCTTATGAATAATACAGTCACAACCGACACATTCGCTTGCAACACGTAATCACGCTACCGGTTGCAGCTCAAAGAGCCATCATCAGGCCTGTGACAGAAAACTATGAAAATCAAACTGCATGTATTTGGCAAGAGGAAAAACTCCCACTTTTTTTTACAATTTAATTGTAAAAAAAAAACCTGCGACAGCATTATGACATTTTTATGATTTAATTAAATGTATATAGTGAATCATAACGCAAAGATCGTGCCCGCCTGGGTTAAGACTGCTTGACCCCGAAGATGGAGACTCTACGCTCGTACGAAGTCGTTAAGCATTTACCAGTCAACATGGCGTGCCCTTCCAGAGGACGTGAGTCTGCAGGTTGTTGGATCTGAGAATGGTACGTGTTTGTACCGGTTGTGCTGGAAGTGCGGCTGTAGCCGATTTGTACTTCTCAGTAGCAGTCTCGACCGCAAAAGAACCACGCTCGTTTAACCCTTTAAAGCCCAGTGGTTACTATATGTACCACCATGTTTAACATTCACAAATTCTACGTTCTGCCCACACAGTGTATTTATGTGTTTTGTGTGGATCTCAGAACAAACAGCGATTATTTCACTGTACAGCATTAACTGACTGGTTTGTATAACTGAGACGGAGTGTGTTTACTGAGCGGTACGAACTGTATTTATGTGTTTTGTGTGGATCTCAGAACAAACAGCGATTATTTCACTGTACAACATTAACTGACTGGTTTGTATAACTGAGACGGAGTGTGTTTACTGCGCGGTACGTACTGTATTTATGTGTTTTGTGTGGATCTCAGAACAAACAGCGATTATTTCACTGTACAGCATTAACTGACTGGTTTGTATAACTGAGACGGAGTGTGTTTTACTGCGCGGTACGGACTGTATTTATGTGTTTTGTGTGGATCTCAGAACAAACAGCGATTATTTCACTGTACAACATTAACTGACTGGTTTGTATAACTGAGACGGAGTGTGTTTACTGCGCGGTACGGACTGTATTTATGTGTTTTGTGTGGATCTCAGAACAAACAGCGATTATTTCACTGTACAACATTAACTGACTGGTTTGTATAACTGAGACGGAGTGTGTTTACTGCGCGGTACGGACTGTATTTATGTGTTTTGTGTGGATCTCAGAACAAACAGCGATTATTTCACTGTACAGCATTAACTGACTGGTTTGTATAACTGAGACGGAGTGTGTTTACTGCGCGGTACGGACTGTATTTATGTGTTTTGTGTGGATCTCAGAACAAACAGCGATTATTTCACTGTACAACATTAACTGACTGGTTTGTATAACTGAGACGGAGTGTGTTTACTGCGCGGTACGGACTGTATTTATGTGTTTTGTGTGGATCTCAGAACAAACAGCGATTATTTCACTGTACAGCATTAACTGACTGGTTTGTATAACTGAGACGGAGTGTGTTTACTGCGCGGTACGGACTGTATTTATGTGTTTTGTGTGGATCTCAGAACAAACAGCGATTATTTCACAGTACAGCATTAACTGACTGGTTTGTATAACTGAGACGGAGTGTGTTTACTGCGCGGTACGGACTGTATTTATGTGTTTTGTGTGGATCTCAGAACAAACAGCGATTATTTCACTGTACAGCATTAACTGACTGGTTTGTATAACTGAGACGGAGTGTGTTTACTGCGCGGTACGGACTGTATTTATGTGTTTTGTGTGGATCTCTGAACAAACAGCGATTATTTCACTGTACAGCATTAACTGACTGGTTTGTATAACTGAGACGGAGTGTGTTTACTGCGCGGTACGGACTGTATTTATGTGTTTTGTGTGGATCTCAGAACAAACAGCGATTATTTCACTGTACAGCATTAACTGACTGGTTTGTATAACTGAGACGGAGTGTGTTTACTGCGCGGTACGGACTGTATTTATGTGTTTTGTGTGGATCTCAGAACAAACAGCGATTATTTCACTGTACAGCATTAACTGACTGGTTTGTATAACTGAGACGGAGTGTGTTTACTGCGCGGTACGGACTGTATTTATGTGTTTTGTGTGGATCTCAGAACAAACAGCGATTATTTCACTGTACAGCATTAACTGACTGGTTTGTATAACTGAGACGGAGTGTGTTTACTGCGCGGTACGGACTGTATTTATGTGTTTTGTGTGGATCTCAGAACAAACAGCGATTATTTCACTGTACAACATTAACTGACTGGTTTGTATAACTGAGACGGAGTGTGTTTACTGCGCGGTACGGACTGGCTCCTTATATAAAACAGATTACGTTTCGTCCTTATAGGGTTAATAACACCATAAGTCGTTAATTCTATGTGCGTCCATTAACTGACGTTTGTTCAAAATATCTACAGGCACATCATAGTTCTAGGCTGGTCACATTTTCTTAATCTTGATATAGGACATCCCCGTTGGTGTAGGTAAAGACGCAGATCTCCATCCTATCATATACAGAGTTTTCTATTTTTCATGTTATTATGTAGTGGCCTGATGATGGCTCGTTCTTACAGCCGAAACTAGTCGCCAGAAAAACGTTTACAGAATAGCTTGTTGTAGGTGATTGATATTTGAATAAACGTATAATTTGTGAACATCTTAAGTTGAATTGCGACCTAACATATCTTGAGGTAATTCTTTTCTTTTGATATTACCCATTTTATCCCCGTAATATCTACTAGTTTTATTCCCTGTACTGTAAAAGTTGAAATTCGTCATGGAACAAAGACAGTATCTTTCTGAACGCAGACCGAGACAGAAGGATGTGGTTGTAGGCAATCATCTCTGTGGCTGTGTTTAATTAAAGCGGTATCAGAGACAAGGAGTTTAATTTGAAGGTGCGCTCAGATATTTCTGTTGAGTTCCTCCTTTTGGAAGAAGAAACCACAAATAGTCATGGAGGTCCAATAAAGTTCCAGACTTCTCCTTTGGAAGCCTGGTTGGCGGAATACTTTCAGAGAAACTTGTCGAAACCACAAACGAACGCAAATAAAGAAATCGATTAAGTACGTTGAGGGAACTTGAGGGGGGATTAAAATAAAAGTTTTTTGTTTTGTAAGTGACTTGGCGAAAAAGAATGGGAATATCTGTCAATTAATGACAAAATATTTGTCACAGTGGCAGACTGTGTTGGAGTGTGTAGATGTGTCGTGCATACAGCTGTAGACTGTAGACTGTTGCTGTGTGAAGGCAGTGGTAACCAAATGTTAAATACCTCTAGCAACAGAACTCACGTCGCCCAAACATGGTCCATCCACCAGAAACAAAAATCTTATTAAACCAAACTAATGAACTAATAAACACATAATAATATAATCCTGAGCCAGTTTCATTCACTTCTTCAAACTGCTTGAGATCTATCGTAATATTATCTTCGTCTCCTTGGAATTACATGGTTACCACTTGCAGGAAGTATCACCCCCCATTGTTTATGTGTGCGTTTGATATCGCCCATCCGAACTACATGTATTGTTATTTGTAACATATGATTTTACTCTTGTAGTAATATATGGTAATCTGTGTAATCGAGAAGAATGAGGTGGGCGGGGCATGTAGCACGTATGGGTGAGGGGAGAGGTGCATACAGGGTTTTGGTGGGGAGACCTGAGGGAAGGAGACCACTTGGAGGACCCAGGCGTAGATGGGAGGATAATATTAAAATGGATCTTCAAGAAGTGGGATGGAGGGGCATGGACTGGATTGATATGGCTCAGGATAGGGACAGGTGGAGGGCTGTTGTGAGTGCGGTAATGAAAACTTCGGGTTCCATAAAACGCGGGGAATTTCTTGACCAGCTGACGACCTGTTAGCTTCTCAAGAAGGACTGTGCTGCATGGAGTTAGTTAGTTAGTTAGTTAGTGTAAATTATAAAAATTTTAGTGACGTAATATGATCCTACGCTGTCCCCCCCCCCCCTTTTCAATGCGTGTATTTTATTGATCATTTTGTTTTCGAACACTTGTAATTAAGCCCTTCCACATATAATTTAAAAAAGCGATGCGTTATGTCTGTCCGCATGAAACAGCTCAGCGCCCGCTGGACCTATTTTCTTGAAAGTTTATAGACCTACGTTGGGTTGTTCAAAAAATGTGTCGACCGAATTCAAGCTTAGATAAACTCGTACAAAAGTAACTGGCAGATATCTCGCCGTTTACGAGAAACACAGCAGAGCCACAGATGCCAAAGAAACAGTTGACGATCTAAACGTAATATGGCTTCACATATAAGTGATTTACGAGCCGAGTAGTTGGGGCAGATATAGGAACATAGTCGTAATATTTAGTATTTGTTGCTTTGTCCTTGATTTGAATTGTATAATACTGCACCACATCGATGCGATTTTTTGTGGTGTGACGTAACAGTGAGGTGACTTAGTCTTCGTATTGTTACGTCACGTTGCTATGCAGTTATTGAGTTTCTTTTTCCGATTTGTATGCTGCATAATTTAAAAAAAATTGCAGCCATAATATTTATTCCTATTGTTTTTTTCTACTTTTATTTCCCTGGTCCTTGTACGTTTACTCTTTCATTCATTTTCGGCCGTTTCACTTTTAGTGTCGCTGCATTCCAGACATATTTCTCCCATTTTTCTCACCCCTCCGCAGTACAGCATATTGTGACCTTGCATCCAACACCCCCCCCCCCACCCTCTCATCATATTGGCCATTGTCACATCGCACGGTTCCCTACCCCGCTATGATGCCAAGTTTCCTTGTCATCGGCTTTCTTTCCTTCTTGGAATCTTGACCCGTGAAGATGGGACCGACACGTTGTCCCGAAACGTCGGTAAATAATTACCACACGACGCCGTGTAATTACCCAGAAGACCACAGATTACATCAACATCGCGGCGGAAGCCTGAAATCAAGGCCACTAACAAGTTAACCAGTCAACCGAAGTGGCCCTGGGGGGGTCACATTAACTAAGGGCTCGTGACTGAGGGGTTAGTGCTGACCGTGGTCCGTTTTGACTGAGGGTAGTGCACCCCGTGGTCCGTTTTGACTGAGGGTAGTGCACCCCGTGGTCCGTTTTGACTGAGGGTAGTGCTGACCGTGGTCCGTTTTGACTGAGGGTAGTGCACCCCGTGGTCCGTTTTGACTGAGGGTAGTGCTGACCGTGCTCCGTTTTGACTGAGAGTATTGCTGACCGTGCTCCGTTTTCTAGTGCTGACCGTGCTCCGTTTTGACTGAGGGTAGTGCTGACCGTGCTCCGTTTTGACTGAGGGTAGTGCTGACCGTGCTCCGTTTTGACTGAGAGTAGTGCTGACCGTGCTCCGTTTTCTAGTGCTGACCGTGCTCCGTTTTGACTGAGGGTAGTGCTGACCGTGCTCCGTTTTGACTGAGGGTAGTGCTGACCGTGCTCTTTTTTGACTGAGGGTAGTGCTGACCGTGCTGTTTTTTGACTGAGGGTAGTGCTGACCGTGCTCCGTTTTGACTGAGAGTAGTGCTGACCGTGCTCCGTTTTCTAGTGCTGACCGTGCTCCGTTTTGACTGAGGGTAGTGCTGACCGTGCTCCGTTTTGACTGAGGGTAGTGCTGACCGTGCTCTTTTTTGACTGAGGGTAGTGCTGACCGTGCTGTTTTTTGACTGAGGGTAGTGCTGACCGTGCACCGTTTTGACTGAGGGTAGTGCTGACCGTGCTCTTTTTTGACTGAGGGTAGTGCTGACCGTGCACCGTTTTGACTGAGGGTAGTGCTGACCGTGCTCTTTTTTGACTGAGGGTAGTGCTGACCGTGCTCCGTTTTGACTGAGGGTAGTGCTGACCGTGCTCCGTTTTGACTGAGGGTAGTGCTGACCGTGCTCCGTTTTCTAGTGCTGACCGTGCTCCGTTTTCTCTTGATAATCCGCCATTCTCCTGATAACTGAGGAAAATTATGGTAAACCTCACTAGTCGAATGTGGACATTCTTATAAACTGTTCAGTTCGTACCTCACAGAGAACGCAGCCCGCGTCCATTAGAAAGACGAACCCGTTAGTACAGTGCAGGCAAATAATCAGCTTGAATATGGCGATCGTATAAACGTTACGCACACTGTGTGTGAGCAAAGTGTGAAGTTTCTTACGTTACAGCAGGTGTTAATGTGCTCTTGGCTGCCACTTGGTTTTCAGTGGTTAATATCAGAGGCGCATTGCCTAATTTCGCTGAAGCTTGTGTGCTGTGAGAACTGCGTTGGATAATACTACGTACTGCCTGCAGGCGGCTGTGAGAGTGCCACATAATAGCAGGAAGTGTTTGTGCCTGCGTTGGGGCAACTCCTAGCTAGCCACTGGAATTGCAATCACTCGTAACTGTATTCTTACATCTGAAACAGCCTTTCTCCCCACCCTACCCTCTCTGGAAGTGTGTCTGAAATGAACACTGTATTCTGATCAGAAAACAGAAAGTAATGTAGCATAGGGGCGCACCCAAGGGAGTGGGCTGCCGGGTTGCAGCCCCCCCAAACCCCCCAAAACCGAAATTTAAAAAACGCAGATTTTGTAGATACTATGATAACAAACGTTTTACATGATTTCCCCTTCAGCCGAAATCAGCCACTGAAATCGACTGATGACTAGTACATTAGAATTTTGAAAAATGAATTTGAAAAATGAATTTGAAAAATGAATTAATAAAATTAAAAAAAAAACAAGAAGATAGGACACTGACTGAGTCACGGAACATGTAGTTATATTTGTATGTATATAAATGTAGTTGCAAACTGTGTTATGTTGTACTTACGACATGATTTTTATAACAATTTTTCAAATTAAAGATAAATTATATATAACCTCAGGGTCAGCCCCCCCCCCCCCTCCCAGCGAAAAATTCTGGGTGCGCACCTTATGTAGCAACATTTTTCAGAATGCCCTGCAGTATGTGAAGTATGTTTAGCTTGTTTGTAAAATGTTGTTTATTAGTCACTCAAACTTTCATTGGAAGTGTTTATATGTAGGGCCATTTTTTTATCTGACCAGTATCGTTTGTCACTGCCCATCGCTGTAACATCGCTCATGAGGACAGACCACTGTGCGGATACAATTTATATGAGAAGCGAGTCGACAGGAGGTGACATATTGGTTAGATAAAGTGATGTCCCTTTTGTGTGTGTGCATATAACTTCATGTTAATGTGCCACCGTCATGTTATATAGGGCCTGTGCCCTGGCCTTTGTGTACGTCTTACGCATATTTGGAGACAGAGCGCTTTATGCATGGTTGCCCTTAACAGTTTCTATCTGTAGACCGTTATAAATTATGGCCAGACAGCACAGTATACAGTATTGTATTGGCGACATAAAAATCTTGGGAAAGTGTAACATTAATTACTGTTGCTTGTCAGCATTTTTAAGTTACATGTTGCAGAAAGCTGTAATATGAATAATTACCCAACTACAGTAGTATATTTTTTTCACTTTATATTCACCGTGCATCTTTTTTATAATTGATTTATTTGTACCAACAAATGCATTAAGACAGTTTTTTCACTGTTTACTTTATTATTACGATGCCCCAATAAGCATTTCGGCAGTTATTCTGCCATCATCAGGGGGTATTTTAAGTGAGTTTTTACATAGACCAATTCTTTGGTTACGTCGTAACAGTGAGTCAGTATTTACCACATCGTATAAATTTTTTGTAAAATTTGTGGTGTTGTTAAGCTGCTAAAAGTTATTAAATTATTAAAACTTATAAAAATTACAATAAAATCAAGTAGTATATTATACTATCCTCTATAGTATAATTATTAATTAATGGCAGCGTGGTCCTATTTCCAGCATGTGTTCCAGTTATCTGTGTGTTATGTGTTGGCAGAACCTCCTCCTCTCCTGTCTGTGTGGTGAATTCACCACACAGACAGGAACAACCGAGGGAATCCACAGAAAACTTAAATGATATGAGCTTCACAAGTTTAAATGCAGTTGCTTTATTATTAAACCTTTGAAGAATAAAATTAACGATTCATTTCCTATGGTACAGAGGAAACAGGAAACCCCTGGTTCTACCCTATTGGCTGTCATCACACCTACTGATTGCTACCCAGCCGCACTTTCCAGAATTTACGTTATAGGTTGCTGGCTTTCTTTCTTTCCTACTCAGACTCTTGACCCGTGAAGATGGAATCGACATGCCCTGAAACGTCGCGTAGTATCCCAGAAGATCTCAGATCTCAGTTTGGTTCTATTCGAGACACCAACTGGTGAATGTTGTAAATCGAAATAATCCGTGTTCAGGGTAAGAGTCATACGGAACACATAAATACAGCGTGTGGGCAAAATGCAGGAATGGTAAGTGGTACATATAATAACCACTGAGCCTTAAAGGGTTAACAGAGTGGTACGGACTCGGTGTAATTAAGGCTGCCTGAGACTGTAATATTGCAATGTGCAGTTTATAAGTGAGACACAGCTGTGGCAATCCGTGGTCATGCCGCATGTCGTGGTCATTTAGCTGGAACTCCTGTTGTGTGTACAGGAGGGTGTGGGTTCGAATGTAGGTTAGGAGCCCAGCTGTTCTAACCGAGGTATTTCATGATTTTAGCAGTCCCTGCAGGCAGTTGTCCGAGTGGCATCACGGATTAGGCCACGACCGGTAGGCTATATTCGTAATTATTTCCAGTTGATTATGCATCTGTTATCCTGTTTTTATTGTTAGTGTGTTATTTAATTACATTAAGTTGCTAAGATTATATAGAATCGGTGGTAGATGTATGAAAAATGAGTATAGAGCAATAGTGGAATGATACTGACAGGGGAAAACGGAAGTACTGGGAGAAAACCATTGTACAGCATCGGTGGTAGATGAGTGAATGAGTATGGAGCAATGGTGGCATGATACTGACAGGGAAAACGGAAGTACTGGGAGAAAAACATTATGCAACGTCGGTGGTAGATGAGTGAATGAGTATGGAGCATTGGTGAAATGATACTGACAGGGGAAAACTGAAGTACTGGGAGAAAAACATTATACAGCGTCGGTGGTAGATGTATGAAAAATGAGTATAGAGCAATAGTGGAATGATACTGACAGGGGAAAACGGAAGTACTGGGAGAAAACCATTGTACAGCATCGGTGGTAGATGAGTGAATGAGTATGGAGCAATGGTGGCATGATACTGACAGGGGAAAACGGAAGTACTGGGAGAAAAACATTATGCAACGTCGGTGGTAGATGAGTGAATGAGTATGGAGCATTGGTGAAATGATACTGACAGGGGAAAACTGAAGTACTGGGAGAAAAACATTATACAGCGTCGGTGGTAGATAAATGAATGAGTATGGAGCAATGGTGGAATGATACTGTCAGGGGAAAACTGAAGTACTGGGAGAAAAACATTATGCAACGTCAGTGGTAGATGAGTGAATGAGTATGGAGCATTGGTGAAATGATACTGTCAGGGGAAAACTGAAGTACTGGGAGAAAAACATTATGCAACGTCAGTGGTAGATGAGTGAATGAGTATGGAGCATTGGTGAAATGATACTGACAGGGGAAAACTGAAGTACTGGGAGAAAAACATTATACAGCGTCGGTGGTAGATAAATGAATGAGTATGGAGCAATGGTGGAATGATACTGTCAGGGGAAAACTGAAGTACTGGGAGAAAAACATTATGCAACGTCGGTGGTAGATGAGTGAATGAGTATGGAGCATTGGTGAAATGATACTGACAGGTGAAACTGAAGTACTGGGAGAAAAAATTATACAGCGTCGGTGGTAGATAAATGAATGAGTATGGAGCATTGGTGAAATGATACTGACAGGGGAAACTGAAGTACTGGGAGAAAAACATTATACAGCGTCGGTGGTAGATAAATGAATGAGTATGGAGCATTGGTGAAATGATACTGACAGGGAGAAACTGAAGTACTGGGAGAAAAACATTATACAAGCGTCGGTGGTAGATAATGAATGAAGTATGGAGCATTGGTGAAATGATACTGACAGGGGAAACTGAAGTACTGGGAGAAAAACATTATACAGCGTCGGTGGTAGATAAATGAATGAGTATGGAGCATTGGTGAAGATGACTGACAGGGGAAAACTGAAGTACTGTGAGAAAAAACTATACAGCGTCGGTGGTAGATGAAATGAATGAGTATGGAGCATTGGTGAATGATACTGACAGGGGAAAACGAAGTACTGGGAGAAAAACATTATACAGCGTCGGTGGTAGATAATGAATGAGTATGGAGCATTGGTGAATGATACTGACAGGGGAAAACTGAAGTACTGGGAGAAAAACATTATACAGCGTTGGTGGTAGATAAATGAATGAGTATGGAGCATTGGTGAATGATACTGACAGGGAAAACCGAAGTACTGGTAGAAAAACATTATACAGCGTCGGTGGTAGATGAATGAATGAGTATGGAGCATTGGTGGAATGATACTGACAGGGGAAAACTGAAGTACTAGGTAGAAAAACATTATACAGCGTTGGTGGTAGATGAAATGAATGAGTATGGAGCATTGGTGGAATGATACTGACAGGGAAAACCGAAGTACTGTGAGAAAACATTATACAGCGTTGGTGGTAGATGAATGAATGAGTATGGAGCATTGGTGGAATGATACTGACAGGGGAAAACTGAAGTACTGGAGAAAAACATTATACAGCGTTGGTGGTAGATGAATGAATGAGTATGGAGCATTGGTGGAATGATACTGACAGGAGAAACTGAAGTACTGGAGAAAACATTATACAGCGTGGTGGTAGATAATGAATGAGTATGGAGCATTGGTGGAATGATACTGACAGGGAAAACTGAAGTACTGTGAGAAAAACATTATACAGCGTCGGTGGTAGATGAATGAATGAGTATGGAGCATTGGTGGAATGATACTGACAGGGGAAAACTGAAGTACTGGAGAGAAAAACATTATACAGCGTCGGTGGTAGATAAATGAATGAGTATGGAGCAATTGGTGGAATGATACTGCAGGGGAAAACTGAAGTACTGGAGAAAAACATTATACAGCGTCGGTGGTAGATAATGAATGAGTATGGAGCATGGTGGAATGATACTGATCAGGGAAAACTGAAGTACTGGAGAAAAACATTATACAGCGTCGGTGGTAGATGAATGAATGAGTATGGAGCATTGGTGGAATGATACTGACAGGGGAAACTGAAGTACTGGGAGAAAAACATTATACAGCGTCGGTGGTAGATAATGAATGAGTATGGAGCATTGGTGGAATGATACTGACAGGGGAAACTGAAGTACTGGGAGAAAACATTATACAGCGTACAGCGTCGGTGGTAGATGATGAATGAGTATGGAGCATTGGTGGAATGATACTGACAGGGAAAACTGAAGTACTGGAGAAAAACATTATAACGTCGGTGGTAGATGAATGAATGAGTATGGAGCATTGGTGAAATGATACTGACAGGGAAACTGAAGTACTGGTAGAAAAACATTATACAGCGTGGTGGTAGATAATGAATGAGTATGGAGCATTGGTGGAATGATACTGCAGGGGAAAACTGAAGTACTGGGAGAAAACATTATACAGCGTTGGTGGTAGATGAATGAATGAGTATGGAGCATGGTGGAATGATACTGACAGGGAAAACGAAGTACTGTTAGAAAACATTATACAGCGTTGGTGGTAGATGAATGAATGAGTATGGAGCATTGGTGAATGATACTGACAGGGGAAACGAAGTACTGGTGAGAAAAACATTATACAGCGTTGGTGGTAGATGAATGAATGAGTATGGAGCATTGGTGGAATGATACTGACAGGGAAAACGAAGTACTGGTAGAAAAACATTATACAGCGTGGTGGTAGATAAATGAATGAGTATGGAGCAATGGTGGAATGATACTGTCAGGGGAAAACTGAAGTACTGGAGAAAAACATTATGCAACGTCGGTGGTAGATGAGTGAATGAGTATGGAGCATTGGTGAAATGATACTGACAGGGGAAACTGAAGTACTGGGAGAAAACATTATACAGCGTCGGTGGTAGATAAATGAATGAGTATGGAGCATTGGTGGAATGATACTGACAGGGGAAACTGAAGTACTGGGAGAAAAACATTATACAGCGTCGGTGGTAGATAAATGAATGAGTATGGAGCATTGGTGGAATGATACTGTCAGGGGAAAACTGAAGTACTGTTAGAGAAAACATTATCAGCGTGGTGGTAGATGAAGTGAATGAGTATGGAGCATTGGTGGAATGATACTGACAGGGGAAAACTGAAGTACTGGGAGAAAAACATTATACAGCGTCGGTGGTAGATGAATGAATGAGTATGGAGCATTGGTGAAATGATACTGACAGGGGAAACTGAAGTACTGGGAGAAAAACATTATACAGCGTTCGGTGGTAGATAAATGAATGAGTATGGAGCAATGGTGGAATGATACTGTCAGGGGAAAAACTGAAGTACTGGGAGAAAACATTATGCAGCGTCGGTGGTAGATGATGAATGTATGAGTTATGGGAGCAATTGGGTGGATGATAACTGACAGGAGATGAATCTGAACAGTACTGGTAGAAAAACATTATACAGCGTTGTGTGGTAGATGAATGAATGGAACTATGGACATTGGTGGAAAATGATAACTGACAGGGGAAAACTGAAGTACTGGGAGAAAAACATTATACAGCGTTGGTGGTAGATAATGAATGAGTATGGAGCATTGGTGGAATGATACTGACAGGGGAAAACGAAGTACTGTTAGAAAAAACATTATACAGCGTTGGTGGTAGATAATGAATGAGTATGGAGCATTGTGGAATGATACTGATAGGGAAAACCGAAGTATTGAGAAAACATTATACAGCGTGGTGGTAGATGAATGAATGAGTATGGAGCATTGGTGGAATGATACTGACAGGGAAAACGAAGTATAGGAGAAAACATTATACAGCGTCGGTGGTAGATGAATGAATGAGTATGGAGCATTGGTGGAATGATACTGACAGGGGAAAACTGAAGTACTGGGAGAGAAACATTATACAGCGTTGGTGGTAGATGAATGAATGAGTATGGAGCATTGGTGGAATGATACTGACAGGGAAACCGAATACTGTAGAAAAACATTATACAGCGTTGGTGGTAGATGAATGAATGAGTATGGAGCATTGGTGGAATGATACTGACAGGGAAAACTGAAGTACTGTGAAGAAACATTATACAGCGTTGGTGGTAGATGAATGAATGAGTATGGAGCATTGGTGGAATGATACTGCAGGGAAAACGAAGTACTGTGTAGAAAAACATTATACAGCGTTGGTGGTAGATGAATGAATGAGTATGGAGCATTGGTGGAATGATACTGACAGGGGAAAACCGAAGTACTGTTAGAAAAACATTATACAGCGTTGGTGGTAGATGAATGAATGAGTATGGAGCATTGGTGGAATGATACTGACAGGGGAAAACCGAAGTATAGGAGAAAAGCATTATCACAGCGTTGGTGGTAGATGAATGAATGAGTATGGAGCATTGGTGGAATGAATACTGGGACTAAGGCGGGAAAACTTGAAGTATGGTAGATGAAACATTATAGAGCGTTGGTGGAATGATACTGAAGGGCTGAGTATGGAGCAAATTGGGTGGAATGAACTTGAGTCAAGGAAACCGGAAAACCAAATACTGTTAGAAAACATTATACAGCGTTGTGGTAGATGAATGAATGAGTATGGAGCATTGGTGGAATGATACTGACAGGGGAAAACTGAAGTACTGGGAGAGAAACATTATACAGCGTTGGTGGTAGATGAATGAATGAGTATGGAGCATTGGTGGAATGATACTGACAGGAAAAACCGAAGTACTGTTAGAAAAACATTATACAGCGTTGGTGGTAGATGAATGAATGAGTATGGAGCATTGGTGGAATGATACTGACAGGAGAAAACCGAAGTACTGTTAGAAAAACATTATACAGCGTTGGTGGTAGATGAATGAATGAGTATGGAGCATTGGTGGAATGATACTGACAAGGAAACAACCGGAGTAGTTGTAGAAAAAGTTGTCCCAGTGCCACTTTTACACCACACATTCAATATGGACTGACTTCGGATTGAAACCGGCCTTGCGTGATTAGAGGCCGGCGACTAACCGCCTCTGAAGTCATCCTATCATTACATAGTGCAGGATTGCACAAATCCAGGGCGCCAGCTAGCCGTGGCGACTAAATTTTGTACGGTGGCGTCTAATATTTGTGGGCCCTCATTTTTGTACTTGCTTCATGTCAACCTTCTTGCGCCAAAAATTTTGAAGTGGCTCCTTGATTTTTTGAAAATTTGTGCACCCCTGTGATAGTGTGTAGTTTGTGCTACCTGAAATTTTTATTGAGGTAGTAATTATGAATAAAGCAGCGTTACCATAAATAAATGAATGTTGTGGTTGTTTGTTAGGCTGCATTGTGGAAAGGAGTTTGAATTCCATGCATTGGTGCCAAATGAACTGTGATATATCACTTTCTGATCTGTGTTGCATTTATCCGGAACTGAACCAATAATTGCTACAGCAAAGTGTGAAAGGAAGGCAGATATTCAACTTCCCGTGTGTATTGCCTCAGAGAACTGCAAAACGCTGTAAAGTGTCGTTACGTAATGAATAAAAATTGGAAACTACACCAGGTCCTTGTTTTACGCCCGTTTGTTTTACACTTTTTTGCGTTAACGCCCCTTGGCAATTTACACCACTTCTTAATGTTCGCACTCTCATTTTCGGTTTAACGATCTTTGGCTGACTGCTTTCTATTACGCTAACCACTTATTTCCTGGTGAGAACATAATTTTTGTTTTACGCCTTCTTTTTTTAACACCTCTTGCAGACTGACGCCACTTCTTAATTTACGTCCTCTCGTTTTCGGTTTAACGATCTTTGGCCGACTGCTTTCTGTTACGCTAGCCAGGTGAGAACATAATTTTTGTTTTACGTCTTTTTGTTTTAACACCTCTTGCAGATTGACGCCACTTCTTAATTTACGCCCTCTCATTTTCGGTTTTAACGTTCTTTGGCCGGTTTATTACCGTTTTATTTAAGTCTTTTTCCATACGGGAATATCATTTTTTATTTATCCCCACTTCAGGTACACAATTGGAGCACAAAACAAGACCTTAGTGTATCCTCTTTTAATTAGTGTCGAAACGTCATAAGCAGGTTACATATCTGACTTGAATTTGGGAGGTGTTTGGTTGTAATCTTGGTCAAGGCACTGAATATCTTGAGTACATTGTGTTAAATACCACCTCATTCTGCGTTAGTGTATTATAGTGTAGTGTAGTGTAGTGGTTAGCTCTTGCTTCATGGCATTCGCAGGTTCAAATCTGGACTCAGGACCTGATATCCTAAGATATTTTGTGGCTACGTCAATATGTTCAGATGGTGCTGGTACAGTACATTACATAAGCCATGGCTGATTTTAGGCGCGTTCACGCGAAAAGCGACTATTAGCTTTGTCATGTCTAATCCGTCCGCTTGGAACAACTTGGCTCCCACTGGACGGATTTTCATGAAAGTTGAGTATTTTTCGAAAACCTGTCGAGAAAATTCAAGTTCTATTAAAATCTTACAAGAATAACAGGTACTTTACAGGAAGACCTATGTACATTTATGATAATATCTCTCTCAGTTCTTCTTAGAATGAGAAATGCTTCAGACAAATGTTGTAGAGAAAATCAAAACACACATTTTATGTACTCTTACCCTTCCTTAAATACGTAGGCTGTCTGCAAAACACAGTATACAAGGATCCATTATACAACAAACGCCTACATTTTAACTGGTTGACATTTTTATATTTTTTGTATCGTGTACATGGATTGCTAGTTCGGTTTTGTGCAGTGTTACTTGAATGTGATTCCCTGATGATGATCCCATAAGGGATCGAAACATGTAGCAGTGTTCAACATGATATTGTAATATAAAGTATCTGGGTACAATATAATGTCTTTTGTTGGACTGAGTGTTGTGAGTTAAGCTATAACCACTTTGTATCTGTTCCTTGTAGTTTCACATCCACTCTAATTATTGTGTCTCATTTCATGGTAAATAAGATAATTGTGAATGGTGCATATATATAAGGGTTTGCAAGGAGGTTGTCATGGTCCTTTTGGAGGTGACTGTCCCAGCATATGGGTGGATATGTTGAGGAGAGCCATGAAATCTGGACTCGCGATAGCTGATAACCTGTTGCAAGATTTAAATTAGGTTTCTCTCTGTTGTGTGCACTGACATTTTAACCACTGATGCGATAAAAGATGAAGTTGTCCCTTTCCACGCCATGAAGGCATACAGGGTGAGCAGAGGTATAGCTCCACTCATTCTGAACCTCAGCACTAGGTGAAGGTGAGTGGTTAATTTCACACCCTGGCCGCTTTACCCCCTGTAGAAAGATCCCGCTCTACTCATTGAGTAGGAAAGGCGTCTTGGGCCCTAGAGTCAGTTTAGACGTTTTGGAGACAAGAAATATCGCTTTGCCCTTGTCAGAATTTGAACTGCAAATCTTCCAGTCCCTAGCCTAGTTATTATACAAACTAAGCTATCCTGGCCCCCAATATTGTGATAAGTATTACTGATAATTTGAACTTTTATTTGATAGAAAAATATTGTAAATTAACATAGTAGTAAATTAAGCTTTTGTGTATTTTTTAACAGGCAAGCAGCAAATCTGGAAGCAGTGGAGGTGTCCCCCCTCAAGCACCGTATTACATGACGCATTCATATCCACCTGGAGGGGCACAGGGAGCACCAGGAGCCTCTGCCACTCTTCCTCGAGGGGGTCCACTACTCAGAGCCTATTCCCCTGCTGTGGCTCCTTCGCTGCAGTCTGATAGAATTAAAACACTGCCTCAGACAGGTCAGCATCAAAACATAATTTGTCCACTTTCTTCTGGTCTGAGCTATGATATCTGACACACTGGACACAAAAGGAACTCTTTCGTTGCAGCAAATGTCTTGTGTATTCACAAACACATCACTATGTCTGCCGTTTAAGGAGCACAAGGAGGTTCATTGAATGTGCATAGTCATTAGTCACGTAGTATTTAGTGGCTGGTTACTTTCTGTTTGCATGAAACTATTGAAGAGTTGACAGATATCTGTCATAGACAGGTACTAAGATGTGGGAGGTTGTGAGGGGGAGGTTGGATGCATCCCATACAGGTACCATTGGGTTCTTTATTGTACTGTAATGAAGTAGATGACAGTACAGACGGACCCTGACTTACATAGCTCCAACATATGTAGATCCGGACTTACGTAAAAAACTTATTGTGCCACTACCACCACTACTACCACTCCAACCACCACCACCACCACACCCACCCCTGCCTCTGCCTCAATTGAATACGACAGTGACTCTATTATCGATTATTAATTATTATTATGTTTTTATTGATTGTTATTAAAATTATTATTATATCAATTATTATTGTTGTGTATAAGGTGTATAATAAAACATGGTTCCGAGTTACGTAAAAATCGACTTACGCATAGGGTTGCAGAACGATCCACTTACGTAAGTCGGGGACTTTCTGTACTTAATAGGAAAACAGTAGTCAGAAATTCTGAAACCTTATGGAGCCTAAAGGAACGTGGCTTTTAACAGTTAGCTGATTCAGTTTACTTTTCCTGTAGTCAATGGCAGTATCATCACCATCATTGTTATTAACTAACTGGCTGGTAATGGGTGGCAGTCATGTGTGTAGAGATATAAAAATTGTATTTGATGATAGGCTTTTGCATACCGCCCTTATACAATACCCTTGCTTTGTCAGTCAGTAACATGCTGGTTTCCGTGGTTACAGTAGCATATGGTTTCTGAGTGATGTCACAACCATGTTAAGGGTAGGCATCAATACAGGTATATTGCCCATCTCTAATAAACAAAACATTTGATTCAGGTATTACTGAATTCCTTGTCAGAGTGTTATTTGTGTAATTAAATATTAAGTAGTGATGGTATGAAGCTGAGAGTCTTTGATGTGACAGACAGACAGTCGGTGGCTTATACTGACAGGGCAGAGTTCAATGTCCTTTTTTTCTACTTAACAGGACTTTTTCTATAATAATAATAAAGATTTTGTATTCAGAAAGTGTAATTCGGTTCAAGAATGGTTGATGTTGGCATGAACAGTCAAATCATCCCTGACCCTGTTACTGTGTACACTGTTTCGAGCTCTCTTGTGGCTGCAGCGGAACAGTGCCATGAGCCAGCATGGCCATTAACTGTTCAATGGGATATGCTGAGATTGTGTATCCACTGTATGGACAGATCTACTGACTTACATCTGGACCTGCTGACTGTCTAAAACTCAGAAGATAACAAATAGTTGCTGTATCTTGTCATTCAGTCAGAATATGCGTATTTATCTGTTGAGGCTGCAGTGTATATGTGAATGATACAGAAATTAACATCACATTTTGACAGAATGTGTTATTGTTCCTGATCTAGGTTGTCTGACTGCATGTTGTGTCATTTGATAAATTTTAATGTGCATATGTATGTGGGGAGACCTGAGGGAAAGAGACCACTTGGAAGACCCAGGCATAGATGGGAGGATAATATTAAAATGGATCTTCAAGAAGTGGGATTGGGGGGGGCATGGACTGGATTGATATGGCTGGGGATAGGGACAGGTGGCGGGCTCTTGTGAGTGCGGTAATGAACCTTTGGGTTCCATAAAACGCAGGGAATTTCTTGACTAGCTGAGGACCTGCTAGCTTCTCAAGAAGGACTGTGCTCCATGGAGTTAGTTAGTTAGTTAGTTAGTTAGTTATATGTATGAATATGACATTAGGGTTTTGCACTGATTGTCTAGAAAACAGCAGCAGGAGTTGTAAGTGTCACTGATACCTGTACTGTTCTGTAATTACAAGTTGTCATTGCACAGTGTGACAGAGTGCTGGAGTCCGCTTTTTTTTTGCTTCTCAGATCGTCTTCATTCGGAAAGTGGGTACATGTCTTCCCCTGAGAGAGGGGGTCCTCGGGCCTACCCGGCTGCCGCTTATCCTCCTGGACCAGGTTACGAGGACCCCTACTACAGCCAGTACGCGTCACGATCTGGTTCAATAACGCCTGTCATTGATGAGGAGGCAAGGTGAGTGCACCGCATGTCATGACAGAAAACAGTTGATATGATGTCACTGTCACTACGCATTGTTTGCAATTTAGTAATGCTCAGCTGTCATGTTTTTATATTGTGACTTGCACATGGAATTGTTGTTGCCGGATGTGAGGTTATTCCAGGAGTGACATCAGACTACATGATGTACAGAAATTTGTGTAAGGACAGATTGTAAAGAATACCTTGATTTGCACATGTAAGTGCTGAGAGTGTGAATTTATTACATGCCTTTTTTTTTGCTTTTGATGTGAGAGGTCAATAAGTCTTTGTTGGAAGTGTCTTGACATTTCCCAGGGAGCATCTGTAAGTACTGTGGCTTCCATCTGCCTATGTGTGTGGGTCTGTGTTCTTTTACCACCCTTATTATTTACTTATGAGTTTGTAAGCATAATAGTTTTGTAAGTTTATGTAGCTGGAATTAGCCTGTTGTTTTAGATGGATGTGTAGCATGGTCCCTCTCTTTCAAGGATGAACATAGGCTGAGGGTGTATGAGAATAGGGTGCTGAGGAAGGTACATGGGCCTAAGAGGGAGGAGGTACTCCTCACCCAATATCGTCCAAGTGATCAAATTAAGAATAAAGAGGTGGATGGGGCATGTGGTACATAAGGGGAGAGGAGAGGTATGTACGGGTTTTTGGTGGGGAAATCTGAGGGAGAGAGACCACTTGGAAGACCTAATCATAAATGGGAGGATAGTAGTAAAATTTGATCTTTAGAAATGAGTTGGAGGGGCACAGATTGGATTGATCTGGTTGAGGATGGGGACGGGTGGTGGGCTCTTGTGGAAGTGGTAATGAACATTGTGGTTCCATAAAATGTGGTGAATTTCTTGACTAGCTGAGAAACTATAAGATTGTCAAGGACCCTGCTCCATGGGCTTGCTTAATTAGTTAGAAACTACTTCTTCTCAAGTGAGTGTGTTTTCAAAGACCATCTGTTTTATGGTATTCATATCTGTGCATTAAATGATCATCTATAATGTTATTAGTATTATGTATTACAGACCATCTGTTTTATTTACAGTACAGGCATTTGTTCTCAATGGAAATTTAATTGCTTCTAAATTCTACAGACTTAGATATATGCATGTTCTGTTATTAACATGTTACAGAGTATTCATAAGTGCTTGCCCATATTTGCATTCAGATGAAAAGTGTGGTTACAGTGAGTGTGTGCTCTTTTGGCCCCTGAATTTTGTCTTTATGTGCCTCACCATCTGCTGGTGATTGCCATATTATCTTCACCTTCCTGTGGCGTGCTTATGGACTTACTAATGCATGATGCCATTTCCGTGCACCGGTTATGACTTGCATTCGGTTAAGTGAACAGTTTGCTGTGGTCACAAGGGACTGATTTACATTATTGTTCCTTGCATTTCCTTAAAACTTATTGCGTCATGGAGAGACATGTCGTGTAGAAGTTACAGATCTTTTCTGCCAAGTACGGTTTATTCTTTTTTGTTTTTTTGTGACAATTCATTTTTGAGCAATTTGGTAGTTCATTTTAATGTGAAATTGAGGTTATAAGGGTCCAATACAGATCAAAATGGAATATGTGGAGCCACTTTTAGTGTGTGTGTGTGTGTGCTTCCAACTGCATTGACTCTGTTTCAGAAATCCAACAGTCTAACGGACTGACATTTCATTAGACATGTTATGCACTAATTGCAATGGATGCATCGAAGTGTTTGACTAATAGAGTTTATTGAAGATCTCATTTGCATGGATACACAGCAGTTGAAATGCTTACCATGCGTGCATTTAATCACTTTATTTGGAGGTATCGCTTGAATTTTGACTTCATATGCAATGGCTGTTTTATATTTACATTTTTACAGACCCCACTCACTTCTGAAAAGGTTTTCTGTGGAATTTTACATGACAAGAATCTCAAAACAAGTATGAGGTGTATTAATAATGATTAATCTCATAAAATAACTGAAATAGCTTTTAATTCATGCTGCATTGAATTTATATTTTTAGAGCCCATGCTTTTTGTCATAGTTGATGCTGTCAAAGATACGAACTAAATCAGTCAATTTACGTAGAAGGCAGATTGGTTGTGTGAAAACTGCTTGTTTGAACTCGGGGGCACATAAAAGTCATTTCTTACTTTTTACTTTCTCATCTGCAACTTTGATGTCATGTGATTTGAAAATTGTGTAAGTCCTTTGTGTGTGAGTGGGTTTGTCTTGTTTGGATCTATAACACTGCATTGTGGTGTGTGTGTGTGTGTGTGGTGTGTGTGTGTGTGTGTGTGTCTCACATACTGCTTATGTTGGTAGTGACACGGAGCTAATCGATGAGTCATACAGTCTGTATGGAGTGAAGCTTCCGACGGCGGGGCGGTCTGTTGTGACACCTCAACCCCGCAGCCAGTTCCCCGCCCCTGCTGTCGTCCCATACGATACAACCCGGTATGCACACCCTCCTGCTTCTACTAATACTGTGGTTTACTGAGAACTTTAAGTCAGGTGTGAACTGCCTGTTCATGCCCTTTAGATTGATTGATTGATTGATTGACTGAAACTGTAGCTTTTTTTGTGAAGACATTAAAACGTGCTGTAAGGATTCTCACACTGCTGTAACAGACTTAAGTGGCAAGCTTTATAGACTATTAGCTCTCATATTTTTTAGAATATATACTGTGTGAAAATTAAAATATGATGATTTACTTTAGTGCTGAGGTTAAGAATAACTGGCTGTATACCACCATTCCCCTTATATGCCTTCATGGCATGCGCAGGGACAGTTGTAACTTTACCTTTGTGATGGCATGTGTTTGGTAGAAAGTGCAATGTATTGTATGGTTTGCTGAGTCTGAGGCCATTGTAACCATTTAACACAGCTTTCAGCATTTGTACAGAAAAGAAACTCCAGGTTCCAGAAATATTCATCATTGTTCTCTAAATCTGAAGAAAAGGAAGCATGTCACCCTAAACAGACGAAGATCAGTGCGTGGGGGCGTCTTGTTTATGAAGTCCAAAGTACATTTCTCGTCTTAATTTGCAATGTGGTGTGCTGAAAACGATACACACAGTGTGTTTAATGACTGGTTTATATTATGTGCTTTCAGAATTTAATGAAGACTTGAAGTTGTGGACACCAATCCTGTAAAAGTGCTAAATATCCTAATTTTATGTTCATTGAAATTGATGAAGATCAAAATTTTCTAAAAGATAATTTTTACAGATTATCTTTGTTTCACATTAATAGCCATGTAGATCATCGCAACTTGGCAAACCATATGGTTTATTGTGCTTTCTCTTGAATAGGTACCATTACACTCACAGCTTTATTGTCAATGAGACAGTTCGGTGTACATGCTGGTGCACATCAACAGCAGGCAGTAAACTGGACCTCATACATTGCTGAATGCTCTATGACAGACCCCATGATTGCATGTCTCAAAGTAATTGAGATATTCATGCAAGATGTGAAGTTCACACAGCAGTGTTTCTGAGGATTTAGGTCGTCTGGGATGACACACTGTGCTCTTGGGTTAGTGGTTCCTGACGTTTTAAGGGATCACATTGCCTTTGTCTTCAGTGTGTTCTTGGATTGCTTGACCCTTGAAGGTGAAGACACTCTGATTGTTTGAAACATCAGGAACCTCTCGTCCATTGACACAGCATCACATACCAGAACACATGAATTCTGCAACATCCATTATTAAAACTAGGAGTCCTTCTGTGATGACTGTGTATATAAACTTAACTACAGGGCTGTAAGAGGTTAAATGTAGTGATGGGGGGCTTGCCATCTTTAGAAGTTGTCCATTGCCACATTGTGTGTTGCTGTGTGTGTATGTGTGCTTGCATGTACTGACATTCTTGAGCAAATCTTTTGCTTTCTTGCACAATTTGGAAACAGTAATTTCATTTTCTACACTGCTGCATTCTGTGTTCCGATCCCATCTTCAGAATGTTCAGCAGTATACTGCTTTTGTGGTTGATGTTACTGTAACAAAGTGTGCTGACTCTAGGATTCGTGTGGAGCACATGGAGCGGCAGTTGGCGAACCTGACTGGTCTTGTACAAAAGGCACTCACCCAGACTCCAACACCTCGCGAATACCTCCAAGTACCACCACCTGCCTCTGCAAGGGATGCCAACTATCGGAATGGTACGTACGCCACGTGTGTAAATTTATTTTATGTTTATCCATTATACATTAATAAATAAACTGCAGCATTTTTAGAACTGTTAGGTCAAGGTGTAAAATACATTTGATTGCTGGCAAGAGCATGCTACGGAAAATGTTCAGGCATGTAGGAGCCGACAGGATGTTGTATGAAGGATGTTCAATGAGTATGGTTCGCAGGTCGTAAGATTTAAGTGAGAACCAACTATTGACTAATAAGGACGTCGTCAAACACAGTTTTATTTTGTTGTGAAAATCAAGGTGAGATCTCATGCTAAAGATAAAATATGTAATACAACCCATTTACCTGCTGTTTGTATGTTTTGTGTAAAGCCTGATTATGGTCTAGCTTATTTTAAACAAGGCATTGTTACACAGTAACATACAGTTGTGTCTGATTGTGTTCTTGTTCGTCAGTAGTTAGCTGTAAAACAAAATGGGGTGTCATTCGTCAAAGTAAATGAGAAGTAATTACAATGTTAAATGTTGCTCATTTATTCCACTGAAGTGTCATTATTGTTTACCATAATTCCAGAACACATGATGCATTTGTCCCAGGTTGGCAGGAGTTTAAAAATTCTGTCATGGTAGAAATCAGACTCTCGCACTCACTACAATTTGTGAAGAGTTGCTTCCACTTCCTCATTACTGTGGAGTGTGCCAAAATGGGATGAATGTATTAATGTGCACGACAATTATTTTATTCGTTCATTCATTTATTTCACATTCAGAAATTCAAATCAGGCAACCCAGCCTTTGGATATTGAATAAGTCAAAACATAACAGCAAAACACAATACAAGTCACAAAATACAATACATGCAATACAGGTCACAAAAATACAATACACAACAATCACACACATAAAACACTATTCCCAAGAGAACAATTGAGTGTATCACCCTAGAAAACACAATACATGTATAAAATGCTCATCCCCAGGATCCAAATAACCAACTGAGCACATCACAAGTCAAACAAACAAGGTATATAAATAGAATATAAAATACAATTAATTAATTTTGTAATCAAAGTATTCTGCTAAAGTATAAAAAGAATGGATTTGTAGGAAATCCCTAAGAGCTGCTTTAAAGTGTTTAATATTATGTGATAGTTTCCTTATTTCAGAGGAAAGATTATTATACACCCTGATGCCAAAATAGCAAGGTCCCTTCTGATAAATTATTATAAATAAAAGATTAGAGTTGTTCCTAGTTTTAATGTTATGTACTTCAGAATTTTCCTTAAATAAATTTTTATTGTTAGCAACAAACAGGGCTAAATAAAAAATATATTTAGTTGTTAAAGGTAATATTTTTAAAACTTTAAAAAGTTCTCTACAAGAATCTCTATTTTAAAAAATAATGGGGCTTCAGTGGAATAAATGAGCTACATTTATTGTTGAATATCCCTTATATCAATAGGCACTTCGTTGTTTCACCCGTTGTTATTCAGGTATTAGTTCAAGTACGTTATAATTCGGTCAGATATAAAGTATAATTGGGGAATGACATATGCAGAACTGCCTATATAATTTTTATGAGGAAGCTACATCTAACACGAAGGAAGAGATGAAATGATAATATTAAGGTGGATTCTAAATGGAAGTAGTATGGGCTGGATTAAAATGGCTCAGAATATATCTGATGACAGACTGTGTTGATCATGTGGGCTCTGTAACCGGGGGGTTGCCTAGTTTCTGTGTAAACATGTATTGAGATCATAACTTTCCTTACATAATGCAACTTAAAGGACACATATAGGAGGGCAAATGTATACATAGACATACAAAGTAATGTAACAAACCTGATGCCATAACTTGTTACATTAAATACTGTGAGAACAATAATGAGTAATAGTACAACTGAAGAAGCAGTTCTGTTGAGTTGCTGATTGCTTCCTTATGTGTTTTGCTTTGTGTCACGCTTATGTAATATGGTTTGCTTTGAAATAATATGTAAATTTACTTCTGTGTCCTTATGTGAATACCTGCAAAGTTAGTTGGAATATGTGTAATTTGGTTTATTTTGTTGCTTTCATGGTGTGTGTGATTATTAAGTACCTAGAGCTAATGACTGGAAGCTAGCTAGGTCCTTTGAAGGCCGTAAACATATCAGGAAAACATGAACTTGGCATCCATTTTATGAGGAATAAATCTGAGCGCCAGGTTGCCTGGCGACTAAATTTTGTTCATTGGCACCTAATATTTGTGGTTACTCAGCATGGAAGTTGCTTCATGTCACCCTTCTGGCATCCAGAAGTTTGAGGTGCCTCCAAGATTTTTGGAAAATATGTGGACCCCTGAATTATACAGACTCTTGTCAGTTGGATTAGGCATTTATTAGTGCCCTGATGTAAGCAAATGGATAAGAAATTGCGACATTCTTCTTAAAACAACAAGTTTGGTTACTGAATTTTGTTGTCTGTACCTGATATTTTGAAAATAATGTCTATTGTGATGGTTTAAAAAATTTTTCAATGCTTTCATTAATTTGCTGCATCACTTACTGCAGTAAATTGCCACAAATTGTTCTTTTGCTCTCTCTGAGTGCATTTAACCTGGACCTCACATGGCTGTGGTTATTCTAGGTGCAGGACGGTTGTATTGCCACTGTATGGGGATGTAACTGTGTGCACGGGTTTGATTATGCACACCTTTTCACATGGCTGACAGACATGTAGACAGAGAATCCCACAGTGTAGTTGAGTGAATTCTGGCACTGAATTCATCTGCAATTCTGAGATACACTCAGCCATGGCCAAAGCAAAACATACTGTGTATTAATTGAAATAAAGATTAAGTTATGTTTTTTGTTAACCATCAGCTGAGTTTGAAATTAAAAATGGTGCGTTAATTTCATATGAAGGAGAAGAATGTGATGGTGAGGAGAGATCATAATTGTGCACAGCTGTTCAGGGGGTATTAACTTGCCATAAGTTGATTCATGAAGGACACTAAGATGTTTCTGATCAACTTAAGTGGGGCAGTTATGTAACATAAGTTGCAAGCCCATTGCTGCAGTCAGCAGAACAAGGTTCTACTGCTGCAGTCTCCTGAAAAGATTCATAAACATATTTAAATACATTATTTAATTAAACCATGATGCTGTTCTTTTAATTTACAGTACCATACTTTTAACAAGGATTAATCTTTTGATTAATGACGTGTTGTTATACGTCACGTTAAGAAATTTAACATATTTGTTTCACTGTTGCTGGAACAGATTTTGACCTGTAACGTGCACATCTGTAGGAAAATATGCCCCGTGATACAACCACATTTTCATAGACGATAACCCTGTTACATTATGGAGTATACCTGTATACAAAAAATGGTGGGATATTGTGCACTGTACAAACATTTCATTACTTCTTAACTGTGTACATTAGACAACAGGAGTGGTTAAAGGTTTTTGGGCTAGTAAGTGAAGCTTTGGTTTGGTATTAGTTAGCTTGCGTGAAATTTAATGTTTTTTTATGCAGAGATGCATTGGACGGTAATATAGGGCTGTCTTTATTATCTTGTGAACAATTGCAGGTAGAAGTGCGTTGATTAATAGTGAGTACTGTCATTGCAGTTTGAATATAAATGTATTTGCCTCATTTTATTTGACTACCAATTAATATATAAGGATGATTGTCCACTATTATTTTAAGGACAGATATTTTAGAGCATATATAAAATATTTAAGGTGTTTTAGTAAATCATATGTTGATAGGCAACTTGAAATAGCAAGTATTATTCCTGCCCCATATGCATATTTTGGTTTTTTTACTTCTGATCAATATATGAGATGAATTGTCCACTGTGATTGTAAGGAACAATATTGTAGAGCTTGTAGAGAATATTTAAAGTGTTTTAGCAGATTCGGTGAAATGCTGACAAGTAACATTACATAACAAGTGTTCTTCCTGCATTGTACAACTACTTTAGATCCTTCTGCTTCTAAAGTGTTGATTCTGCACTGAGTAGTGAGTTACACGTGCCATATAAGTACAGGTTTGAGTGCCTGAAATAACAAATTATTAACCTTCCTGTCTAGTTACTAACAGTTCCTTGTATATGTGTGTGTGTGTCCAGCTGCTTCGGATGAATATGACAAGCACTCTAGTTCCAGCTCGGCCTCACTTCCAGGTTGGTGAAACTTTCTTGCTTGACTGTTGCTTGCATGTGTGTGTGCACCCTAGCTGTGACAATTCAGTTATATTCGTAGCTCTGCTTGTAGCGTTCAGTGTGTACACTGGCTTTGCAGCTGGGTGTTTTCATGAAATCTCAGTATATTTAAAGGAACAAAATCTCATTTTGATTTGATGATTTGTGTTCTTTTGAAAATTCTTAATTCATGTTTTCAAATTTCAAAATTGATTGAGGACACTGTGTTGAAATTATAATGGTGTTATGAACTGTTTCAGCTTATACTGGAATGTTACAGATGTTGCAGTAATTGGTAAAGAATTGCAATGGTCAAAATGTGGCTTACCCAAAAAGAAAGGGATTTTAAGGAACTCAGTGTGGCCTGTGTTGACATTACTCGTCCCTTTTTGACTGACGAGGAAGCTTCACTTGGTTTGAGGCTGTGACTGTGGATTACAAGCTCAAAATGCTATCATGGCATTTATAATCCTTCCACTGTCGATCGTCAGTGACAGACTGTGCTAAAGCTTGCAGTTTCTTTTAAATTTACAATACAGATAGTTTTTCTGATGAGCTGTGAAATGTTTTTCTTAAACTTCAAAGCTAATTATAGGTTATTTTAATTATAATAAAAATTTGTTGATGATGTGGACTGTTTGTCCAGCTGTTCTGCCTTATTTTTATGGTGTGCATAATGTACATGGATATAGGGCTGGTCATGTCTGTCTGTGTCTATCTGTTTGTCTGTTGGCATGTTTTATCTGGAGAATCATGAAATTTGTTATGAAAGTCATGGCAGTGGATGCCACTATGTTCGCGTACTTAATTTCTTACGGTGTGTAATAACAATGTGGGAGATACATGAACTTGGGAGGTGGAAGCAACAGTAAAGCCACTTAATGTGGGACACCGAAGTGGTGTGTGGTAACAGAACTGCAAAATTGTGGTACTTTTTTTTTGAGAACCAATTGTCTTCTGGACTTTGTCCATCTTCCGGATAAAATATAAAAATATATAAAATCACGACGTTTCGGAAGCTGGTTCTTCTTCAGTCTTCAGGTGAAGGGAGGGGAGACACCTATTCCGATGGGTCCCTTAGACCGAGCTATTCTCAATCACTGGACCCAATCCAGTGATTGAGAATAGCTCGGTCTAAGGGACCCATCTGAGAGGTCCAGTGATTGAGAATAGCTCGGTCTAAGGCACCCATCTGAGTATGTGTCTCTCCCCTCTCTTCACCTGAAGACCGAAGAAGAACCAGCTTCCGAAATGTTGTGATTTTATTTGTTTTTATATTTTATCCAGACGATGGACAAAGTCCAGAACACAATTAGTTCTCATGTTATATACCATTGTCAGAACCTTTTAGAATTCACTTATTTTGAGTTTATTATTTTAATGTAAACATTAAAATCTAGGATGCATGAAACCTGTGTTTAGCTTTTGGTTGACGGGGATAACTAAATAAACTTCGACACTGTTTGAAATTTTGTATGGAGATAGATCATAAATATACGCTCAAATTCTGTATGAAATATTGTTTATAAGGTCACAGTTTTTTAAAACATGGCAGTGGAATAGATCAATTTGTGTGTGACAGAGGGAATGTAGCTAAAATGTGCACTTTTAATTCAGTTTTCCCAGAGAATAAAACTAATAATACTTACGGTAATAATAAATTGTAATGTGTTTAATAAAATTACTTGACTAGGATCTGAATGTACAGCCATGTATGCATGACTCTAATATGCTACTGCATCTTGTGGTTGGGTTAGAAGCTCATGTTAGGTATTGATGCAAGTTGTCAAGTAAAAGTTTTTTTTGTCTAATTTAAGATAGTAAATTATTTGCCTTATGAATATCATATCTGTTCTCAGAAATCAGCAGGTACAAAGAAAGTGCATGGAACTGTATACTTGAGTACAGACTGTACCTTTTCGTTCTGTTTTACGATAATTGTATGGAGAACATGGAAAATTCATCCAATTAAAGTTGAATCTTATGCAGTTTCTTTCACATGATATTTGAGGTTCTCACAGCAGTGTTACTGAAGATTCAGTCCATTTGCAATCAGACACTGGTGTGATTGGGATAGTAGTTCCAGTGTTTTGAAGGGTCATAGTGCATCATCAGGGTAAAGAAGGGAAAACTAGCCTAACAACAGGGCATCATATCCCACAAGATTTGCGTCTGGAGTTTATTTTACTCTTGATGTAGTACAAAACTTAATTTGTCATTTGCATCCTGTCGTTGTCTGGAGGCGTTTCATGTGCGTGTGCCGTCTGTCTCTCCATATTGATGGCTTAAAGCAAGCAAGCTATTGTCCTGTGTGTTTTCTCTTTGTTCACTGTGCTCTTTAACATGTGCGTATTGTGTGTGTACTGGTTTATTAACTGGCACTGAATTATGAGAGTAACTGAGTGGAAGATGCACTGTGAGATCTGTATATTGTTGGTAGGTTTGTGTAAAGATGTCTTTCTGAAGGTTTAAGTTTGCTGAGATGTTATACCACATCAACTAGAAACAGTTTTGAAAGCATTTTGAAAGATTTTAATCCCTTCTTCTTCAGCATCAAACAGTTGTATTTACTGTTCAACGTGGCATAACATCCCAGAAGACCTGAATCTTTGGCATCACCACTGTGAGAACCTCAGCTCTCGCATTGCTGTTCCTCTCCCTTTGTGTGTATCCATTGTGGATGTGGTCTTGTTTTGCCAAGGCAGGGGCTTTGCATATGCTTTCAGGATTATTGCATAACTTTGACCAAGCAGTCACAGAGCAGAGTAGAAGTAGTCATGGTCGTCACACGTTACTTCATCAGGAGTGTTAGTTATAAGGGAATTTTAATTTATTTAATTTTGTAAAATTACCCTATTAATTTTCACACTGTTGACACCGTGCATCTTCGTCATATTAAATTAAGTTATAAAATTTTGTAAAAAGTTTGTAAAATTACCCTATTAATATTATTTTGCCCATAAATCCAATGATGCATGTATTTCCAGAGCTAACTGTTTTTTGTTTTCAAAAGTCATGAATTATTTTTGAGTAGGTCACATTTTGCCACGTGATTTACAGTTTGAACCATGCTCATACTTAACTGGACCAGATGAACAGTTGTGTGGTGTGTTACTCATCATGTCTTGATCAGATAGGTTGCACAGTTTACACATTCCCTTCACAGTTAAAATTTAGTTATGAAATTATTGTAAAGATGCATGCATGTTTCTAGAAGTACCACCATACAAAATTTTATACAAATTTCGTTTGCACAGAGAACATACAGACATTACTGGATTAGTTAGAGATGTTGACAGAATTTTTATTCCTACGATTGTAAGTTCTGGGGGTGACTGCAAGATCCAAGCAATTTGTTTAATATGGGTTTGGTTTATTCATTCCCTAGTTACCCATGTGAGTATTACATGCAGAAATTTAATGACCCACAAATTCATAGTTTTATCATAACCTAATATTGGTTTGAATAAATGTGTGTTGAAATATCATATTTTATTTTTGTACCCATTATGGAGTGATGACACTGTTGCCAACATTTTGTAGCACCTTGCTGTCTGTGAAATGCCGGTGGTTTATCCTGCCACCACATGGTGTTATCACTCACAGAAGAAAGAGATTTGTCTACAAACCTTTCTTAAAGTGTAAACATCTCGTCCTTTGAATACAGAGTCTGGCATTTCTAACTTGTTTTGGTCTCATTTATGATTGAATCATTTTTGTGTGGAAGTTTTGATGCCCTGAATAATTTTGTTGCTGTATCACTTACAGATGTGTTTATCTATGAAAGATGATGCACATCCAAATAAAGCGTAATAAAAGGCGCTTTATTGGTGTTCAAATAAGGAAGTAACTAGGGCTAGTGTTGTCTTTGTAGTATTTTGGCTATTGGCTGGATGGTCCAGGGTTTGACTCCCTGCATGGGCAAGAGATTTTTCTCTTCTCCACAGTGTCCATACTGGCTTTGGGCCAACCCAGCCTCCATTTAGTGAGTGCTGGGTTGTTTTTCACTAGGGGTAAAGTGGCCAAAGTGGCCAGTATGTAAATTTAACGACCGACCTCCATCTAGTTCCAAGGTTTTGAATGAATGGAGCTGTACCTCTGCTCCCCCTGTGTGCCTTCGTGGTGTGTACAGGGACACATTTACCTCTGCCTTTTATCAAACGCTCTTTATGTACATTTACACAAGCAATTACATAATACAATTTTACCAATTTATTGCTCTAACAGATTATTTGGGAACACTTATTGCCCTCTAGCTGGCGTGTTTAAATGCCAAGTGTATATCTTGACGGCTGGAGTTTTTCTGGCTTAGTGTGAACATTTAAATCTCCAAAATGCAGCACACAGAGAACAGCATATGGTCACTTAGAATGATAAAAGTTAATTACACAAGTTCAATTAAGTTTATAGTGTTTTCTTTACACCACTTCATATTTTAAATGTATATACACCATAGTACAGTAGAAAATGAGACAAAACTGAATGCTAAAGATGTTGTCACAGTTGACATACTACTCTGTGCATGCGCTAATGCACTGTCTTTCCTTTTATGTGGTTTGACTCGCTCACAAACCAAGCGTATTATGTAAGTTAGATCAGTGCATTAGTTCCTAGTGAGTGTCTGTTCTTGGTATTACAGATTTTATATCTGCCCTATTTCAGTGTAAGCTGTTAGTATTCAAGCCAGTCAGCTATTTATGCATTCACAAGTATTTGATTTTTGGCAGTGTCCTTTATCATGTGTGATATGTTATTGCAGTCTGCTATGAGAGCAGATGACCTATCAGGACAGTCAGACTGTCAAGACAGATTTGTGTCCCATAAAGGGCCCTCTGACCTACATAAATTTATGTTCTCTCCCTGACTGTGTCTTAAACATGCAGATTACTGGATGTCCAAGTTTGCATTTTGGTAGTGGGCATGTAGATCAGTACCGAGGGGATTTGGAAGAACCATCCCATCACTGTATTTGGTTTTATTACCATAAATCTCTTCGCTTCCTCCTTTACATGCCCCCCCCCCCCCCCCCAATATCCTCACTGGTTGTAGTTATACATGTATGGGATCTTTTATCTAAAATGCTAGGGACTGGGGGGTTTTCTGGATGTGGGGCACTATGCCTACAATTCACTACAACACATTTAAAAATTACAAAAAACAAACTGTTCTGCACTTAACATTGTATTTACCGTGCATTTTCAATTAAGATATGTTCATTAAACACCAACTAATGCACATAAACTTTTTTCACAATAGTTTATTCTTAAAATTCCCCTATACGTATTTCGGTGGTTTAAACCACCATCTTCAGGGGGTCTTAAAGATTATTTTGCATAGACCTTACAGTTATTACATATACGAATATAACCACATATGTAATAACTGTAAGGTCTATGCAAAATAATCTTTACGACCCCCTGAAGATGGTGGTTTAAACCACCGAAATACGTGTAGGGGAATTTTAAGAATAAACTATTGTGAATAAAGTTTATGTGCATTAGTTGGTGTTTATTGAACATATCTAAACTGTTCTGCATTCAACATGAAGGTATGTTGGGTTAATTAATAGCAGTTACAACGCATCAGCTGAGGAGATATCATCAGGGAGGTTTGGTGAAGATGGGGCAGCTGTTGCCATTACTTAGTGCTGATTTCAAATTTATTTGTTCTGGAACATAACCAGTTTTTGGAGTGTTCCATTTACTTGGACACTTGATAAAAGATAACATATGTGTACTTGGGTATGTGGCTGGAACGCTGCAGATGGCAAGTGGTCAACAGCCCACATTATTTACCTTGTACAGCCCTGTTTTTCCTGCCCAGAATGTGATAGGCCAGGTGCTCTGTGGTGCACTGTGACCCTACTTTACTGGTTGCACCAGGCAGTTAAACATTCCTGTTAGTGCAGGCAGTGGTGATGCTCAGTTTGTGTTTCACACAGTAGTGATATTCTTTGTTCTAATTTCTTGCATGCATGCATTCATTCGCACAACCTTGTGAATTAATAGCACTTTGCTTTGATTTGATTTTGTAGGAATGTAGACCCACTGTCCTTCTGCCCAGCATGATGCAGGCATGATGCCCAACACAGCAAGACAGGTCTTCCTTCCTTGTCTTGCCAATGCACTGTCACATTTGTTTAATGGTATATTTTGTGTGTAACATTGCCTTAAAGGGTGAATCCAAGTATGTGTTAATTTCAGTCAAATTATAATTGACTGAAATTTTTCTTTTTGCTTCTCAGCACACCTTTGTTGCAGTATAACAAGATGGACAGTGTACATATCACATAACATTGTGGCACTTTCTTGTTGCCATTGTTGCAGTTGAATTCTGTGTGTATTGTTGAGCTATGTGTCACTGTCACCAATATAAAAATATTGAGTTTTGCACAACTTTGCTTTTATGGTGAATTTATGCCACCGTAAACAATGAAACATACTTAGGTCTTCACATAAACTGCCCAATATTTTTGTCCAATTTCCCAAATTCAAGTTTTTCATAAAAGCCACCAATATTAAATTTTATAGGAGTCTGTCCAGTGGCAGCCGCACTGGTACATGTGAACAGACGGGTGGACGTGAAGCTAATAAGGCCATTTTTGCAACTAATGCGCCTAAAAAGGAACTCTGCTTAGATTTAAAATTCTCGATAGAACGTAATGGGGTAATGGAAATTATTCTTTAGGACAGGTTAGAAGAATGTGTTTCTTAGCTGAAGTAGTTGAGTGGCAGCAAAGTAGCTGAATCAGTTTTATATTAACAAGCAATGATAGCTACTGAGATTGCCACATTTCTAAGTCAGTATTATACAAATTTCTATAATACTGTTCTGAACATGCAGTAGTGTGTGACACAGCCTTTCCCCTACCCCCTCCTCAAATGTATGCATTTGCAGAGTTTTAGTTTCTCACAGCAGTGTTGCTGAAAATTCAAGTCTTCTTGGACGTGATGCTTTGCCATTGGTTGAGTAGTTCCCGAGGTTTCGAAGGCACTAAGATCCTTCGAAATACTGGGAACTTCCCGCCCAACAGTGCAGTGTATGCATGTCTCCAAGAGTTTACAAACACTGGGCACAAGCTGTGAATGCTGTGATGTACATTTTGAGCACTATATCTGTGTGAATGCACTAATTAGTGCAGTAAATAAAGGTCTGTGTGGCACCTGACTGCTTACGTATAAAGCATACACACTTACTAGAAACAGTGTTACCTCATAGCTAGATCTGTAAAAGTAGCACAGTTGTGTTGGTGCTTGTTATAGCATTGTAGATTGTGTTAGACAAGGAACAAAAAATATTTCAAATTAAATGATGGAGGGGTGTAAAGCCATGACTTGGGACTAAGATTTTGGTGTCAAGTTTGTTGCCCAGCAAAGAGTAGTATTATATTAGTGTGATTTATTAGTGGAATATAGGGGCGAGTGGTGCCACAGTGTTGAGTGTATTTATTGTGTGATTTTTAGTGGATATAGGGGCGAGTGTGCACAGTTGTTGAGTATATTATATTTGTGTGATTTATTAGTGGATAGGGCGAGTGGTGCCACAGTTGGTGGTAGTATTATATTGTGTGATTTATTAGTGGAATATAGGGGCGAGTGGTGCCACAGTTGGTTGAGTAGTATTATATTTGTGTGATTTATTAGTGGAATATAGGGCGAGTGGTGCCACAGTGTTGAGTAGTATTATATTTGTGTGATTTATTAGTGGAATATAGGGGCGAGTGGTGCACAGTTGTGAGTAGTTTATATTGTGTGATTTATGTGAATATAGGGCGAGTGTGCCACAGTTGATTGAGACACTGCGCCACAAGACGGGGGGCTCTGGGTTCGATTCCTGGTGGGGTTCTTGGAAATTTTCAAGTGATCTATTCCTTCTGTCCACATTCAGTAGCCCTGGGGTCCACTCAGCCTCTGACAGAAACGAGTACCAAGAAATTTCCTGGGGGGGTGAAGCGCGGCCGATGTGTAGAGCTGACAACTCTGCTGTCCTGGTTGTGCCAAACGGCAAAGTAAGGATGTAAGCCCAACATTCCATCCCCTCTCTGAGTCTTCATGACTTGTTACAGGAAAGCTTTACCTTTATTAGTGGAATATAGCAGGGGAAGAGCTGGAAAATTGCGTAAAAAACCTGATTCATTGCCAATTTTATCGCAACAAATGGTCAGCAGCTAGACTGAACCTGAGCTTTTGTCCGTCTGAGCTGTGACACAGCTTGTATTCTATATGTTGGTCATAATTGGTGCATAAAATAACACATATTCTGGGATGTTCTGCTGTGTTGCATAGTAAATAGCTGCTGATGTACTGAAGGATTACAGTAGCTTTATCTGTAGAGCCAGGTGTCCTGAATACAACATCAGGAACTGTTTACCAGACAATGTGACATGCTATCCCAGAAGACTTGAATCTTCAGCAACACCACCCGGAGAACCTCCTGTAATCATGCCAGTTACAAAGATTGCTAGGCTGCCAGGTCACTGTCTTTGTATGACAGTGGCTTCTTCAGACAAACAAATTTTTTTATCAGCTTAAATGCAAACAGTTTGCAGTGATGAAATTTGGATTCACCATTTAAGGTTTTAATGAAGTAATTTGCTTTTTAAGAGTATGTTATTTTAACAGTGGAAACTATGAATTAAGCTACTGTGTAATGCAAAGAAGTAAACAAAACTTGAGGAAGTGTATTTTTAAATTTAGGTCCTCCAGACATGAAATCAGCCTGCAAGTATTAAGAAGGCATAGCATTTTGTTTGATTTTTCTTGCAGTTATTGCAGCGGTTTGCTTCAAAAGAATTGTATTCTTTGTTTGCAATAATAGTTCCCTTCACTTCCCTACAGATGGCAGAAGTGCATAGCAGCAGAGTGGTGCTGCATGTTAAGGCAGGCAACTCTTTGGTAAAAGTGTAACTTATATATGAAAACAGACATAACATGTTATTTACAGTTTACAGTTTTTTTTGTCCCCTGCTAAACATGCTAAGAACCTGTCTGTCAAATGTTTGCTAGTATTTGTCATGGATAGTACACCAAAACTGTCTTTGGTAATCTTTCTTCTAGTATTTTGTAGATACTGTACACACTTCTGATCATGTAAGTTTGTTAAAAAGTAGCATGGTGGACACATTTGCACTGAGAGCTTTGTTAGTGGAAACGTAAGCCTGGCAGGTCAGTGGGGGCCACATACCAAACAGTGTGGCCCTTCAGTTTGGATTTTCATAGGTATATGGTGACCTCACATGAAACGTCTATTTATACACTTCAGAATTACTGTGTACTATACATTTTTTCTTGCAAAATACAGATAAACACATTTAATTTGAGAAATGTGCATTATCAAGAATTGTATTTTGGAGTATTTCTTGACATAAAATGTCTGATTCAGTGTTACACTGTGTAGCTGTCCACTTGTCTTCATTCTTTGCATATTACCAAAGAGTTGCAACTTTTCATGCTTACAGGCTGAGTACTTGAAGATACCAAATATAAGCTTGTCTGTTAATTTCCAGATTACTTAATCATTTCATTTTTCTTATATAGTGGCAGGAGAAACCTGTCAAGGTAGTGATATGTAATTTTAAGAAAGGAAAATCCTTACTACAGACAGAGGCCATAGAAATACTGAAGAGAGGTTGTGACAACATAGTGCCCATTGACAGTCTTCAAGATCAAATTTCATTTTATTATGTTCCTGAAAATTTGCTTGTCATTTGAAATACTTTATATGGTTCAAGTTTCACTGCTATTTATAATATTTATTTAATAAAGTCTACTTTTGATGTGCTATTTACAAAATTCTAGAAACAATTTATTTTGGGTCTTATGTAAAATGAAGTTCATGCTAGGAACCTTGTGGAATTAAATTTGTGTGAAAACTGTAGTCCAGTACCACATCTCATCCAAATCATTCAGGAATTCTTGGCATCAAAACATTCAGGTAGGCATAACTTTCTGCAGCATATACAGGAAGTCCCCATTTGACATTGTCCCAGACAAAGTTTCTCTGCTTTTAACTTTGACAAATTTTAGTGACCAAAGGTTCAATGAACGTTGCCAGGACGTGGATTAACATTGTTTTCCCTGGCATTATGCAGGATCTTCAAATATCAGATTTGGTGGTCCAGTTGGTTGTTGTTGCTCTATTCTGCGTCATTTGCTCTGTGTTGCAATTTTCAGGAAATTTACCCCAGCGTTAAACAAGGACTGTCTGTGCTTTGTCTTATGCATTTGATATAGAACACCTGTAGGATGATACCAAGTGTTTTATTTTGTTTTGATGATTGACTCCAAACTCTCTTTGTTTCTATTGGCCTTTGTTCTGAGCCTTTCTCACTTACATGAATATAATTTGATGATGAAAGAACATTCAATATTTAGTTACTTTGTTACTTAATCTCAAAGATGGTATAAAAGCCCTTCTGAAGAAAATACAAGTCATTGTGGTTACCAGCAGACAGTCAAATTTTGTTACAATTCCTGACTTTTCACCAAATGTCCTTGTTCCTTCCTCAACCATCAGCATCTACACGAGCTTCTGCAGTGACACTACTGGAGAAAGCAGCATCTTTGGACATTCAAGGTGTGTAGGTGTGTTGAAAGTTTGTGTTTATGTCTTGTCCAAACTGTTTTGTCCTCCTCTGTTGGCTTATTTGCATCATGTGCATTAGTTCCAGGGAATTATGTCCTTAAGACATACCATAGGATTTGAGGTAAGGCTCTTCTTGTACAGTGTTGTATCCAGTATTTCTATGTGAATGTTTTCAACTGTTGTGCTGTTGTGATAGTTTCAGTGTCTGACAAACAACATGTTGAGAAAACAAGATGCATTAAAATTTGACAGTTTTTCAGTGCAAACTGATATGTTCAATTTAATCAGCAGCATTGTCTGTTTTGTGCACCATACATGATTTTAGTGTTGAGCTTTTCAACCCCTGTCTGTCAGAGGGATTTGAGGCATCATGAAATTTATAGGAGCTGGGAAGGTAGAGCAGTGATCTTGCTCTCTTATCGCTCACTTGTCTAGAAATTTAACAGAAAGCCCATAGTTTAGGAGGGTTTTCATTTGCTGATGTAAGTGGGAAATGTCCATGGAAATTTGTTACCTACTGGAGCATTTTACTGTATAAAAGGTAGGCATATAAAGACACTGAAATCAGCTGTGGTGCATAAGTTGTGGGTTACTCTGTTTATTGAAATAATTTAACATTAATTTGGTGGTATTTGGTGAGATGCACAAATGTCTAAATGAAACATCATATGCATGTGTCTATGAATAATGTATTCTGAGAATCTGTGCTTGTGTGCTTACTATGCCAGTTTCATACAGCATTTCCTTAATACCAGGCATTGTATCTCACTCGTCTCTTTATGTCAGTTTGTGATACAGGGGGCTGATACCAGGATCACTGTGGTGTTGAGCAATTGCTCATCATGTGGTACTGTCATTGCAATATTTGCGTAGTGTCAGTCTGAAGTTACTTTTATTCCGTCTTCTAGCCGCCAAGCTGCATATTTAGAACACAGCAATTTTTCATCAACCATGAACATTACATCTCTGAAAAATATGGTGATTGAACTTTTGGCAAATTGGGGATTAGGGGAACTGCAGCTCCCATTATTGTGAGTTGCCTGTACCATCAGTGGGCAAAAAGCGTATAATAATGTGTACGGAAATAGTACATGTTAGGGTGTAACGTATTTGTTGAAACAGTGAAATTATTAAGATTCTGTTCTTCTGGGGTGTGTGCTACAATAATGGGTAATTGCATGTGATCTGATTACCCTCTGATGCAGCATCACATCCCAAAAGAATGGAATCCTCAGCGACAGTACTGTGATGACCTCAAAATGTGCATAGTACACCTGTATGGGGAAGCTACTGTACATGGCATCGAAATATTTTAAAAGCTTCAAATCAAGACGGCCAAGTCCTTAGTTTCCTATCCTTTCTCCTGTGATGTGGGGACCAAATCAAGGGATCCAGCTACCAGCTGTTGCAGCGTCATATCCAAGAATGATGGACACTTCAGCTGCACTTCTGTGAGAACCTCAAAATTTGCAATGAAGTCATTAGTTCTTGTGTTTGCTCTTAAGATATGTAATTATTCAAATGATGAAGACCATCTTGATGTCATGGCATATGTTTGTGCTCCTTGCTTATCGCTGAGATTTTCCTTTTGTACACAAATTAAAATCCATGAGTACATGCAACCAAATACCTGCAGTTCAAATCTGTGGTTGGCAAAACTGCATTTAACTAGAGACTGCTATAAACATGATGCCTCTAACTGCTGCCACTGCTAGATTTAACATTTTTACTAGTGTAGAACATTAAAAAATCAGCTAAAGGGATTGGTTAAATCATTTCTAAGGGCATGGAATGTATGAATTGACACTAGTTACTGCATGGGGCAGGTGGCTGAAATATGTTGAAGAGAGAGGAACTTCTTGTGTTAGTTTTAAGCTAATTGTATTGTACCAACAAGTACTGTGTATGTAACCTCTTCTTGAACTGTTATATATATAAAAGGTATTAACCAGTTTTGGATTCATAGAATGTAAAGAAATTAAAATTCAGGTGGTGATGATGATGATGATGATGATGATGATGACGACGATGAGTTGCAGATAACTCCATACTTCATGTCAGTGTGTCAGTGTGACATCCTACAAAAATGTTAAAAGACTGCAGAATTAAAAGGTCCAAGTCTGTATCATGTACATGAAAAACACAATTTCATGATTCAAGTCTTTTGGGTTGTGACACAGTATCATTGGGTGAGTTGTTTCCAACATCTTGAAGGTGCTATGATCTGCAAACACAAGGAACTGCTCACACAGTGGTAGGGGGTCACATCCCAGAAGACGTGAATCTTCAGTAACAGTGCTTTGAGAACATGAAATCCTGCACAGAACACTTAACATACTAAATTTTTGTGGTGAAACTTTAAAAGGGACTACTTGGAACACTGAACTGTTGAGAAGAGGATGAATTAATGGGAGTGCAGAGGACTCTGAACTACCTTTTCCACTTGTAACTCATTATTTATCAAAAAATTAAATCAAATTCAGGTTCATATTCAATTTGAGGTTTTCACAGCATAGAAAATTTATTGTTTGTTATGACATAGTCCTATAAGCAGTTATCAACATTTCAGTGAACTTGCTGTCAGTATCTTCAGGCTAGAAGTTAACCCTGAAGTTGGAAGTAGTAGTGCCATCAGAATAAGTTTACACAATGTTATAGCAGGTGTAAACTAAACCAAAATGAAACCAGTCTTAGCAATATGTCGCTATTTGATTCACCTAGATGAAGTAATGAATGGCTGTTCATTGCATGTTTGGAGTCATCCTGTTGGCAGTCCTGTTTAGAAACACAGGAATGAGCCCAAATAATTCTGCCCTATCCCTTTTCCACTAACTGATTCAGAATTGTGTATTGCAGATGACTCATATTTGCGGACAGACACCAAACCTCCGAAGTTGGGCAAAGGTTAGATATGTGTTGTGGTGTGTATGTGTGCTTCTTTCTTGCATCTGCTTTCGTTTGTTTGCGTTATGTTTTGTGCATTGATTTCCAGGTTTACAACAAACTGTCTTTATGTGTGTTTTGTTTACATGTACTCATTATTTTGTGGGTTATAAGCCTATATATAAAGGACAGGTCATGTCAGCACTGTGCAGAAATTTCTCAGACAGTTTTTAACCATTGTATCACGTAACAGCAATTTTTTTTTATGAAACCATGTGACTTAGAGGACATCTCTGTCAGCAGGTGCTGCACTTTGTTCAAGGTGCTTGGCTGCTGAATGCATGAACATAAGGGCTCAACAAAAGATCAGTTATGGTTGACACAGAATGCCCACTCTGTCCTTGTTATCATGCAGTGCCAATGGTATTTAAAGAATCATATTTGGGTGCAGAAAATGCAGGGAAATATTTAAAATTTTGCATTATCATATTCTGTGCTTTAAAAAATATAAAGATATGCAACATATCTTATTACTCCATGTTTTGAACAGTGTGGAGTGGGCACTCTTGGTTGTCAGGACATTGATTTTAAGTATATGAAAACCAAGTGCTGATGACCGAAAAACATTACAGTGAATCCTCTTTATACCACACCACATTATCCCGTGGGCTCAGATATACTGTGTGTATGATCATGTCCCTGAAACTTATGTTTATTGCACTTATACGCTGTGTGTGTTGTGTGTGTGTGTGTGTGTGTGTGTGTGTGTTTGAACCTGTACCCTGATGCCATTAGTATAATGAGAGTTTGTTTCATATGAGACTTGAAAAAGTTTGTATTGAAGAACTGTGTAACATGGTTTCAGGAAATAATGAGATCATGCAGAATTGTGGTAAGGAAATCACTTTGAGGACAAAGTATAATATTAAGTGGGTCTTGGAGGGATGTCAGCTGTACTACATTGGACACGTAAAGGAATATATCTGTGGGATTTTGTGCTTGTGATGTTCAGGTTCTATTAACAGATTTAGTTAAGATGGTGATAACATGTATGCAGTTACAAACAAATGCACTTATTAATGTGTGGTGTTAACTTTCAATAGTAGGACCTTTATCTCACCTCTTTAATTTTCACTCTGAACAAAGTAACAGCTTCTTGTGATTGATATTTGGAATTGTGCTCAATGATGGTTATGAGATGTACTAAATTAAAAGGCTGCCAAATATTTGAGAATTATTTTCACCTTTTTAATACATCATTATAAACCCACTCATGTTCGTATGTCATGTACCTGTCATCCCATTCAGGATGTTCCACAAGGTTGCCATGCACATTGTCACATCTGGGCTGCTGATGGCAGTGTTCAGATATTTCCTAAATTTTTTTGTATTAGACACTGTGTGATAACCATGTGGGGTGAATGCTCACATATAACTTTCAATCTCAGAGGAACAGTACTGCTATATAAACCAGTACTTCAGGCTGTGATAGTTTGTTAAGCTATGGAAATTAACTTTAAGCACCGTGTATAAGGGATTCCGTTTTTGGGATGTGGTGCTGCATTGCTGTGCAAGTAAGTTGCTCACATTTCAAAGGAGGATGAAGGTGACATGTTTGTTTGAAATGTCAGGAAGCACTTAGTGACACAACATCACTTGCCAGAAAAACAGGAATCCTCGTTTACACCACTGTGAAAACGTGAAAACTTGAACTATATATTAGTGTTCAGGTTTTTGGAGTGGGGATTGTCAGCTTGGTCTTCTGGGTTTTGATGTATTGTTTTGTATGTGAACAGATGGTGCAGAGGAATATGCTGCCTCCATCTTCAAAGTTCAAGAATAAGATCCAAGGTATCAGACTTGGATCTTATCCTTGAACCTTGAAGATGGAGGCAGCATGTTTCTCTGAGACTTTGGTACTCATGTACATGACATAGTGTCATGTCATTTGACACACAGTCATTTGGTTGGCTGATATGATACCTGTGCACCAGCATTTGATTGGTTAATATTACACAGGTGCACCCTCCTTTCTGATGTGCGGTATGTATAACTTTTTAAGAGCAATCATCACAGCACGTAGGTAACCTTCAAGAGGTGCAATAGTGACCTCCAAGCTTCATGTGTTGCTTCTTATGTTAATGCAGGGAATGATGAAGTAAACCATATAAACTAGCCATCTGCTTATGAATTAACTGATAAATTCAAACACTTTCTTGATTGTACTGTTTCTGAGTTCTTCTTTCTCACAAAATTTAACTCTTCCCCCCTGTAGTTGTGGTGCATAATACAAGCCACTCATTTCACCAGTTGTAATCCATAGATTGTATATCATCTTCAGTCTTTACTGTCTTTATCAATCCATTATTTACGAATTGCCCCCTTCAGTTGAGAAATAAGGTTATGTTTATTGCCGTCACTAAATATCTTCGTGGAATCCAAGTGATTCCAGAATGAGAGTGGCAAGTTCAAGTGTGAAGGAAAAAATACAGACTCCCAGACATAGTAAAAACCAGTGCTTTGTTTTCGCAATGGAAAGTAGCAGTACTGAAGTGTAACACGAAGTGGGGGGAGGAGGTGCTTTTGGAGCACACAGAGATGTGGAAAGTTGAGGAAATTAATAATTAAGAAGTTAAAAATGAAAATGTTTTTTAGTACCAGAATGTAAAACCATGGTTAAAAGGATAGAAGTGGTTAGATGTTCAGTATAAGAGTAATAATATGAAGTTGTTGCATGTAGGAAGTAACATTTTAATCAGCTGACAGTGGAAGATTCGAGTGCTTTTGATAGAATATCAGTGCAGTCTACGTCATGAAGCAGTTACTGTGTACCAGCACATCAAGAATTAAGTCTGGCATACTGCTTTTGTTTTGAGCTTCTCAGAATTGCTACCATCTTTTGCAAACACATTAAAATAAAGAGAGAACTTTTCTGTGTGTTTTGCTTATATGTGTATGATTCTTATCCATTGCAGAAGCGTGCAAAATTACACTGCTTAAGCCATACCATTTAGCAAAAAACTGTTTGTGTGTTACGTGTTTATAGTAACATATAAGTTTATTTTCTGGGATGTTGGAAATGTTTTAATTAAATTGGTTAGACATGGAAGGGCTGGTTTCAGAATTGTTCAAATTCTTGTTCATAATAGCATGGGGGGGAAAAAAATGTGGAAATTTCGCGCAATTCTGCAGTCAACAAGGCCTTACTGCATTGATTGATCTTATGTTTTTGTTTCATTTGCAAAAGTCCATGTGTTGTGCATGGAGATGTGTGACAGTGGACTTGCTTCATGATGTGCTGTGGGAAATCAATGACATTAGTGTTACTGTGGTATGCATGACCTGATTGTTTGGTGTCATTCAACAAGCATGCAGAGATTTATTAAGGAGCGCATGACATTGATATGCATGTAACTGGTGTTCGTTCCAGATAAGTCAGTCTCATTTGAGAAGTCCGTTTCTTTTTCTGATGAGCCCCCTGACATGAACTCGCCTAAACAGCACTCTCCACAACATGCAGGTAACTAGGGTCATCGTGCAAAACCGTAGCATAGAACCTTGATTAACCAGTCAAGTACTAATATTTGATCCTGCCTTAGTTTTATTTTGGTTCATTGAATTATATTTCCAATTCTCTCATCTCTATGACATCTGTGAAATGGTGCAAGATAGAATGTTTTCACAGTGGTGCATCTGTATTTTAATTATTGAATCATAAATTAATAATTACTGCAGGACCCCTTTTTTTTTCCTGAAAATGCTTGATGAATCCCCAGGCGAATAAATCACATATTAGTGAAAACTAGATGTGTCGGAAACAATCTGGGGTAATATAAAATGAATAGAAAGTCTAACTGAACATGTTGCAGAATCGTGAGATTGAACTGGATGTTTTGTTTGAAGTGAGTTTATTGTGACTGTCAGTAATTTCTTTGAGATATATTTTGGTAACCATTGCTGTTTTCTTCTATTTATCACTGTAGTACTCATTAAAGAAAGAGAGAATTTTCCGCTGTATGATTTATTAGTGTGAGGCATAGTGTTTTTCTCTTGTCAAGAATTTGCCAGAAGTTTGAGAAAATTATGGAAACTTGAATCGTCATTCAGGGGCAACATCTGGTGGTATTTGTTTTTTGTAACATGTCTTGAAATCAAACTTAATGTAGAGACGTGGAAAATGGGTGCGGTTGAGCGCTGCTGATATGATCACTTGAGGATATTCTTGAAGGACACTGCTACAGAATTTAGCCTGTGGCAGGTCCGTGAACTTTTGTTTAAACTTCATATGAAGAGTATTGCTCCATCAGAGTCTCTTACCATTGCAGTGATGTGTTGTTAAGTATCTTTGTAATGGAAATGGATGAATCACCTAGGATGCATCATGTAGCAAGTAGTCTGAAAATGCGTGCTACATTCATGTTAGATGTCACTGAAAGCTATTTCCATTTTCTCTAACCCACTCTCAAGCGCTGTTTCTTTTAAAATGTAGCCATATTCCACACATGTTTAACACTTTTTAAAAATTCTTTTCCCAGTTTAATACTTTTGTCTTCTCATAAAGTCATGTAACTGACCCTTTTCCTATAAGAAGAACTTAATTTTCATTTATTTGTGTTTATGTTTATTTAATGGTGTTCTTAGTAGCTCGGACTATGTATTGTCAAAACTCTTATTTAAATGTATCCATTTTGCTTCATAAATCTAACCTTGCAATAATTTTGATTGTGTATGTACATATTCATTTTATTAGTGACATAAATAATGAGAATATTTTGCTGGGTTATTTTAACACATACAGCATGTGATGTCATGACAGTTATTTGGATAATCAAGGTTGTAAGAGTTTATCAAAACATTATGTAAGTAATAACCATGCTCACTTTTCTTTTTCAACACAGCGTTTTGGCTTAAATGTATCAGACTGTATATTGTGATGGATATCAAGTCGACTACATGTTTTCAGCTTGTACGAGCCATCTTCAGGTCATCACTAAATCCTCACATGAGCTCACGAGCTGATACATGTAGTTCATGGTGTATCAGTCACCATATGCATTCTGATATATTAAGATAATAAGGCCATGTGGAAAGGGAATTGTCAGTGTGCCAGTGATTGGTTAATAGCAAGCGGAATACAACAGTTGAAAGCAAAACATTATCTAAGATTGTACAAAACAGTTCTGGGTGTTACCATGTTGCAATGGGGTGCCTCAGGACTGGCAGGTAACATTTCTTTAGATACAATAAATTTCTGCAGAGTTGGGATGGCAGAATCAGTGTTGAATGATGCAATGGATCAGGTGTTAAAAGCATGTAATATGCTAATGATTGGTTGTTCTATCCTTTGAATGCTTACCCCAGCGGATTCGAAACCTCCTAAACCAGCGATAAAGTCTTCAACACTCCCCAGAATGTCATCCCAAGGTAAAGATAGTTCTTTACAGCGGTTTTTACTGTAAGTATGTTATAAATGGATTGATTCCTCCTGCTTTGTCCCTCGAGCACTTGCTACAATCCACTTCTTAATTCCCCATCCATAATTCTGTGTTGCTTACATGAGACACTTGATGACCTAGTCAACACAGTAACTGGCTGGAAACTGAATTTGATTTCCATGAGGGAAAGTGAGAGTTCCTCTTTTCAATGCTACATTTAGGGTGGCTGCGGGGTTTATGCATCAATTAATGCCATATGTACAGGAAGGCGTCTTTTTTTTCCCCTTTCGATTTATAGACTGCAACTGAAGTATACTTCCCTCTACTGCTGAGATAACAGACTACGAAGTATTTTAATTCTATGTCATGTATACACTTTTATATGGTGCTTCTGGGCAGGAGTAACTTACTTCCATTGTCAGTAGCATCGTTAAACAACCAACATCAACGTGGCAGTGGCAAAGTGGCATAATCTCTTTACTTTATACATGTTAGTGTTATCAAAACAGACCTTTTCTATGTTTATGTTGATGCTGTAATAATGTGGCTTAGTAATGTCTTATGTTTGTTGCACAGAGCGTACAGAGCGTGACAGACATAAGCCTGCACCCCCTCCGAAACCGTGTCACTGTCACCAGGGCAGTATGAGGGCAGACATGTTTATAGAGGTCAGTTGTAGCTGTAGATTGTGTTTCCATGTTTACAGAGTGACTTCTGTGTTTAGTGCATTTTGTAAACCACATGTTTGTTTGTACAGTATTATTCTGGTCCACTGCTTTGCACTTGACACTTTTTTTTTGTTTCCCTGAACACTTTTCAGTGCTGTTGTGTATCATCCTCTGTGTGTGTGTGTGTGTGGAGTACACACTGCTTGCTGTGAGTTAGCATATGCCACTGAAGTGGTGGTCTTCACGGTTTTTACACTGTGTGGTGTAGTGTCTTTGTTCGAGCACTTCAGAGGGATGTGTTACCTCCATCATCAGGATAGCAGAATTTGGTTTGGGTGGATGCTGAAGTGTTTGGGAGGAGGAAATTTTGTTGGTCACCATGAAGATGGAGGCAGCACTTTTCTGTGAAACATTGGAACAAACTCGTCACACTACATGGGATAAGAACCCAGAAGACAATTTTATTGAATTGCATGCAAGTTGGATGATCTACACTACGTCTGTTGTATGAACCCATGATCTGTATCATGTCTGTGATGAGTGTGAGTATGGGTCAGGCCCTTGGGGTCCCGATGCACGTAGGCCTTTGACAGGCCCTTCGTGCCCCTTAGCTAAAGTCCAAGTCATAAGAGCCCTGACCTTGTAATAAAGGTCCAGATCGCCCCCAGGCTTAGTTCTCTGACATCTTCAGGGTTCAAAAAGAAGGAACCCAGATAAGTGTGTCTGTGTGTCTCCAGGGCTTCACACTCACACAAGACATGAGCTGAGGTCTCCTCCTCTGCTCCGCATTTCCTACACAATGGACTGTCGCTCATCATGTCTGTGATATGCACATATGAACTGATCTCAATGAACAATCTTATGCCAGCAGACCTGCAGCTGACGCCCGAGATGTACAATCAACTTCGCGGGTTGCAGAAGAAAGCAAAGGATCTTCGTCAGGAGGTTCGTAATCTTCGCCGAATGTCACAAGCTCAGGCACACTCAGTGCGTGAGACAATACGTGACACCTTCTTGAAAATCAGGTGAGGTTATATGATGAATGTGGACAGTAGCATGAACTCTGTTGGTTCGTTACTGCAGTGTGTAGAAAACTGGTGTACTAATAGGAGGATAAGAATGGTTGAGTCTGAAAGAAGTGGCTAAATGTAAGGTCCATTGGTGGTTTTTTGTGTGATCATATGGGGGGAACCTTAATATTGGGATTCAATTTTTTTTTTTTTTTTAGCTTGCCGTGTCTGTTGTAAATAGTTGCCAACATTTTGAAGGAGATTACTGCTTCCATTTTCACGGCCTGTGGAGTGTTCTTACACAGACTCTGAAGATAGAGGCAGCAAATTTCTCCAGAACATTGGTACCTGTTTTGAAATGTCTTACTGTTTGTATTTTTAATACACTTATTTTCTTTTATTAAACCAAATAAATGCACATACAACATACACAGTAGTATAGTCTTTATCACTCCAAAATGTTTTGACACTACTGTGCCATTTTCAAGGAGTTCTTACACCAAGTTACAGCTCCAGTAAACAGTTGCCTCTTTCACACGCTACACAACTAGTCATATAGGGACATGGTCCACAATGGATCAAACACAGTGATAGATGTTTGTGTATGCAAACGAGTACCGCTATTGTGTGGGATAATACTTCTTGAATTCTTTACTATTTACCAATGTGCTCCCACCATATATTGATATTGGTGATTATTATGCTGCCCGATGTAACAAATGTTGTGTTGTAGAGCAATGCTCCTGATTGGGGGTGAGGAGGCGTGGGCCATTTCAGGGGATGCTGATAAAGTGCGACTCAACAGGGAAGAAGATGCATACAAGCAAGAATGCTGCGATTAGAAAACGACCTGACGTAAGTTACAGTAACTACCTGGCATTGAAACACCACAGATGTTTCCACTTATATAGGCCATCAGTTTCCATACCTGCTAAGCTGTTCTTTTGCTTCCTGTGTGAAGTGCGATCAGTCATTGTGCTGTAAAGTAAGGCAAAGAAAGAAGTTAATTTATGTATTGCATCCACTTTTTTTTTAGCATCTTCCATTGTGTAGACATACATATAGCCCACATCATAAAACATGTGGGGTTATGTTGTATTAATTTAGGTTAGATTAGGTTATTACAGATGTACATATACATCCTTTTACACTTTTTTATTTTAAACTATAAGGCACTGAGCACAGTAAATTATGGCTGTGAATTTCTCTTACTCAGAGTTCTTATAATTGAATCAAATGTGCTAGACTGAAAATAATTTTATCCTTTACCTTATAGCAGATAGTCTTCAGCATTCTTCATTTGCATTTGTATAAGTAAAAGGTAAAGGTAAAGTTCTCCCTAGAACGGGCCATGAAGGCCCAGAGAGGGAGTAGAGGTATAGCTCTACTCTTTCTTTAACCCTGGCCTTAGATGAGGGTGGGTGGTCAACTCCACGCCCTGGCCGCTTGACCCCCGGGAAAGAGACCCGGTACCCATTGTATAGGAGGCTGGGTGGGCCCCAGGGCCGGTCCGGACGGATGCGGAAAATCTCGCCCCCACCAAGATTCGATCCCCGGACCGTCCAGCTCGTAGCAAGTTGCTATACCGACTACACTATCCCAGCCCAAGCATTTGTATAAATACTGGATGGAATGCGTGGGGAAGGTTAAGGATGGATCAGTGCTACCACTGTAACGAATGTGTGTTTGTCTGTTTATACAGGGAACTGGAGGGTACCGTAGAGGAGCTACGTGGAAATGTTATCAACAGGAAGACTCGAGTCAATATGTCGGATGTGGAGAACATGGCACTTATACTCAACAAGTCAAGGTCAGTGTCATATTGAAATGGAAGTTGTGTTATTTGGCATGCAACTGACGTCAGTTACATATAAATATTTAATACTACCATTAATAACGTTTCGTATCATCATTTCTTAACTGTCACTGGAAATTACTGGTACACATTCACAGATTGTGCAGACTGGACACACAACTGCACGTTATTAAACTCATGAATCCACACAACATTTCTGTCAACGAAAATATTTTGAAAGGCGGGTGTTGCTTCAAGTATTATGCTCTAGATGAGTTGTTGCAAAGAAGTGGATATGCGAGTTCACATCTGATGGATATTGTATCACTATGAAATTTACGTCAGAAAGCAGAGTGCCAAGTCCATGAATATAGAACTGGATAAACTGTTTAGGAGTGAGGCAATGACGGTAAAGAAAAACTGACAAGTGCTGCTTTCAAAATATTTGCATGTTAATGTGCTGCTCCGAATGCCAATTTCTTGATGTGCCATAGTTGGCAAGTGTGTGTTTTGTCATAAAGAATTTAATCTTTATTTTTCACAGATCTTACTTCATTTTGCAAACACATGAAAACCTCTAATTTTTAAATTAAAATGAAATATAATGTAAAACAAGCCTGTGAGATTTATGGTTTTCACATTAGTGGCTATGAAGATTATTGCTTTCTGGGATGTTGCACTGTGTAATCTGGTAGCTGTGTTATCAACATTTTGATGAGTCTGTTGCAGGCAGCCTGTCCATAGTGAAATGTTAGAATGGTAACTTTATAATAGCACTACACCTTGTCGTCATATATACCCCTACATATGTTTCGACTACTTATTAGTCATCATCAGGGGGATCAAAGTATATAAACACAGACTACACATCCACTATAATAGTTGGTTCACATTCAATGTTAAAATAAGATGAACTATGTTCACTATAAAAACATGTAGCATTCTTGCTTCAGTGGTTAAAATATATAAGAGCGTTTGTTTTCCTTTTTGGTTAAAACATTTAAAATAATTTTAAACGTTTTAACCAAAAAGGAAAACAAACGCTTTGATCCCCCTGATGATGACTAATAAGTAGTCGAAACATATGTAGGGGTATATATGACGACAAGGTGTAGTGCATATGTTGGTTAAAATAAAAGCTATTATATAAGACAGAATGCACGGTGAATATAATGTGAAGTTAGATGGTAAATGTGGTGGTTACTGGCACATGCTGACGTCTGATTGGTTTTGTTGCAGTAAAACTGTGGCAGATCTGAAAGTGCGGTTCCCAAGTCTGCAGGAGGGAATGAAGGGATTACTGGCATCTGAAATGGAGAAAGTTGTCAGAGAAGAAAAGTGAGTTTGTTGTATACTTAATGGTATGTCAGATACAGCTGACGGTAACCAGATGTTGTACAGCATTGGGCCCGTGTCAATTATGTTTTTGGCATTAGTACCATATTTACCTGAATATAAGATGAGAAATTTTTTCCTGATTCATTATCTGAAAAATGAAAAGTCAAGTTATAATTGCATACAGTGTTAAAACGTGTTGTATGTGAGAATTTAAGATTGTCTAGGGTGGTCGTCTGATATGTGGCATTGTCTTGTAGTCAGGTAAATGAGGCAGAGAAGCAGAAATTTATAAATTTAACTTTGTGTCATATAACACCATTAGTTAACTATTTTAAAATAGTTATTTTCATTTGATGTACTAGTATTGATTTCTATATTTATTTAGTGGCCAGCCATTATAATTCTACTTTCAGCATTTCTTCTTATACTAGCAGTCCTTATGTAAAATGGTGCCAAATAATGTTGCTTTGCCTTAGCATTGACAAATTTTATTCACCAAAGATTCAAACAAAATTGGCTGGGCTTAGAGAATTGTTGTTTTATTGAGCATTATAATTAATTTTTACTGTAAAAAGTGATCCTTTCTATATTGCTTTGCTCTGCATCACCATTTTGAGGCACATAATCTCAATGTTAAACAAGGACTTACTGTATAAATGCTTCACTTCCATATGATAAGCCGATCCAGCAGGCGATTTATAGATTTGGTTTTTTCTGTGCCTTGAGATCAGTGACGGTTAATATTTTGAAGTAGCTGTTTCTATATTCAGATAGTTCTATCTTTCACAAGACACCTAACATTGTGCCAAGTGGTAATTAAAATAAACAAAAATATCATCTAGTTAGCAACCACCTCTTTCCTGTTACAAAATGTAGCTCATGTGAGAAATGTCATGTAATAGCTGATCTCTGGGGAAATAAAAGAGGAGCTTGTCCATCACACGTGGTTACAATCCTGGCTGTAACTTGCAGCTTATTTTTGTTTACAGGTTTCTGAAGGAGGAGCCAGATAGACTGGAGAGTGCACTGAGACGCTGCAAGAAACTGACTGGAACTCTAGTTACACTTAAGAGGTGACAGATCTTACTCTGCTTATGTATATACAAATTGAAGCGCACTTTATTACTGTATTACTCCATCCTTTATGTAAGGTGACTGAAAAGGTGCACCTCAGTGCTCAGTATGTTTTATTTTCATGAAAAAACTTACAGTTTATGACCATAGCAAATGTTGGAAATAATTACCACAGCCAGTGATGCGTGCGTTTATTTGTGTCCGCATGTTTGGTGCAGTATGGTGAAGAGTTACTTATGAAAGTTTTTAAATGTATGTGGCTGTATTCTTTGCTATTATTCTAATTTTTGAGGACTATTTATGTGCACAAGGGGTACACAGTCGTGCTGTTAGTTGAGGCACTGCGCTACAAGCCGGAAGGTCGGAGGTTTGAATTCCGATGTTGTCATTCGAATTTTTCATTGACCTAATCCTTCCGACCACGCTGTGGCCCTGGGGTCGACTCAGCCTCTAACAGAAATGAGTACCAGGTTTATCTCCTGGGGGGGGGGGGGTAAAGGCAGCCAGTGTGTAGGGCTGACAACATAGCCACCTTTACGTGCTGATTGTCTAGAAATTCCGGCAGCCACAACCTCCTGGAGCCCTAAGGGCCTATGCAGGCCTGTACAGGGATTGTTTTACCTTTACCCTTACCATTTGTGTGCACAAGTGCTAAATATTTCGGAAGGTAACTATGAAATAACAATGTTTTGAGATGGAGGATGCTGTATATCAAAAGAAATAATTTGATTGCATAAGAATTATTACATGATTTCCTTTCTTAAATATGCTATGTGAGATGTAGCAATATGGAATTTGTTTGTTAGTTTGTGTATGACATGTTTATTACAAGGATGAAGCTTTATGGTGTTAATTGTGTGGTAAATTCTGATCCACTTTGCTGAGCAAGTTTTCCCAGATGTGTGTGTATCACTTCACAGTGGAAGTTGGCTGGAACATTTCCCATCATTTGCACTTCTTTTGTTACAAAAATGTTTTAGTTAAAAAAAATGTTGTTTATATAGGACAGTCACAAAATTCATGTCACAAATCATCCTAACATGTTGTAAACAAGATGTAACATAATGGAACCCTGAGGGCCTGTCCATGCCTGTACAGGGATTGCTTTTATTCTGTATGTGATGTTTTAAGAAGTTGTTTTGACCTATGATTGTCTCAGTCAGTTGTCAAGTGTGTGAACTGCCCTGACAGTTCATGCATGTTGAAGATACTAAGTTTCAAAATGAATAAAATTTGAACTTCTGATGCTGATTTAGAATGAAAGATCCAAATACGGCAGTATAGCAGGTCATAGGCAAGGAGGTTGTGGGGACATGAAATGGATTGAGGAAACTGAGAATGGGGTCAGATATGGTAATGGCACGAGCTCTGCGAGAGAACAGGAGAAGTACTGACATTTTAGAGGAACTACTGCCTCCAGAATCTGGGTCAGATAGCAGATTTAAGGCTTATGCCTCTGCTCTTTACTGCTTAATCCTCAGCCCTGAAGATGGAGTTAGCGATTCAAAACTTTGGTAAGTTTATACAACAGAGTCATATCCCCAAAGACAGTAACCTTTGTAGTCAGTGCGGTGCAAACTTACAACTCTCGTGCAGTCAAGCAGACTAACTACTAGTGTGTAATTCAGATATTTGACATCATTTCTGCAGGCTGGCGTCTGTTCAGGAGCAGCGCCTACCACCCTCAGCAACACCAGAGTCACGCCTTTCTCCCACAATGGGACTTGGGGGTGACTCAGACACACCTATCACGCCCCCTGCTCATGGCAAGGTAAGCCTCTGCTATTGCACCTGCCTGTTGTTGTTTTCTTTGTAATGCTGGATGCTTTGCCTTGGGTGTGGTTTGTTAGTTCCTGTGTCTCACTTACTGCCGATGGCACAACTACGCCGTAAGTTGACATCTCCAGATTCTTGAACTGACGTAACTAAAAGTCTTGAAAAAAAAATGTAATTTTGTAAGTGGAGTTTATTTTTTTAAATATCTTAGAATGTGTTTAATATGTGCAGATAAAATTTTACTAAAATTCGTTGAATTTTCAAGTGGGTTTGGCCATTACAGAAAATGAGCAAGCATTTGTGTACAGGAGATAGCTGACTTAGCCTAGTTTGTGCTTTCTGCATTAATATGATTTGAAATTGCTATGAACAACATTTTGTTCATATGACTGTCATTACATCCGTTTTGTTTTGCGTAAAGATTGGTAAGGAAATTAAAGAAAATGCTTCTCATTAATTGGTTTGTTTTTTCATAACAGTTTCCCATAAAATGGAATTATCCATATTTCAGACTGTATTCAAAACTCTCTGTAGGAACAGAAATTACATAATTAGTTGTATGAACTTTGGGTGTATTTATGCAATTTCAAATGAATATTTATGAATAAAAGTTCTTTGTAATGATTCTTACTCCTCTCTTCCTATCTTCACATTCTTTCTTTCTTCCTTTCTTTCTATTCTATTTCTGTTTTTTGTAACTTGATTTCTGTTGAGGTCTTGACATGGCCAGCACTTGTCTGAATCGCTCCACTGAGTGCTTGTGGTTCCAAAACAATGATAACTCATACTCTTACAGTTATACGTATTGTTTCTGTTGTCTGCAATGCACACGTTACCGAGTGCGTTTCCAATGTGTGACCTACCCATTTCCTACATTTTCTTCAGAAATTCTGCCATCTTTGATGTAACTGACATCCCACATCCTCCATGATTATTTTGTGTTTCTTTGTGAACTGTGTACAACGATGTTACCTGGTAGTCTTTCACCAAGGTCTGAAGATGAGATGAATTGCCACTGTAATTGGTTTCCAGAACTGGGGACAGCATAGGCACAGTGTGACAATAATAATAATAATAATAATAATAATAATAATAATAATAATAATAATAATAACAACAACAACAACAATTGTTTGTCAGAATGTCTGCAACTCATAAAGCTGCATGCATGGCATCAGTAGTTCACACTTTTTTTGCTGAGCAGGTATATTGGTGAAGATACGATATTTGCCGTGATAAGATTCTGATGATTGTGTATAAAAAATAAGTTGTGGAAGTACAGTCTGTGCTTTTTATGTGGCACAATTTAAGTGCCTTCACTGTACACTTGCAGCAGATATTAAATATTATGTAGGAGCAGGAGTTGCCAATTGATAAGTCTTCTGGGTTTTGACGCCATTTAGGGTCTTGTTATCATGTGAGGTTTGAGGTTCTGACAGCAGTGTTGCTGAAGTCTTTTGGGATGCTGTGCTGTGTTTATTGGTAAGTAGAAATAACTGTGTATAATCTGTTTACTGATTGACACAGTGTAACAACCCACAAGACTTGCATCTTCATCTCTCATAATGTTTCTGAGTGACAGGTACTGAGTCTTGACACTGTATATGATCTGCACCAATGACCTCGTTGGAGATGAAACATTATGGAAGGTACTATGTGGTGTCAAGACACATTGGCCTCACATTTAGAGGTTATCATGTTAAATGTCCACTGTCATTTTCAGGCATAAGCCTGCACATTGTCAAAAGGACAATTTCCCCATCACTTTTATGCATAATATTCGAGAACATTATAAAGTATGTATTAAATAAATATCAGGCACAGTTGTTTGTAAGCAGTGTCTGATACCCCCCCCGGATTTGCTTCAAGGTTTTGAAAACACGTACTTTTACTCGTAGGATTTTATTCGTTTAACTATTCTGCTTTATTATGTTGTGCTTCATTCCTCTGAAAATCTACAATGAAGGTCTGATGTTGGAACATGCTTATATGGAGTGAGCTTCAATTTGTTGAGTATATGCTCCTCATGCATGGAAACATGTTTTATTGGGAAATGCATTCTTGTGTACAAACTGTGCAGCAAAGTACACACACAGAAGAAATTAAATAAAAAATTGTTAACAACAATATGTTTAGAACGCAGCAGAAGAACTTCGGAAAACCAGTGCTGAAAAGCATACAACAGTTTCTTAGTTAAAATCCTTATTTGGCGTAGGAATAGACATTCGCCCAAGTCTTCTTTATGTAGGGGCATCATTGTGTTATGAATGTACAGGGAACTTCTTTTGTGATGTAATGGAACATCATCTGTCATCCAAATCACCAAATATTGACACAGTTCTCTTGGCCTTTGTGAAAGACTGGAGAATGGGAATGTGTGTGTGTGTGTGTGTGTGTGTGTTGGTGCCTGTCTATGTGTGTGTGTATGTTTTGTGCACACTCATAGATCTTACAGTGGTGAAACTAGATCTGTAATCACTCTGTAACCCTGCGGAGATGCACTGGAAAAGAAAGAATGCTGCTGGCTAACGCTCTTTTTTACTCATACATAATAGACTGCCACATGCTTACTACTATCACCACTATCCAGTAATATACATGTTGTAGCCACAGGCCTGTCATATGACAAGCTGCCATAGGTCATTGTTAGTTTCAGCTATGGAGTGCTGCCATTTAGTTGTGCTGTTATATTATATTCTCAATGCTCAATTGTTTCTTCAGCCTCAGGTCATGCCTTAAGAGAACACTGTCTCATTATAACAGCTGCTGTTACTGTAATGGGTAACCATGGCAGCTGGGGTGTGACTCACTCGCTTAATCACACCAAGCACATTACGCACATGCGTGTGCATGTGCACACACAAACACGCACACATACACACAGTCTTTTCATACCTTTTTATTACCATTATTGTGGGCATGTTTCCCCTACTGTGGATCATGAAGGGTTATTTCATACTTAACTGTTTGTTTTGAGAGAAGTTTTCTCACTGGTCTTTCCTCTGTTACTGCCATCCGCTCTTTCATATGATTTTATTTCACCTGCAGTATGAGTGAAATAGGAAAGTGCCCAGATCCTGCAGGTCTTTGTTAGAGCTGTGACAGAGTTTGATTATGATGATAATTTCTGAAAAAATAACAAAGGCAACTTGATACATGTGGCAGAAGTAATTTGCTTAAAATATGTATTTTAGGTTGCTGGAAGTCTTTAAGTGGAAATCAAATTGCTTTCTCTCCTGTTATTTTTTCACTGTCACAGATGTATTTATGTTCTCATTTGCAACATACAGATTGTTATAGCATATGAAACTTCAGTCAATAAGTAACACTCTCATTTATTTGTCTGTAATGTGAAGTGATACTTTTGGACTGCTCTGTGAGAAGCCCTTATGTTGTGTCATGTAACCTCTAACGGACGAACAGGACAATGCTGTTCTGTTAAATGTACATGCTTTTCATTTGCAAGGGAAAACATAGTCCTGCAGGAGGCATGTAAATTGAGCGGTTCCCCATCCGTAGCAGAAACTTGGGTTTTAAAAGGCTGTACACTGAAGTTAATGTTTTTGATATATGAATGTCTTCTGGACAAAACTGACTGAGAAAGTTGGCTCAGCAGTAATGCTTCTGATTCACATTCAGAAGGTGCCTGGTTTAATTCTTATCTAGGACATTGTCTGCAAATCTGGTGGTTTTCCTTCATTGCCCCAGGCAAGTTCCAGGATATTATCATTAAGTATGCCATAACTTTTACCTTCCACATCCTTCCCAATTCTTTATTCACAATCATTCATCCAGTAACTGAACACTGTACAATCTGAGTTATAGACGACGTCATTAAATAAACTAAAAATTAATCAGTAAAGTAGACAAAATTAATGGATGATGTGTAACAGAGTGTTCCAAAAGTCACTTTACTGAAAACAAACACGTCTCAATGAATAAGTTTATTAGCATCAAGTTGCATTTGTCCATAAATAGATAACCACTCCTACATGTTTCAGATATGATTTGTAGACATCTTCAGGAGCATTATTAGTATGTAATGATCACTAGTATATAATGATGCTCCTGAAGATGGCTACAAATAATAACCAAAACATGTAGGAGTGGTTCTCTATGTATGTACAAGGCCATTTGTTGGTAATGAACTATATTAATTGCACAGAAGATGTACAATATTATGTCTAAATGAGCAGTGTGTTACAACATTTATTTTGAATTTAGGGTCACACTGCTGGAGTGCACACAAATGAAAGGGAGGCATACAGAAACACATTTAAACAAGTTTAAACTGGGTTTAACTCAGATTACAGTTCATAAGAAGCTGCATCACAATTTTCTTTACAGTAAAGAAGCTTTTGGAGCACAGTGTATTTTATTTTATGTACCCATACTGCTTTCCAGTGTTATGAGCCATTTACGGGGAATTTTATAGTGTCTTTATGCTATACATATAATTTGAACATGTGGTAGTGTGAGATATCTGTTGTGCAGTCCGTTTTGTATTGGTTTGTCTCATTTGGTTCCGTACATTCCCCTACAAGCACTAGGTGTCAAATCGACAAGCTCAATAGATCTTCTCTTGGCAGCAACCTAGTGCACCTCTCTGTCACAGATATATTTGAGTGACGATCTAGTTTCATAAGTGTGCGGTGTCTGTATGTTACCTCTTACCAGTGTCTTCAAGTTCCATATCTTATGGCACTATTCTCTTTTGCACTTTGTGCACATACGGAATGAAAATTGATCACAACTTCATTGAGACTCATTTGACTGTTTCTTCTCTATTTTCCATAATAAATTTTGTAAAAATTGTCTTCCAACTGCCTCAGTGACTGCATTAAATTAACCAGTAAAATTGGAACTGTTGAGATATTCTGAAGGCCATCTGCTTTGGATATAGTTACTATGATGTGTTTGGCATATCCTGTGTTAACAGTGAACGCTGTTCACTCAAAGAGGAGTGAAAGTTATACGAATAGCAGTAATAATGAGAGCAATAATGACAATTATTTATCTCAAAATTGATCATGTCACGTTGGTTTTGTTCGGTTTATTCTGAGCACATGGTATTGATTTTATGCTGATAAAGTAGATGGTCTTAACCGTAAAATAATCATGGACGTTATTTTGGAAGCCATGTATATTTTTATCACTATGTTTTATTATAGACTGGAAGAATTCTTTTGTAAGATAAACTCAGATTTCTGTTTTCATGTTCTGCAGCTGTGTTACCATCTCTTAGAACATTACCCGTTTAAAGCATTCCTGCATGTTGTTGTATTACTGTCCTTGGATACAAGTTACCCAGTCAACACAGTCAAATCATTATAATTGGGATTGTCAGATTGTGAGGTTTAATCGACTAGCATATTTGCTGAGGTACACACCTTACAGATTAGAAAACAGCATAGGTTGTTAAATTTATCACACTTTTGAATGGTTACTAAAAATGTTACATGAAAGTGTATATCTGTGTGGCACATAATCATTTCAAATCTGAGTCTGCATTTAATAGACCAGTAAACTTGTGATAAGCTTTGACTATCCATGTGTGGCATTGTCTGAACTATGTTCCTTCATCTGGAACCTGAATTGACTGCAATTTAAGTGCTTGTATTCAAGATAATTTTTACCCTGTGACCCTGTGTTTCCTGAACATGTAGTCAAATTAATCTGATAATTACTGACTTTATTTTGCTAGTTTGTTATATCTTGTTGAATCTGATTTAGTGAAACTGACATAGGTCATGTTGACATATGACTTCATCCTGTGTTATGTTTTTAAAAAAGTGAGTGGTGTATTCTTTTAACTCCACAAAAATTTGATTTTATCCATTTAAAATATGGCAAAGTCTAAACAAAAGCAGTTATGAGTAGTTTTAAGTTGTTATTTAATTTCATCTTGCACAAAAAGTTTGATTTTATCCATTTAAAATATGGTAAAATCTAAACAAAAGCAGTTACAACTAGTTTCAAATTGTTATTTAATTTTATTTTGATTTTCTTTTCCAAAGAAACAGAATTTTGGTAGCATAAAATTTCAGCCATATGTATGTACATAAACACTTCACAGATTATCGAGTTTGTGCTGAGTTCATAGTGCCTGTAAGTTGCCTAAACTTTTATGATTAACAGTGACATAATGTGTAACATGGCTTTCTGCAACCCAACATCCAGCATCCTGTATGGTCTTTGTAATTGTTACGAGAAACTAATAGTGCTGTCATAGGTGTTAACTAGCTAGTGTTACAACCCTCCCCACCCCCGCGTGCTTTCAGAGGCTTCTTTCCATCCCATGAGGGAAAACCATTTTTTGTCTGAAAATCGTGCATGTTTGCAGAACTGACCCGGGCTTCATTTTGCATGAAAGCCTGGTGGCCAATACAAAAGTTGTTCCCTGATAGACTTGTAACATGTAGTGCGCATGTTAGCACAGGTATATCAACATTACAAAGGCCATATGTGCTGTAATGTTCTAAACGGGTAGTACAATTTTTTGTTACTTTTATCTTTCATCTCAAGATGGTACACTTCTTCTATTCTTCCTCCTTGTTTGTTTGTTTGTTCGTTTGTTCGTTTGTTTGTTTGTGTTCTGGTACCAAGAGCCTAGATACATGCTCCTCTGGTAAAGTCTTGATTTGAGTCTGATGTTTGTCACTGTTTGGTGAGATACTGATATGATGTCCAGAGAGGATATTTTCTAGTTTCCTCTTGTTTAAAAGTGTCATCTCCTTGGTTGTTTGTTTGTTGTTTTGGTTTCCAATTGAGAAGCTAATTTCCAAAACCTGCTAACTCCAAAGTCATGTGATGTAACTGCACAGATATCTCCACCTGTGAACCCTGTGCCATGTTGGAGTTGGTAGGTTTCGAAAAGCAACTTGTCAATTGATTGACGAGCGTTTTGTCTGGTCTCTGCCCCTGTAGTACAGCTGGAAATGGAGCTCAAACTTCAAGGAGGCCATTACTATCCACGAGTAAAAGCAGTTATATACATTTTATGCTTGCTTTTTTACTATATTATTACTATTATTATTATTATTATTATTATTACCACTTTCTTAATTTTATCATTATAATTACTATTATCATTATTATTATGACTGATTTTTATATATTTTATTCTCCTCACTCAGTCATCAGCTTGGGCTCCAATATTTCTTATATTTTGTCATTATTATGATTATTATTATCATATTATTATTGATATCTATTTCAAGGCCATTAAAATATGTGCAGCGACTTTTTAATGCTACAAGTTTGAAAATGTCCATTGCTTCATATTAAAGGATTTGCCAGCCATATTTTGGTGGCCTGAGATTGGAGTTGGATATTTTTTTAGGCTTTATTAACTGCCTCCTTTCTTCCTCTTTATGGTAAGGTTTACTCATTGGAAATGTTCCACTCGGAATGTAACCACACTTAAGTGACATTGAAACGGCCACAGCTGAACATTTGTTACGCATCTCACTTTGCATCTGTTGCCTAGTAGTACGATAAATCTATGCTCTTTTCCACCCCTCTACAGTAGCACAGCAGTATGCAATAACTAAGAAGTACAGTAGTCCTTATAAGTACCTTATCATTATTACTTTTATGCATTTGTTTCTTTGTTGCATAAAATGTGTTTTTGGTGGTTGAGTTTTGTTTTTTTAGTGTCCCTGTAATATGTAAGTTTTGTCTCTATTGTGTTGTTAAGAAGTCCAACCGTGCTGTCAACATAAATCTATTCCATTGTTGAGGCTGAATGTTCCTTGCGTCATGAGTCGAAGAATATGTCATTGAAGCGTAGTAAATAATACTACTAATAACTGGTTCCATGATGTGCATTTCTATGTACAGGGACTCTATTTTTCTGACAACTGTCAATAGTTACTTCCTATTGGCTTGGCTAACTTAAGTCTTTAAAATACCATGAACATTGTGCTTATTAGATGTGACGCATGTCAGCAAGCCAAAGGGAAACTTCTGCATCACCTTCTTTAATTTAAATATGGTGAGTAGAACTTAATATTGACTGCACTACATAGAACTAAAATGCTTGGGTGCTGACTCATGGCAGATTGCAGTGGTGAAAAACACTGCACTGCCTGGTGTCTTCTGAGTTGTCAAGTAAAATGGTTTCCCTGTATTTACTCAGTTCTGCCAGTTGCTGACTGCTGGCCAGTGGCAGTTGGGCATTATGAGTTAATCTCAATATAAGTGTAGAATTGCTCTGTGAGAGCATGAAGACAATGTACTAGTGTATTCGGAAAGTAAGTACCATTTGCGAATATTTCTGCCACAACGCTGATTTAGTGATTTCGCGCATGCATCCTGTCTTCCCTCATTCATTGGCAAGCCACAGACACCAATACGAGAAAAGCAGATAGTGTTTACGTATTGTTCTGTGCATTTAAAATGTTCAAGATGATCGAGCGCCTCGCCAACTGTGAAATACGGTCTGTTATCCGTTTTTTGAATGCAAGAAATGTGAAACCAGCTGATATTCGTCGTCAGATGTGTGAAGTATACGGTGAAATGCCATGAGTGATGGAGTGGTGAGGAAATGGGTTAGAAAGTTCAACGAAGGTCGTGATAACGTGCATGACAAGCCGCGGAGCGGCCGGCTGTCTATGGTCAGTGGCGGCCACATTCTACGAGGAGGGGATACAGAAACTGGTGCCCCGTTATGATAAATGCCTTAATAATGGTGGAAACTATGTAGAAAAGTAGTTTAAGGTATGACGAAGCTGATAAAAATAACGTATTTTAAAAATAAATTTTAGTTTTTTTTAATAGCCTAATGGTACTTACTTTCCGAATATGCCTCGTATGTACATAGTAGAGGTACTGAAAATGCATGTATTCTGTATATCATTTAAATTGGTTGAGGATGACATGTAAAACATCATCATGTATCATTTCTAAAGCTTTGTTCAGTATGGCCCAATCTAAGCAATTTCTTCACTTGAACTGCTGCTGATTTTGAAATGCCAGTATCTTGTGCAAGATGTCTTAGTGACTGTTTTGAATATTCCTTCCTGTCACCTGTTTTATCCATTTCCTCTTCAGTAAGTACCAGGCGGTTTTTAATGGATTCTTATCGAACAGAAGAGACCTGAATTTATTATGAAGTTTAAACATGCCTATTTTGCTTTGAATTTTGGCCTTTGGATGCTAGTGACTGCATTTTCTCAGACATTTTCTATGAGAACTACACTCTGTGTGCGATTCACACATTTGTTTGACACTCTACTGATGTACACTCACGGTATCCTCAACTTAACACACAGTTTGACACGATTTCAGCCTTGTGCACTCTTTTAACACTTTTGTAGCCTTTTTCTTTAGACGGTGCAACCAAAACAGAATGCCTGTTCACGTGAATAAGTTCAGTGTGTTTACCATTAGCGCTTGTCTTCTAGTCTCATATTGGTATGAACCACAGCCTATCTAAACAGTATAATGAATGAGTGTGTGTGTTTGTGTGTGTGTGTGTGCGTGCGCACACGCATGCAGGCACAGCATTTTGAAATCGGTAGCACTCAACTGAAGGTAGTCTGTTGCTGGCTTGTAGTCAGGAAGCACTGGAAGCATTTAAAGATGTAGGAAACCACATTGATCTTCTCCATAAATATTCTGTGTTATACAGAGTGTATTTTTTAACACATGACTGAGCAAAACTAAGCACTGCAGAGCAGGCATCATCATCAGACACTGTACAGCAGTGATTTCCACTCTACAGCCTGCACTCATGCCCTGTAAAAACACTCTGTATATCTCTTACAATAGGATAATAGTGAAGGAAGGAGGTTGTTGTCATGGAAGGGGGCACAACCACTCTGGGAACAGCCCTCAGTTTGCTAAACTCTTAATGTCGTGAGTGTTCTCTTTTATTTTGGCTTCTGTTCCTTTTGCTCTCTCTCTCTCTCTCTCTTTCATTCACTATGGTTTTAAACGTAATTTCACAATGCTAAAATTTTTGTTGCACGTGCAAATAATTTAATGAACCCACCATTACCCAGATAAAACCCCTAGAGTGAAGAATACAGAAATTTAGTTGGAATGTCAGGTTATATTAATTTTGTATTCGGCTCTTATCTTGCTAATTGCATTGCACACAAGTCTCCAAGATTTTATTTTTTTGGAAACGACTGCACATTACAAGTAACTGACATATTTGGACATGTTACAAGTGCAGGCCTCAACAATGCAATGGATCTGTTGACCAGGTTGTTGTTGCCCATGTGGGACTCATGTTTTGGCACACCATGGCAATTAATTAAGTCAACCATGATTAACACCTGCCAACTCCATAACATTAAAGTGAATGTATTTTGAATATTTCCTTTTAACTTTTTTTTTTATGTCTTTCAGAATTCATGTTTGTATATTGTTAGAGTTGATTCTGTTGTCATGCAAACCTCAGGTGCAGCATGAGAAATTTTAAGTACTAATTACAAAGTCTGCTAAATAACATTGAGATTTCACTAGTGCTTTCATGTTCCTTACATTTCAGTTGAGGAATTTTATTTTAATCATAAACTGAGGCCCTGTATAAGGTCTGACGCTGATCATTCCAAATAATCCTTAGCATTAACACCTAGTTTCTTAATGGCAGTGTGGGTGTCAACTGGATGGAAGTGAATGTTTAATTATATAGGGCGTTGTGTTTGGCAGGTTCTAATTGCAGCAGAATTGTCTGTTCTAACATGTCATTTAAGATTTGGCTGCCTTAGAATATGTGGTGTGAAGAAGCAATCAAAAGTTTCTGAAACAAATCCTCGCTCATAAACTGAAAAATTTGATTTTTTTTTCTGGCTTGAACAATAAGTGGTGCATGCCTTTATGAAATCTGATTTTAATTTAAACAAATCCTTTGTTCCTGTACAACTGTCAGGTGTGTTCTGATGTCACCTCTTTATGTTCATTCTGTTTATATTGGAGTTTGTATAATTTTACAAACGATCTCTGTGTATCTTACACAGCAAAGAACGTGGGTGTGTCCTCTTGTTTCGTAACTCATGGTTGACATATTTCCTTTCATTATGGGCTTTCTTAATTACCACTTCACACACATTTATCTGTGCATGTGTACAAAGACATATTACCAAAATGGATTGTAAGAATGAGTAATATATTGCAGTCGCTTTAAGACTGTATTACTAACTGAATTATGGACTATGACCAGTATTGCTGGTATACAGAAACATTATATTATTGAAGTAAAGAGTTTGTGGAAAGTAGAATGCTTATATGAGAGTACACATAGTTCAGGGCACAGTGCAGTGAAGCAATCACAGTACAAACATGAAAATGTATTTAATATTATTCACTTTACATATTGTGATTGTAATCATTTATATATACCAACATATGCCAATAAATTGTATAAAATTACAAATTATCCATAAGCATGAACTCCTGTACATGTTTCAGTGATGAATTGCCATCCTCAGGGAGACATCAGTACAAAGAAATATATAATATTAATACATCAAATTTTACATATACAATGTTATAAATATATAATAGCAGCTATAAATATAATAATGTGTATACTATGGCTAGTATAATGCTGACATATTCTTGGTTACAATTCATTAATATGCCATTGTTTACAGTGTATGTGGTTATATACATACAGACATCTAGCATCAAGGTTTTCAATTCAGAAGAATCAAGTCCCTGTTCTGTGTATGGATGTGTGTTATGTAACGCTTCGTATTGACATCTCCCTGAGGATGGCAATTTAACACTGAAACATGTAGGAGAGTTCATGTGTATGGACAATTTGTAGTTTTGTGGAATTCGTGTGCATATGTCAGTATATGTAAATGATGACGAAATATGTTTTTTTCACATGAGAAACATTCACACTGATCTGTAAGAATGTGACATTTGTGACACAAAACATTCAAAATTCATTAACAATTTGACTCTGACTAGTCTCAGGGTGGCAAACATGAAACTTAACAGGTGTTGGCGTGTGCGTTGGAATCTGAGCAAGTCTTCGTTTTTGGTTGGTTGAACACCACTGTACCACACACGTTAGTGTAGTATGAGGCTGTTTTGTGGGGACAGTATATCTTGCATGTTTTGTGATTGCTCAGCAGAATATTGACAGGTGGAAAGGTAGTTTCTATACATACTGTCTTCATAGGCTGGATAACAGCCAGCTTGAGTTCTGAAATTCTGCTGTTGTATGAAGGAAATGGTGTTAGTGTCTAATGAAAAGTCTGTAGAGTGATCAGTAATTGATTCAGAATTATGCTCACTAATCGAAGTTTTGTGATGGTACTTTTCTATAGTAATGAACTGAAAATATGTCCTCCTGCTGCTATCCTGTCACATCATAATGCACAGTACAGGGTTAAAAAGCAGCTGACTGCTTGTTAGGTGAACTTTGTGATTCCAAGTACTCACTGTAGTGAAGGATGTCATTTCTATATTCTAGAAGATTAACTGTTAACAGTAGTGCTGTATAGTGCATTAAAACTTCCAACAACAGTGGTATGTTTTTATATTCTGAGGAGATTTGGCAGGTTGTAATTCTTGAGTATTTTTTTTTTTTTTTAAGGAAAACACTGATTCTTATACCTGTGATAAGAGAAGACGTAATTTTATGACTATTGCTTGTACTAAAAGATTAATGATTTTATTTAAGTATATAAAATTTATGTATTTATTTTTTTATTAATTCACGTGCAGGATTTGAGGTTCCCACAGTAGTGTGTTTCTGGAGGTTCAGGTCTCTTGGGATGTTACACTGTGTTGATGGGTGCATGGTTCCTGGTGTTTTGAAGGAACGTAAGGGACCACTCACTCAATGACACACCGTGAGTCACAGAAGACCTGAGTCCTGAACTCAGAAGAGGATGTGAGGACACTTCACTAGCTGCTTTGCATAGAAATAAACTCCACAACTGACTGGCATTTGACACACATTATGATAAAAATGTGCAGTAATGTGTCTTTAAGTACCAACATAATTTTGCAAAGTAAAGACAATGTTTATCAAAGCAAACAACACGTATTCTCAGTTTTATGACAACAGGATAACAGTTGAAAAGGAAAACGTTTGTCCCAAGATATGATCTTTGTTAAAGAAGGAGTTATTTTTTTTAAGATTATTAGCTTCATGGACTTTCTTCATCTGGTGCTCAGAAGTGATGAAAAATTAACACACGAATAAAACATTATGTTTTGAGGACTGTCCCATCCTAAAAAATGTAATGCTTTATTTACTGTTAATTTTTTTTTAATTTTTTGTCACTTTTGAGCATGGACAATGGACAATGAGTATGAAGCTAATAATATTAAATGTGATGTATCATCATCAGAATCATTTAGAAAGGAGTTATTTTTCTGAGGTGAATTAATGTGTCTGAATTTACTGGTCACCTCCAAACTTTGTAGAGAGCTGTACCTTTAATTGCCTGGTGTGCAGTGTCATAACATGCGAATCCTAACTATTAAGTTGTAAACAAAAATCATTGTCTGAAACATACAGTTATTTTAATTCTTTTTAAGTTATCTAAAGACTGTTTGTTAAGTCATGAATTATTCAGTTGAGTGATTTTTTTGTTTCAAAGCCTTACTGTAAGGAAGGAAGTTGGGATATTGTTTTGTTTTTAGGTGTTTTGGCGCATGTGGCTACTGTTTTTAATGGCGTACGGATTGCTCATAATTTTTTGGTCTTGTGCATTAATATGTGCATTTGCTATAATTTTGCTATATATATGTATATTTCTGAGTATCGTATTTATGTTTAAGGATTTATGTTCATCACTTTAAAGCATTTTGTGTTAATCTCTCATGGCAGTTCTGTACAGAATTGTGTGTGTTTCTTATAGCTAATACTAAGCTACACACTCCCTGGTTCCACTGTTTGCATTTTGAGAATTTCCTTTGGAACATCTACTTGGAAATGAGAGCGAACAAAATGCTTTTTATTGTGAACAGAATGTTTCCAGATGTATCCACATAGGAGTACTTGCACACTTTGTGGGGTTAGCTGTTGGACTTCATTCCTCGGACATACTAAAAGTTGTTATGTATTGTAAATGCACTGAAGCGTTATATCATCACATCGTCGAGTGCGTCAAATACTGTTATGAATGAGGAGAAATCAAATCCTAGTTACTTTAGTTTGTCAACATTGAAAGTGATTTTTTTGTGTGTTTTGATGTGTATTAGATTTGTTTGAGAGGTACAGGTAAACACGCTGTAATCTGGGCTAAAATTTACTAGGGCACTTAAATTATACATTATGATATGAAGTTGGTGGTGTAATATAACTGTGCATTCACAGGAAGATTTTATGATTGCAGCAACATGAAGTATGGAAGTAGATAGACTATATGGAATTGAATGAAAATATTTGAAAGACAAAATTAATTAGCTTGAAACAAACAGGCAAAACAGAAATTGTGGTTGTTTGCATAAAGATGTAAGAAGGGCTGTCTTCCTAGAATTAACGTTTTAATAGTTGTTAACCAACTAACATAGGTGGAAAATATTCTATAGTCATACATTAAATCCATGTGGGGTTAATTCAGTTAGGTATACAGAGGTACAAAGTGGTTATGATGAAGTTGAAATTGCTCTTTTGAAATCAAAGGTTGTGGATTGTCGGTGTCACACAGGTTCTTGCAGCCTTGTCAGTCTGAAAACATTTGCATACATAATGTAAAAAGTGTGAGGAGGTTAGGAATCCTGTGCCCTCTTTCCTAGCATTATAAGTTTAAGTGAGAACAATTACAGGGCTTCATCTCTTGGATGATTAAAACAGTAAATTTTGTATGAAGATCGTAATATACAAAATGCTTCCTCGTGAAGTTAGAAAATTCCATTAGTCTCTAATTTTTTGTGTGAGTGGCTTATTTTGTGCCACTGTCAGTTACTGAGACTATATAACCATTGAATGGTATGATAGTTGATGAATTGGAAAGGAATTTGGAGGAAGCAGTCATGGCCTGACAGCGGTATTCACCCAGCAAATGTTTGAACCAGGCTTCTACTGAATACATGCCACAAAGCAGTATGACTGCACCAATCCAATTGGTAGTCTAATTATGTTTTTTAATGAATGTGTAATGCCTTTCCACACAATACAAGTAACTACACATCAGCATACGATTTAATGCGACCAGTCGCCAAGATTTCTTTATGCAAACAGAATGTGTATACATTCTTTTGCTTTATTCGTTAGATGACCTGGCAGCTTGATACCATCATGTACTAGGTTACCTGTGATATGGGTAAATTCAAATGTTTAACTAAACAGCACACAGTGCCGTACATTTACAGATATTCTGTTCTTACGAATATGATTTTTATATCAGTGCATTCTACTTTGTAAAGTAAACTTAATTGGCAAAGCTAATCAACAAAATTGCTTCATTATAAATAAATTACTGGCAGGTATTTTGTATGGTTTTGTAAATACTGTTGAAGATGCTGTGTCTGTCAACACTTTTTTTCTGTCATGAAAACCTTTACTTCAGTGCACATTATCGTTACCTGCTGCTTCTGTAGATTGTTTAGTCTTTGTATAGAGGGAACCACATGGTGTATTCTGTTTCTGAACAGACTTGGAAGGGGAGTTCGTTTCAATCAATATTTCTGTACTAAATTTTTGTTTTGAAAAGCGAGCAGTTTGAAGGAACACATTGGATCTTAATAGTAACTGTTGAGATTAGAAATATAGTCTCCTGCATGTGGCAAAGCAAATTTCCTGTAATCCTTGTGGATACAACTGTGCATACTGAGTGAGGTACTTGTTCTGTTTCATTCTTTTTAATTTCAAATGGACGAAGTAGGTTTAAAATATTGAATGTTTGTTGATAAATTCGTTACTGGTTGAGTACTTGCTGTGTTTTTTTATAGGTTAGGAATATAAAAAGAGACATAGATGAATAAGTTTAATATAAATGTCGGCTTTGTTGCTGATTCTGTGTTTGGTTGTTATGTCATGTATGTTAATTGCAGGACTTTTAACACAAAATTACTGCCAGTGCATTCAGAGTGCAGGTGTATGTAGATTAACACAGGACATGGTGGTAACTCAACTGGCATTTCCATATTCCTTGATTTACTTCCGTGTCTTGTGTTCGTTTTTGGTTTTGGATGACTGGCACCTCTGTATTGGCTGCTTGCCTTCTTATCAGTATTTTTTGTATGGCTTTGTTTAATGTTTTTAATTTTGAATTATTTGATGCAAAATATGAACTGGTAATTGGGGTATTACAATAATATATTATGGATTTAAACTTGCTCACACAAGTGCAATTAGCATCATAGAACTCCATTTATGTACTGATTTATTTAAAAAATTTGTCCTCGGCCATTCTGGAAAATTTGTCTTTCATAACTTTGCAGCTTTTCCTTCACAAACTGTATGAGCAGATTTTGCAACATTATTTACTCACATATTTTAATCTTTGTTGATGTGTTTAAGATAGAGACTTAGCTATTGATAGCAGATTCAGTTTATGAAGCATGTGCTCTCAGCTATGTTAGATCTCATACATTTGAATGCATAGTGGCTTAGAATTGTCAGAGAGTGTACAGTTTGTGTAAGAAAAGTGGTGAATATACACCATGGAAAATTTGTTCAATGTCTGGGGTTGATGTGATGAAACAAACGTGTGCATGCGAGTCTTGAAGTTTGCGCAGCGGTATGGTCGAGTACTCTGTTCTTCTGAGATGTGACCCTTGAAGATGAAAGCACTACATTCCTTCGACATGTTGGGAACCAGTTACCCAGTAACATGGCATCATATCCCAGAAGAAGGAGCCCTAGAACCTGTACATGTACTGTGATAACTATGACACTTTGTCACAGTGTCATTTGCAAACTATGTGACATCCTGCAGCTGCACATTTGACTGCATTGCTTCTCTTGTGCCAGAGCAGATGATATTTGGAAAACTGCATGAAATATGAACTAACATTGATGGATGTCTTATCAGACCAGAATTTTGCATCACATATATTCAGTATTTAAAATCGCGCTTGATAAGATTTAGATGTATGAATGTTTGCCTTTTTTGGATGTTTTATGTCTGTTTTACAAATATTGAGAACTTCCAGGCTAGTGTGACTGGAGTTCATTGATTGCTTAAAGGTGTAAGATATTTGGAGGTCACAGCACTGCCACAGGTGAGCGGATTCAGATCCTGAAACACTGTAAGTTCTGAATCACAGACAGAGCCCAAAACACATGTGTTTGATTCCCAGTTGGTACAGAGATGATGATTTTGTTGAGAACTGCTCGTGAATGCCACCAATTTAAAACACTGTTACGGGTATCCTTTTCATGTCCCTTAGAAGGACAAAGATATTTCACTTAAGTTTTTCTTTTTTTAATTTACTCTAAGCAGTAGTGATATTAGTGGCCATGTCTTTTGAGTGTTCTGGAAGAAATGACCGTGCTTATGGAGGAACATACTGCCTCCATCCTCAGGGTAGAGAGAGAACCAGGATGGACAGTGTGCCTGTACACACACGCACACAGGAGGAATTCACACATTCAGGATGGGTGCAGGAGTGCATTTGGGCACCTGCTGTTCAGGGTCAGGAAATACTAGTTTTGTGTCTTAATGACACGTAATAAAAGATATGTGTTTTATATTTATATTGTTTTTTTTTTAAATTATTCAAACATACAACAACAGTGTTATGCAAAATATGTATAAATATGTAATGTACTAGGACAGCTCAAGGTATACATCGTATACAATGTATTGTGCTTGGCCTGTAAGTTATACAACCACAACCTATTGGTATGACATTCAAAAATTTGTAGCGGAGAAAGTAACATACCTGTATGTCACTTGGCACAGAAATGTATAAAAATGTTAACATAAATGGTGGTTGGCCAGGCTGGTTGCAACAGTATGGCGGCCGTTCTGAGAGGGTAGTCTTGGAATTGGTTTTTACATGTGAATACTACAAGCAACAGGACTGATAAGTGAAAAGTAAACATGGTCTCGAAAATGATCACATAAGTTGCGAAAAGTATTTGTTTTGGGCTAAATCAGATATGAAATGGAGGCTTCATTTTTACCATGACTCTCAGTACATGAGGTTATACTGCATCTTTGTCTTAATTGCGTCTGTGAATGATATGCGCAAAATGTGCATGTCTTATAGATGAAAGTGATGGTCAAGTTTGTGTTCTGCTACAACCCGTTTCTCTGATTTCTTCCAAAACAGGATACTCAAAGAACTTATCAATTAATCAGTGCCACAAAACTTCAACATTTGTATGCGTTATGAATCACATTTTAATATAGGCTATATTAGTTTCATTACTGGGCAATAATTAATTGCTCTGTTTGTAGGGAAGTAATTTATGTTGTACATTGCCTTCCTTGATCCTCTCCCTGCCATTAATTAAACCAGTGAGACAGGTTCTCTCAGCCTGTCATGATCTGTTTCGAAATACACGTAAAGGTGGGTTTTTCTGTTCATATATTTATTGTTATGAGGTGTCACAACTGCAACAGATTCACTTTTTAGCAGTTTGTGCTTCATGTTATAAATTTGTATTTCTGTCTTTTGACTTAGCCAGTAGCCTGGCAGTGAGAAGGTTAAAGGTTAGCCCTCATGTATTGTTTGTAAAGGGTCTGTCAGAAATAAGTGAAACATTTTATTTACAATTAATTTTGTGTTAAAAGAGGGCTGAAAAAATTGCACACACAGATGTGTGTGTGTGTTCTGCTCATTTGGGAGATTAACTTCATTTCATTTTTTTTTAATGGAATGTATAATAAGTTGTTCCATTTTGATGCTTTGCACTAGGTGCCATGTATAATCTATCATGACATTATTTACCATTTCATCAGGAACTGTAAGCTATTCAAAGATTTTCCTTTTTAGGTCATCTTGACTTTTCAGTACCCTCATTAAAAGTAACCCATCACTGACTGAGAAATGAGCTGGTGGTTACATGTCTCAGGAACAGAAGGTAATCTGTGCTGAAGGTATTTCACACAGAACACCCATGTGGTTAGTTACTGCAATCTGTAAAAACCAGGTGTTGTCATTTCTTGCCAGTTTCTCGTTCATCATTCTGTAGAAATATTCTGTGACTGGCACATCTTCACCATCTTTGATTCCAAAGATGAAAGGTCCCGGAACACAAAATTATAAACATAGCACCCCAAACAGTGATGCTTGAAGTGTGAAGTGGTCGATTTAAAGTTACCCAGTAACAGTAATTTTGCCTATTTATGCCTTCATTAATGTGAAAGTGAGCCTCATTACTTATGTCATTGGAAATATCTGGCAATGTCATCAGCAAGTTCAAACTCCCCCACCACCACCACCACCACCTCCACCTCCTCCTAAAAGCCTGCAGAACTGCAGCAGATTTTATGTGTAACCTCCTATTAGATCATAAAAACAGTGGCCATTTTTTTACAGACAAGAACAAATTTGGTGGAGAGTTCATTGTCCATACAGGTCCAACAAACTGATCGAGACACCATGTCCCATACTCTCGGCACATGGAACTAGGCCGGTTTAATGTTCTTTGCTAAGCCTATGGTGTGAAGTTTTCACTGACAGCTTGATCCTCTTGTGGCTTGGCACATTGCAGAGTCAAAAATGCCTTTGAAAATTGCCCAGCCATACTGCAATATATATACTTTAACTGAACAACTTTTCACAAGCAACACAGTTAAGTGTGATATGAGGTATTCACAACAGTGTTGCTGAGGAATAAGGTCTTCTAGGATGTTGTGCTGTGTCAGGTGAGTCATTCCCAATACCTCACATAATTGTAATGTGTTTGTCTTCAACAGTGAAGCAGTCAAAGAACAATTTTTTACCTTAGACTGTTTGACCCTTGAAGGTGAAGGCAGCATGATCCTTTTAAAATGTCGGAAACCACTCGCACAACGACATAGTGTTACATCCCAGAAGAACTGGATCGTTTGCACTGTTGTACACTCCAGCGAACCATTTTGAACTTCTTGCCAATTAATTTCCAAAGCCCATTGTATGAGGCTTTCATGCACAACCCATAGTCATTATATGTGCAGAGCTGTTATCTGCAGATTCTTTCATTTGTTTCTGACAGACCTTGTATAAATGATGTTTTTGTATTACCAGTTGTATTTGTAACAAGGTGTATGAGGCAGTACAGTAACAAGATCCCAGAATCATTGAGCAAGTGTTTTGATGCCAAGAACTGGAAGCTTGCAGTTTTGGAGGCTCACTTATCATCCGCCCATATCACTGCTTGTAATGCTGGTACTAAGTTGAAGTCACCTGTACAGCCAGTCTCAGTAAGATCCATTTTACTACTGTCCTCTCATTTATGACTTGCCTGCTTTCTAAATGCACTCTTTCTGTACCAAATTTTTGTTTTTATTTGATGTTTTATTTGTAAATGCTAAGTGCCTAATACCATGTTAAGTAAACTATAAATTGGCCAGACTAACAGACCTGTATGAAGAGTATAGTATATGAAGTCCTTTATTTGTGCGTAATTTTCTTCTACCGTAGACACTTCACCTCTCTCAGACCCTGTCTTCAGTCAAGTCCTCAAAAACCCCTGTTGTTTGGTCAGTCTTTGAAATTGTTGTAGAAATATCATTCTTAAATTTCATGTGGAACATATATGCAGGTTTTAAAATGCGGTTGGTCTGGCTACGGAATTAATCATGTCAGTGGATGTAATTTGTTCTGTAATTTTTATGTTTATTGTGTACATCTGAGATATATTCAGTATGCATGTGATGCAATGTCATACACTGTACTTTTTCATAACAAAAAGTATAATGTTTTGCTGCAGCATACCTACTTCAGGCAGTATGGAGGGGTGTCAAATGGGGAATCACCATTTTCACGTGATACGTGATAAAGTCACAGGAGCCAGGCTAGTGTAGTGAGTATAGTGAATGGCTATGGGATGGGAAGTCCAGGATTAGAATCTGGTAGAGGCAAGATATTTTTCTCTCCTTCAAATCATCCAGACCATCTCTGGGTACCACCCCAGCCTCCCATTCAATGGGTACTGGCGTTCTTTCCCATGGGTAAAGCGGTCAGGGTGTGATGTTGATCACTCTCCTCCTTCCGGAGCAGAGGTTAAGAACGAGTGGAGCCGTCTCTCTTCTCTCCCTGTATTCTTTCTTGGCGCGGACAGTGACAGCTTTTATGTGATAGGGTTGTTGTGCTGGGTCATGGCGAGGCACTAAGGTCCTAGGAGTAATTTCTTCCAACAATTTACCGTGCTGTAACACATTGTCAGTATTTCTACATAAATTGAAACCTATTTTAAATCACCTATTTCATGGACTGATGAAGTCTTTTGTTCAAAGACAGTAAGAAATAACAAAGGATGGAAATTGATAAACGTGATCCATCCCTGTCTTCAGTCTGTTTGCATGTCAAGTCTCTCAATTGCTCAACTCGATGCTTGATTTTGATGAAACATTAAATGGAAGAATATTACTTTGTGGCCAAATTTGCATTTACATGTGCGTTATCAGTTAGGTATGACACTTTACTTAAAAGTTGACATAAACTTTGTGTTTATCAAGGCCTTTGATTGAGATAGACATTTCATGTCAAGTGCATGTTTTTAGATGATGAACCATCTTTGAGAAATTCAGTGATTTTAGCATAGCGACTGCTTTTGCAGTCTCAAATGCAGAATAAGATCTACCACTGTATAACTGGATTTTTGATTATATTTAATATAAGCCAAGCCTACAAATTAGGAAGATGTAATGTGCTAGTGTGGGGTATTGGGAAGCAAATTCCTTCAGAAAGTGTTATTATTTATGTTATTTGCTGCTGCATGTTACAAAACAGTAAACATTATGATATAAAAGGAGAATTTTTATGGATCATGTTCTTAAAATTTGCTGTGTGTGTGTAACATAAGATGAAGACTTGGGCTTGCATCACTCACAGAGTTGCTTTAGTAATAGCACAGTTAACCTGTGATGAAGATCGGTCACAAACTTTGGTGTGAGTCGACTGTGTTGGCCAAAATGGACCTGTTTGGCAAATTCATCTGTCAGGGAACTGCATATATATCTTACCACTTTTGTTAATAACAATAACAATTAAAAACACGTGATTTATATGTTAAGTCACTTATTTTTTCTCTGTTTTTTAATGTTATAGTACAGTTGTCAACTGTTTTGAGTTTTAAACTTGGTAGATATGTCTGGCTGTGTGCTTCTCCACTTGCTGCTTTTCTTTTGGTATGCATATGTGACAATGGACAGTTTACTTATAAAGTGACAGACATTCAGCATGTTGCAAGTACAACGTTCCCTTACCCAGTCTGTCACTATGGAGGCCCGGGTTCGATCCCAGGCCATTCCATGTGAGATTTTTGGTGGACAAAGTAGCACTGGGACAGGGTTTTCTCTGAGTACTTCGGTTCTCCCATCAGTATAATTCCACCAATGCTCCATAGTCATTTGTTCATCTAACACTGATTCTACATATTGTGGCAATTGTTGGCATCATTAAATAACACTTTTATAAAAACACTGTAGAAATTATGTGTGAATGTTGGTGATTTATTCAGTGCCACGTTGAATAACTGAATATTTAACATGAAAGTCATTAGTAGTGACTACAGTAGAATAACGTGTCCATTACAGAAACAAAGTAGTCAGGATAGCGTAGTGATTATAGTGACTATGCTGCAGGCTGAACAATCCGTGATTTGAATCCTGGCAGGGGCAAGAGATTTTTATGTGCTCCAAAATGTTCAGACTAGCTTTGGGGCACAGCCGTCCTTTTCAATGAGTACGATGGTTCTTTCCATGGGGGGGGGATAAAGTTGCTGGGGCATGAAGTTGGCCGCTCGCCTCCATTTAGTGCCAATGTTAAGAATGAGAGGAGCTATACCTGTACTCCCCCTATATGCCTTCATGATGTGGACAGGGGCAAATTTATTACAGAAGCATTTAAAGCTATGGTGGTGTTTTATAAATTGGAACTTGTGCAGGTGCTGATTGTGCCTTGATGGTGCTAAAGCATAACCAAAATAATTTGTGGAGATCCTCACTTTGCTTTCTAAGTGGACGCAGAATACAGTTTACCCAGTTCTAAAATTGAGATGTTTAGAGAACAAAGAAAAGGCTGAAGATAAATGTGTAGTATGAACCAGTCAGCTGGTGGCATGCTGGCTGTAATGTATGTCATTAGCCTGTAAGTGAAGATTGATTTACAATGCTAGCAACAAGGTGCTTCTCATTGGCCAGTATTGATGCAGCTAATTTTGTGTAGAAAACTACAAGCAGAGACAAGTACAAGTAGATTTTTACAGCCTTCTTCTTTAAGAAAGGACTCATAAGTTGCTGATTTAATTCCACATAGTACCTGTAATTAAACATCTGTGTTATATGATGATTTTAATTTATTCTTTGTTTACAGTTCATGGATTTTTGTTTATTTAAACTAGATTTTTAACTGTGTGTATATGTATGTTTCCAGCATGTTTTAAATGGTTTGTGTGCTTGTTACTTTTCACTTCTCTCCCTCATTTTGATTCAAAACAGTTTTTGTTGAGTGCATGAATTTTGTTTTTTTTTTTTTATTTTATTATTTTGTTTGTAAATTAAATACCTGTAGTGCCCACAGTGTAAGCAATCAGTTACTTGATACATTAGATTCATTAGACTGTTGTTCAGAAATTTGTGTACATTGTATACATAGCACAAAAGTGTTAGCAGTCCTGTCTATAATTTTTCTACATTGTGTACATACTACAGAAGTGTTAGGAATCCTATCCATAATTTGTGTACATTGTGATCACTGCACAAAAGTACTACTAATCCTGTCCACAATTTGTGTACATTGCACAAAAGTATTAGAAATTTTGTCCACAATTTGTGTACATTGTGTACATACTACAAAAGTGTTAGGAATCCTGTCCATAATTTGTGTACATTGTGTACATTGCGCAGAGGTATTAGAAATTTTGTCCACAATTTGTGTACATTGTGTACATACGACAAAAGTGTTAGGAATCCTGTCAATAATTTGTGTACATTGTGATCACTGTACAAAAGTACTACTAATCCTCTCCACAAGTTGTGTACATTGCACATAAGTATTAGAAATTTTGTCCACAATTTGTGTACATTGTTTACATACTACAACAGTGTTAGGAATCCTGTCCATAATTTGTGTACATTGTGATCACTGCACAAAAGTACTACTAATCCTGTCCACAATTTTTGTACATTGGACAGAAGTATTAGAACTTTTGTCCACAATTTGTGTACATTGTGTACATACTACAAAAGTGTTAGGAATCCTGTCCACAATTTGTGTACATTGTGTACATTGCACAGAAGTATTAGAAATTTTGTCCACAATTTGTGTACATTGTGTACATTGCACAAAAGTGTTAGGAATCCTATCCACAATTTTCTATGTAATTGCAGTGGAATGAGGGTCAAAATATGGAGCAGGATGTGAACACTTTTTTTAGTATCTATGTTTGAAATACCAAACACTATTTTTTTTAAAAAATTAGCAGTTTCTTTGTGTTGTAACTAAGCAGCCTATTTGTATGTGTGGTTTGTATACAATTTTGCAGCATTTGGACAGCATTTCTTACAACTCTCTGTTTTCATTATGCCCAAACCATTCAACACTCATGTACCAGAATATTCCCCCAACTGACAAAATAAACACTGCCAACTGGATTTTCTGCACCCGTGAATAAAGCCAGTCTTCTTGAAGCTTAATCTTCAAATTACTTACACATAATAAGGCACAAGCTGTGATCCTATAGGGTGTGTCCAAACACGTGTAAGCAAAGTGTTTAGGCTGCAATGAAATTCAGTAGATTTCCTGTGTTAAAAGTTGTAAATTAAATTAAATTTCACCTGGATGTGTTTGTCAGAGTTGCCAGTACCCATTTATGACTTAGCATGGCATTGTCCTGATTTTGTAAGTTTATAAAGAGGCACAAGCTTGGTTGGTACTGGCCCTGTCCAAATTATGATGCAGGGTAGTGATATGCTTTCCAGGAAATGGTAAAGGCCCATAATTCTTTTCTAAAAATTCAGCCCAGAATAATGCATATACTGCATTAGTACTTTATATTTTTATGATAAAAATACATTCATGCTGGGTTGCATTTCAGTGTACATGTATTTGTTTTGTATGAAATTGTTGAGAATACAGCATATGTAATTTTCCTTAATTTATTTCGATTGGTATCAATAATTTTGACAAATATTCAGAGCTTCCATTGCTGCACTGTTGGCATGCTCCTCCGGTAGAAACAAAATGAAGGGAGTGGAGTGAAACAAACGTGTATATGAATTAAATGAATAACTCTCAAAATTATGAGGAATGATCTTGTATTTCATGGCCATAGTACGTCAAGTTTGGAAGAACGGTGTTGCAACCTGCTAAATCCAAGTTAATGCAGCAGTGATGGGGCAAACTAAACCATATACGAGAAAGGTCGGTTACTGCCTGCATCCTTTCTGATATCCTTTACTTCTCCTGTGTTATATGGTTATTTCAGCTTTAAATAGCTTCTTTTTAACTTGCAGGCTTGGATAAAACGTGTGGCACTTTGAACCCACAAATTGCAGCTTAATTTCACTTTGTCTTACTAGTTGATTTAAATTATTTTCACATCTGGTGTTTTCGTTTCCTCCTTCATGTAACTGTTCCTTCAGTTATGTCATGGCATTTTGTTCTGTTGTGTTGCTATACTGATTTTTCAGAGAAAGAAACTGTTTTCATTTTGGTTCTTAGACATACGAGTACCAGCAAACCTGCCTGCCACAACACTGTGTTAACAGTCAAAACCACAAATAATATTAGCTATAAACTCCTGTCAAAGCCTTCAGGGCTTCAATAACATTTACTGTTGAAGGTTCAAGTCCTCTGGGAGGTGCCACTGTGTTGTTTTGTGATTGGAAGTACTCACCAAGCGATGCAGTGTCACATACCAAAAGACATGAATCTTCAACTACACTGCTGTGAGGACCTCAAATCTCACTAACTGTATTGTCTTCTGATTAATTATGTCTTGTAGTGCATGGATTGTTATTTTGATTGTTGTGTTCACAGTAAGATAATGATTATGTAGGCTCAGAAGTTATCATCAAATGTAATAGAACACCACATGTTCATATGAGATTTTGGGTTTCTGCTGCCGTGTAGTTGGGGCTTTCGCTGTTGTAGGATGTTGCACAGCGTAGGTTGGTAGCTGGTTACCAGCGTTTTGGCACCGAGTATCAATTGCGAAACATCGATAATTAGAAAATTTGCCAAAGTGTACCCCCATGTATGAAGTAACATCCATCATGTAAATTACATGCGAAACATATCTTGTTAATTTTTGTGTGTTTGACTAATCTACAATATGATGGTCCATCATTTCTGAATGTTAGTTGCTTGAATTCAAGAGGGCAGCACTGTATGTTGAAACATTTAATTTGATATCAACATGTTTCAGTAAGAAGTACTGTAAAGTTTACTGGATAAATATTTTCCTGATATATTTCCTATTTAAAATGGTCTGGAAGAAGGAGGTGCTTCTGTCATTGCGTTTTATTAAATTTATTTTTATGAAAGTCCAGAAGTCCAAGAGAGGAGGAATTGGAACTGAATGGAACACATTAGTGATGCTGATGATATTTTTACTGAACCAAAAAAGTGAAGTGTAGTCTTATGTATCTTGCCAGAATACAGCACAGAATCATGACATAAGGATGGGTAATAAAATTTGTCATAAATGTGACCGAGTTTGAGGATGGGAATTACAGTCACAAATCATGGTGAAATTAAGAGGAGATTAAATTTGGGAACAAGTTAATATTCTGTTCACAATGTTATAGTTTAAAAATCTAGTATTAAAAATGTACAAAACTTTAGTTTTATAGGTTGTTTTCTGTTGTTGGGAAATGTGGTTTTGTATTTTTGAGGGAAGAATGTGCATTGGGATACTTAATGAACAACGTGAAGATGGAGACATCTGGACCAAAGAAAGATATATTAATAAAGGACTAAAGAATGTGATGTAATAAGGAGCTTCAAGGTTTTACTCTTCACAAATATTGTTGGAGTGGTTAAATCAAGAATGGATGACTGTGGAGCAAAGCGTTGCACGGAACACTGTTGTCTGGCAGTGAGCTGACAGAATTCTGTTGTTCGGCAGTGAACTGACAATCAGATAAATATTACCGTTGCTGTGTGGGCACATGAATTCCACAAAGCACATACATGCAGGGTGTCTTGTTATTTTGGAAATTCCTTGTGATAATTTCCACCACAAGTAAACACTACAAACTGTACAAAAGAAGAAGTAAAAATCAAATTTATTTTATGTGTGTATTTTTATTGTTCACAAAAACACCAGTCCTCAAGAATTGACTTTTGACTTCTTGGATCTTTGATGGTTATTTTTATGTATACATTTAATATCCAGTGCTGTGATAAGGCATGTCAGAAATATGTTTTAAATATATAATATAGTTCAGGGGATCATTTAAAAATATTTTTGTCTTCTTGTCTACTACCTAAGAACATAAATATTAAAATACAGAAAATATAAATTATTTTTTTTATGCAGATGGATACTTTACCTTTAGTGATAATGATAAGGCACAAACCCATGTGAACGAACCATAATATTACATCTCGCCATCATCCATTGTTTTTATATTTTGGGATTCTATGAGAGAGCATGCTTGCTTTATGTTATTTCAAACGTCTTAGCATTGTATGAAATAGTTCAGTGAGAGACATTTCTGATTCTGTAATTATTTCTTTGTGTTCAAAAATGGTGTAACTCGCTGCAAACACTTTTCAGGTGAATTTAATCATCTGTCATTGGCCTGCCTTATGCTCACTCTGTGTTTTTAATGTCACTTGATATAGTTTGTGGGTTGTGCCATGGCTCAGGTGACTAGTCACTGACCTCTCATCATTGAGGACTAGGTTCAGTCCCAGGGCATTCCATGTGAGGTTTGTTGTGGATAAAGTGGCAGTGGGACAGTTTACTGTCCAAGTACTTCAGTCTTCCCATGACAGTATTATTCCACCATTGCTCTATACTCATATTTCATTCATCTACCATTCATGGTATATATTGTTAGCAATTGACAGTGTCATTAAATAAAACAATAACAGAAAAATATACTGTTCTTAAGCAAGGGCTTAATAAATGTGGGGTCCTTATGTCTTAAGACTGGTGATGTTCTTGAAAGTTTTTGTCGTATAATGAATTTTTATGTAACAGACGGGACTTGTGTTCGTATACTTTTGTTGTTCATGGGAGAACTAAATGTATTAATTCCGTTTGATAAGGTTTATTTTTTATTCCGTCACTAGTGCCATGACATGCTGTATTTTGTACAGGGAATATTCTGAAACTGTATTGCTAAGTTGTAATGTGGTATTATAATACATAATCTTCTGTCACTGTTGTGTCTTGTTAGCGTTGTATAAGTATTGAAGTTCTGAGAATGTCATTTGGATATTATTACATTTTTGTACATGTGCCACACATAATTGTTTTCCTGCAGCAGTGTACCAGTGGCAGCCTACAGTCTGAAATCATAGTCCCCTTGCCCCATGTTGATAAGTACTGCTAATGGATGTTTATTGCCATGAGCATAGTACCCTAACAGGAAACAGTCCTCATGTGAAGTTACAGTAGAATCCCAGTTCAAACGTTTTCCTCATCCAGAGATAGTAAGTTTGGTAGCAATTCAATTCCCTTCAATTTTCAAACAGTTTTCCTATAAGAAAACTGTCATTTGGGGTTTTTACTGTGATGTGAATGTGTTCTAGGATGAAAAATTTTTGGCATTCTAAGATAAGAGAAGTATAATCTTTCATAAATGATATTTATATTGTAACTGATCACATGAGTTCATTTGAGAGTTTGATGCATAGAATTTGTGTACTGAAATATGAAATTATCTCCAAAAAAAAACTGCCAGTTCCAGTTCTTGATATTAAAATATATTGGTTACAGTATGTTTACAAAGTAGAAAAATATCTTATGTATGTGTATACAAGAGTTGCCCAAGTAACGGGTCTGTGAAAACCCAAAGCATTGGTTGTGTTAGTACATGAAGGTGATGAGAAACGAGCAAGCACGTATGAATTGGAGCCAGAATACAATGCAGAACTAACAGAAACCAGTTCTGTTTTCCCCTCTGTATACAGTGTTTCTCCTGGCAAGTGCTCTTTTCTGTTTTTGAGTAAGAAATTTTACAGCAAAATGCAGCATCTTTATTATGTGCAATTCATGTATAAAATACAGCGTTTTCTTTGTTATAAGTGAAGGAAAATATGTACTGCATGAAATGTGGTTTAGGGTTAGATTTTATAATGTTGCATACTGAGTTGTTTGTTGCATTGGGTGTGCAGCCCAGTGCCATTTCAGCGCGCAGTGTCATGGCGCCCACCATCGGAGGCGACGTCACAGTCTCTCGGCAACGTTCGGAGAACGCACTCGACGCTCTGCTAGACGAGCTTCAGACATTCGCCCGGCCACCTTACCGTGCCGGCAGTGGCCATAACCCTTCCATGGCAGACATTGGCCGCAAGGGGAGCATCGACTCGGCACACACACATGCCCCTTCCCTTCCTTCCTCAACTGGTACATCGTCACTACGACGTCTTCATTCATATCCTTCTAGTTCAGATGGAGGTGGAAACTCTCCACCAACAGTCGCCCTAGCTCGTCTCCAGGTTTCTGGAAGCACCGGTGCAGATACACCAAAATCACCCGCCACATCTCCCAAACCTCCAGTTCCTGAACGCAACTCAGAACTCCTCTCTCACCTTGCGGGTCGCCGCATTCCTCCACCACCCCCTCCTCGTACCAGCTCAAGATCACCTCTGGCTTCCCCCACAAGTCCCTCTCTACCTCCTAGAGGTCAGCATCCTCCTAGCCAGCCACAAATGGGTGTTGGAGGAGGGACCTTGCTCAGGAGGGGTGGGCCTGGACGAAGCAGTCTCCGGGAACCCCTCCGCGGAACTCCTGGCATTTCAGTGCCGTCTTCCACTGCCATGGCTAAACAAGAAGACCCTAACCAGCTGCAACCAGGCTTCAATCCTCTCTCAGCAAGCAACAGTTCAAGTTGTGAGAGTATAAACTCCCAGGAAGGCCTTCAGCAGAACAAAGCCGTGAGTACAGGCAGCAGTACCGGCAATAAGGCTCGGCAAGAGATCCTGGAGCAGCGGCATCAGGAGCTCCTTCGCAAACAGCGAGCACTCCAAGAACAGTATGCACGTCTTCAGCAGCTGCAGAGGAGTGGTGGAGGTGGTCTGACTGTTGTACCACCTCCAGATTTGCTCCTGAAGAAGACTGGCAGTGAGAGTAACTTACTGGCCAAGATGGGGCTAGGCCATAATCTGTCAGCGGCTGCTCCCATCTCAGGATCACTAACTCACCTTGCTGCAGTGGCAGCGTCTGCCAACCAGCAGCCAATAGTGGCCCAGCAGCCACAGAAGCAAGTAGCAATCAGTACCACCCCTGCGACTACGATGACCAATGCACAGCCAACTAATACTACTACGACTACTACTACAACTAACAAAATCTATGAAACAGATATCCTGTGACTAAACATCACTTTAATGAAAGTAGTCATTATTATAATGTTTATGATAGAAGTAAGGGACATTTCATGGATACAGAAAGAGGAAATTATCAAATGCCAGCAACAGAACTTGTACCCCAACAACATCTTAAGTTCAAAAAAATTTATTTCTATGCCACCAGAACTCTCCCAGTGACTTTGTTTTATAGTTTTTTGAAGTAATTGTTTATAAACTAATTTTAAACAATTTTAGTGCCAATTAAATTACTGCAAAGAAGGAAGTAAGGCTCGTAACAGGTTTCTTTAACCTCTTCAGTGGCAAATTTTATATGCTGTGTTGTTTTTTTGTAGCTCGGGAATTTATTTTTAATTATGCTTTTATGAATTGAGATGTGCATACAGTGTTTGGATGGATGCTGCCATCTCTCTGGAAATATTTTAAAACACTCAGAATGGTTTCAGGATCTTGCATCACATTTTGACTTTATTCCGGTATTGCCATCGAAGGGGTTGAAGTTTCGCAAAGTGAAATTGTGTCCTGAGAGGATAAAGCAGTGATAATACAAAGGCTTGGAAGCCTGTATTTTCATATTGTTTCAAACACAAAGAGCTAAGTCTGATTAAAGTTAGATATTTAATGAGTGATCTACCCAAAAGATTAAGTGATGTGCTTAGGTAGAAACATGATAACAAAATTAAGAATGTTAGAATAACCCCACCTCCTTAAAGGGCAAGGAAATAGTAAATGAAATCACGCATAGTAAGAACTTCATGACTAACTGTGGTAAGTTTAGCATTGCGATATTTCCATGTTAGCCTTTAGCTGACCGGGGTGGGTATTTAAGTTTTAGCACATGGTTTATAAAAAACATAAGTATTATTTGAACAGAAAGAGATAAAATTATGAACTAAACAACATGTGGAAAGTAAAACAGAGATTATGCAGCATGTCATAAAAATGCAGTAAATTTCCCTGTTGCCTAAATATGTAAAATGAATTTCTAGGGGTGTTTTCCTATGTGCATTCACATTTGGCAATGCAGGTATTTAAAAGGTTAATATATTTGTCGGCCAAATGCAGTATGATTGCAGTAGTTTTGGATTAGTGTTTTACATGATAGAAAGCAAAGAAACTGAACAGATGTTGTTGACAGAGGACTGTGGGTATCTTGCTGCCTCTCTACTACATTCTTGATGTGAGGAAGAAAATTCAAGGTTGAAAATGATTGCCATCAGTGGTTTTCTAACAGCCTTGCATTATACTGGTGATATTTGAATGGCACGGCCGCCTTAATGAGAAAAGTTACACTTCTGTTTTGGTCAAGATTTTTCACCATTCTTTTATGTGACCTCAGTGATGGTATGGTAGTGACAAGATTATTTGCTAGCTGAGCTCCCTAACACTGCATACAGCTGCTGTCAGCAGAGCTTGGTCACTGCTAGGCTCACCTTTTAACAGCCAGGCAGTATTAGGCCACTTTCAAAAAACAATTACTCTGTTGGTAATACATTCATAGTTTCAGTCACTGTGGACATTTTTTAAACTAATGTGAAATACTTGGTGGTGTGTGCACAATATTTCCCCTCTTACCAGCATGTCTCTTCACCCCTGTGCCAGCAACTAGCAAGTAATCTGGTCACTACTATATCTAACCCAGTAAATACCCAACATCTTTCTTACATATCCACACAGAATAACTTAGCATGTTGAAAATGCCGAATTGTTAGGTGCTTAATTTAAATTCTTACAAGGAACTGGCTAGCCTGATACTTCTGAGTCCCTCCAGGCCATGACGCTGTCTGTCCAATCCTTCCCCATTTACCATAATCATGTCATTTGATTCCTCGTGATTTATTCAGTTTATACGGTATTGTATATGACCATCAGCCAATTATCCTTGAGATTTGGACTGCAAAGAAAGGTTGTGGATTCTGGTAGTGACTTACAACACTCTAGCAAATTGTAATACATTGAATTGTGTTTTAAATACAGTAATATACAAGCTATCATGGTCCAGCCTGGCTTTTATGTTTAAATGCCCCAAATGTAGCAGATTTATTCACTGGATGAAAATGCGTGAGATATTGTGAATGTGATTTACACTGTGTTAACTTATCTGATATAAATATATCAAGAATTGCGGGCACATAGAAGGCTTGCTAATTAAATTGTTCTCCTGATACATGTGAAACTTAAGTCTCTCACGTTAAGGGAAGAAATACACTGATGATGTTGATGAACAAACAGAGTGCTAAGAAAGATATGCGGGCATAAGAGGGAGGAAGTAACAGGAGACTGGATAAAACTGCATAATAAGGTGCCGTATGATTCGCACTCCCTGCCAAGTATTTGGGTTAAGTTAAGGAGAACATTAAGATGAGTGAGGCATGTAGCATGTGTAGGGGAGGGGAGAGGTACATACAGGGATTTGGTGGGAAAGCCTGAAGGAAAGAGACCACTTGGAATACATAGGCATAGATTGGAGACTGATTTTTAAACAGATTTTGAAGAAATTGGATAGGATTTTGTGGATTAGTTTCATCTGGCTCATGACAGGGGCAAGTCCAGGCTCTTGTGAACATGGTAATGAACTTTTCGGTTTCATAAACATAGGGGAGTTTTTGAGTAGCTGAGAAAATGTTAGCTTCCCAAGAAATACTCTGCCCTCCACTGGGTTAGTTTGACTTATGTGTATAATGAGGGTTTATATCAGCATCAAGTCCTTCCTAACCCACTCTTCCATTCTGCCAGTTATGAAATCTCTTGGTTCAAAACAGAAGACGAATGTGTAGCATCTTAATTTACCAAAGACAGGAACCTTACAATACATAAAGTGAGGCTGTTTGTTAGACCAGGTGAACAAAATAGATGGATCAGTTATACTAGTGAAAAGTATGGCTGCAGTATGGATTTATACAAGATTTCATATCGATTTCCACGGAAGTAACTCAAAACCATTCATATACACCAAAGTAGAGAATGTATTGTTTCTATTTATGTGGTTCTTTTTTTTTTCTTCATAGTATTTGATATGAGTAAGGGAGAACACAAACTTTTACCAATCAATTACAAATAAACAAAAATATTACCTAAAAAGTGTATTTGCTCAATACAAAATATTACTGCATCAATTCGTGTTGATTGTTATAAAAAGACCACCACTTGACTTGAGTGGAATTGTATGGTTGATGAAATTTTCTTCACAATCACAATCACACACACACAAACACACACCTTCATAAGTGCAGTGAAAGTTGAAGACAGAATGCTTGAATTTCTCCCCTTTGCCCCATTCTCCTTTTTCAACACCTCTTCATTTCCCAGATTATACTGCTGCAGAAATTTCAGCACATTTTCTTAATAAAAATAATAATTTGATAGTGAAGTATATAGAGAATGGTCTGGCTTTGCCACATTAAATCCTAGGTGGTAGTGACATTCTTCTCCTTTCAAACTGTTGTGAATATGTTTATTTATTTTTAAAGCACAGAGAATTCCCCTCAAAATTATTGCCATGCTGACTGTGGGTACCCTGAATTGTGGATTTTATGTAATTTAAAAGGCCTCGTGAAGATCATGTTATGAATGTTATCAGGTTTACATGAACCAAATAGATGTTGGGCATTTGTGTTCTTTTTGTTATTATAGTTTAATATCTTTTTATTATTACGTTTTACTGGTTGCTAGAAACGTATTTGATATTATGTGTAGTAAAGAACCCCATGTGTTGATACCAAGTATAATTTCGATAGCTTTCAGTTGCCAGTTCAGAGTATGTATTGTGTTATCCACTAAACTGTAAATGTTTGTAATTAATCAAGTAAAAAATGCCTACTTTGAAGTGTGTATTTATTTTTATTCCCATGCTAGTAACTGTTTGCTGTGAACATGCTACTACAACAATGACTTTGCTTAATGCTAGAAGCATGTATGTTGCAATATACTTCAATATTTGTCTGCACAGATATGAAATTGTGATGAATTTATCAACTTATTGGCCAAGCAGGTTGGTGTTACAAATGGATACAATTTCTGAGTTCAGTTGCTGGGAACAGTTACTGAAGAATGGCATAATATTTTATCGTTAATAAAGACCGTTTTGGGATTCTGAACTTATTTGTGGAGTTTATTAATACAGTTTTGAATTTAGTAAGTACCATAAATCAAGTTGTTCATGTGACCATCTGTGTGTTCAGATCCCCTATAAAGTCAAAATTTGTAACTACGGAAGCACTGTACAGGGTTCTAAAGTTTATTGTGTCACAGCAAGGAAGAGAGTAAGTAATCTTGGAGTTTGATGTACATTTGAAGTGCATTAAATGGCATGTACAGTCTGTAGTTTGTGTGAGATCATTATAGGATGCTGTATATGTATATATAATGTGAAGATGTGTCAACATGAACAGTGTGTGGGCAGATCCCTGGAACATTGATTTTTAAGCCAACTTTTACTGAGCTATGTCCAGAGTAAGTATAATTTAGTTCATTTTATTCAATACTAAAAACACTAAAATTAGTCACATGACTTTTTAGGCTTTTGCAGTGCTGTGGCTAAAATCTGCTGTCTTGTGGGATGTGGTACTGCTTCGCTTGGTGATCAGTACCTGACATTTGGAGACAGCATGGTGGTCTCGTCTTATTCAAGGGTCACCCAAGGAGACGGCGCCACAGCACAGAAGAATCGAGAGCAAAGACAAGTCGTGTTCAGTAATACTCAGATTTATAGCTACAGATTTAGTAATTAATATTAATTTAATAACCGTTTAAGGACACCCCAAAGGGCCCCAGGGTTCAGTGTGAAGACCAAGTGTATGCTTTGACTCAGTTGATGTTTTGTACACTTGCCATTACGCTGCTGCTAATGCCAGCACTAATATTATTTTTTTACATCACTTGGTGAAGCTTTCTCATGTAGTATGGTACGTCTGCTGCACGCAATTATTAATTTATTTAGTAATTCCTTCGTAATATATAGTGTACGAGTAGTGTGCTGTATGTCTCAACATAAATCTGTTACTCTCTAGCGACGAAAGACAACCGAAAAATAATTGTTGTTGCGTGGATTATCATAGATGGTTTGGGACGTCTTAAGTTTCACATCTTTAATTGGAGCTGTAATTAAGAGTGATGGACTATATTTCGCAATCCGCCATCGGAGTCCATTGTCCATTCATATTGTCACTGTCTACCGAAGAAAGACATAACCCAAAAATGAAATGAAAATAATTTTCCGCATTGCGTGGAATATAGTGTACGTTTTGAGATGCGTGTTCTTGTAATTTGAGTTTGAGCTGTAATTAAGATTCGTGGACTATTTTTCGCAATCCGCCATCGGAGTCCATATTTGACGTTGAGACATGCGACATCTTCAGGTTCATAGAGCTACTTAAGCACTGGTGGCCTTTCGAGTGCGTAACGTCGGCGACGTTCAGTGAGGGTGGACGTGCACTTGGCTGATACCGTTATGCAGGTATTGCTAAGCGGCCATTATGAACTGCAGTTGCTGGCTAATTAGCAGGTATTTACATTGTTTTTTATCAATGTACTTACATCGAAACAGTTGCAAACCAACTTACAATCATTAGCTTGTTGAAAATAAATATGATTTTGCCACTTTTCGAAGTTAGAACTTCTTTGTCCCAGTACGTTGCAGTGTTACAGTTTCATTCTTCGTGTCAAAGGCGTTGTTTGTGGGCCCTTAATGTTTAAATTGTAATCGATATACACGCAAATGAAGAGGAAATGTTAGGTGCAGAAGTTAATTTACGTTTTACTTTATATTACTCTGCATTTGTAACTTCCCTAATGTATTCATGTGCGAGTAACGGCTTCTGGCTGCATTTCGTGTTCCGGTTGTGCAATGGACATCTTGATGCAGAGGTAGACAGAGTTACGCAGGTGTTTACTAGATTCTTGGAAACGACAGTTCAAATGCTGTAACTGTTGTGTTGCTGAACTGCATTCGGTAAGGAAACAGTTGGAATCCCGATCGTGGAACTGTTGAAGAAACAGTATTATCACTGTGTTTGTCGACCGTGAGTAGCAATGGCACCATTTCGAGTTATTTGAGAGAGAACTAAATTCAAGATATCATTTAGATCTTCTAACCCAGTGTTTCTTTACGCAGACTTAAGTGTTTCAGTCGCTACGTAACCGTGCATTAGATATACCCTCATTATGTAACGGAATATTAATGTTACCATTCCACATTTCTTGTCTTTGTGACAGAATTTCCTGAAACAGTACCGATAATCACTAACTTTTACCTTAATCTTCCAACTGCATATCAAGTGTAACTCTTACAATAAACAGGAAGAGTGCTGGACTATCAAATATAATTAAATACATAGCGTGACCTTCACTGTACAGTATGTCAGACGCAGTACACAGACAAACGTACTGGATATATAATATGGGAAATACGAAACTGTTAGCATTCGTAATCCTTTATGTTACGATTTATTGAGTTCCTTTGTTGACATGTTTCTTTCACTTAGTCTGTTTGTAATTAAAATGTACGATGGTAAATTCCATGGTTACAAATAATTGAAGTCTGAAGCGATAATGTAATGAAGTGTTTCCACTTTTACATGTCTCAATAACCAATTACGTATCCTTGGAAATCTGCACTTCCCACTACATCGGTACAAGACTTATCCTCCCCTTTCGTAGCTATGATGGGCCAAAATTCGTTCGTATATAACCAACACATTCTTTCACGTTGTATTCACCGTGCATCTTGTTAACTAATTAAAAGTTTTATTAGACCAACATGTGCACTATATTCTTATAACCAAGTCAATCACCCCTACGTATGTTTCGGCCTATAACAGGCCATCTTCAGGGGGTCAACGTTTTTTACAGAGACTTTACATCTGTTGTTCAATTTTAAAAACGTTAGTACATCCACATAAAAGTACAATGAATCTTAGTTCCCAATGGATTTAGGTATTATTTCTTTCAGCTGTAAAATCTTAGGGAATGTGTTTACATAAAAGGTTAAAATTACATATCTGTTGTTATATATAAATTAAAGGCAGTCCGGTCTTGTATGCAGTTATCACAAGGATGTTGAAGTTTTCCTGTGTTATGTTGTGCGTTGTGTACTGCACCGGCTGGTTGCGTTGTGACTAGACCAGCCGGTGCAGTACACAACGCACAACTCATAGACACAGCGTCACAACCTAGAAGACTTTGAGTCCTCAGCAGTACCGCTGTGAGAACCTCACTGTTTTGTAGTCATTGTGACTGCGTTAAACAGTCGCGTACATGCGACTGCAGCAGACGTAGACGTCACGACGCTGTAACACGGTCCTAACGTGGGCCTTACAATGTTACATGTTTGCTCTAAATATGGGTCTGACAGCCTTACAGTCATCCATGTCTGATAACACCACAACAAAAATAAAATAACTTCGTATTTAAATGTCCGACCGGTAATGGTGTGACGTTAGGCTTGTTGGTATCACCACGATCCTGTAGGGTGGTCCCCCTATTTGTATGACAGCATTGTTTGAATTACACCGGTATTGATTACTTTATCATCAAACATGCTTGTGACACAAGTGTCCCAACATGTGTTGCAATTTGTTGACACTTGAGCTACAACATAAACATTTTAGGCCTTTCCAGCTTAAGAAGTTGACGTATGTTTCTAAATATTTTCTCGCTGTCGCGATGAAGTTAGACTTTTTACGATTATTTGTGAAAATCGTTGATTGGCAATGATGCATGCTGGTTGTCGTTTTTTTAAAATGTTCCGCCAATTATTACCCACAATTTGTTCGTTCTCTCTTTCCGTACTGTAATTGGTTATAAGTGATGTGATTAAAAGAATGGTGGTCACAACCAGTAATGCCAATATAGGAAATAAGTCCCGAAATCTAGCAGATTTCGATATTTGTCCTGCCACAGACATTCTGTATCCACTTTTTTTTTTTTTTTTTTGAGTTCTCAAAATCAAATTAGGGACAGACTTTGACATCGCCATGCTAAAGTGTCTTTGTGCATGTGAGTTAATACAATTACTTTTTGTGATGTCAGAGATGAGCAAACATTTGACTTTGAATTTGTTAAAAACTGAAAAATTAAATGCTGTAGATGGTGCTTGTTATGAGGAAAGAAGAGTGTGATTTATGCAATTAGGACCCTTATTAAAAAAACCCTTAACCTGCGTGTGAGGACAAAACATATCTTCTCAACAGTATAAATTCAAGTTAGGGATTTTTGATGGTGGTTTTTTAGCTCATTTTAGAAACTTTCTACAGGAGGTGTTGGCTAACATGTTCATGGCAATGGCGAATAGCACGTTTTTGTGTGGGTGAATACATATGGAATCTTCGTTCGTGCACGTGGCAATAATGGGATTTGTGTATGATTTGTGATTTGTTGTAAGTAGGAGCAGTCCTTATTTGATATTGTAAATGCGTGATTATATCGTGTGGGTTTGAAATGGAAAGTTCGTTACTAGATTCGGTACTCGGATTGCTAAAAGTATTTTTAGGCTAATAGTTTTGGACCTTTTCTGTGGAATGTACTTGAAAACCTTAATTATACTTATTTCTCGTTGCCATTTTTCCTATTATGTAATTTACCGTAAGTATAAAGGGATTTTGTGTGATGATTGAAAAATCATTGCCATGTGTATTACGATATTAGAAGTTCGTTAGAAGGTTCGAGTACTGAGATCGGTAGGGTTTGTGAGGAACAGTGCAAACAGGTGAAGTATTAGCTTCGTTGGTCTTGGTTAAGACTGTTTGGACAGGTTTGATAGTAGAGGCATATCACATAAGCTGTAAGGCCTTATTTGAAAGTTTATTTGACATTTGTGTTTTCATCTGCTGTAAAACATTCGCATGCTTTCATCAATTGACCAGGTATGTGTAGGCAACTTGTATGTAATGTGTAAAGAACCCAGAATGGTTACCTTTAATAGTAAATTAACAATTTTATGTTAGGGGTCCAGTCCAGGGTTACACCCGCAGTTATTTCTGTTGTTCAAGTAAATTCTTACTATATATGCACTAACGCCTCAAAGGACTTATTGTAACAGAAGCAGGATTTGCAGTTGGACATGTTTACATAATCATGGTATACAAACCGTAGTTACCAGCGTGGAAAGTGAATGCAGTGAATGGTATCCCTTAGCTATGTGGGGTCGTCAACGTTCTTAAAATACATGATGGTTACGAAGATGAGTAATGAAAGTCTCCAGAAAGCAGGCTTTAAAGTGGGGTGTATTCATTTGCAACCCGAAAACCTACAAGTTGTCACTAAATGAAAATTTGTAGGCTAACCACCATTCTATGTCTTAGTTGAAAACTGAGTAGCTTACCACCTTGAGTGTCTCTGAACAAAATGAAGTCAGAAAGCTTAACCTTGTTGCTGTAATTATGTTTGTTGATTACAAATTATTTTCTTCATAAGAGATCTGAAACCCTGACCTCAGTAGATTAGAAGCTGCTTTCAACCGCAGTGGACATTGGGCATCCTGACTTGACTTTCTTTGAGTGTCAAGTTGTCAGACCTGATCAGACATTGTGTCAAGATGCAAGGAGTATTGAATACAGCTTTAAAAGTATATATTGTACTTGCAGTACCGTTTTCATTTGCAATCGAGACAGATAATAAGCAGGAGGGTAATTTTGGATTAGAGTGTAAGTTGTATTCTGTGTTAGAATAATGGTGTAAACTGTAATTGCTTCTCATTGCTAGTAAGAAACTCCCATGGATATGGCAAATGTATGTTGTCAAAACATGCAGGATGAATTTGTTTTACTGCCTGCATCCTACAATTAACAACATGGCAGTGATGTCATCAGACATTAAACTGAAGATCACTAACTGCATGTGTGACATGCAAAATTGTTGGGCCGTTTGCATGAATAACAGTATGCCATTGTAAACCAGTAATGTGTAGTGCCATCCCACAACAGGCAGACTTGCACATATGCTAGATACCGCTGGATGTTGTGCATATACAGTATGGTACACTGTATACAGACATCCAGTCTGTGTAGAGCTGTGCTTTTGTGATCACTTGTACACCATACACAACATGGCTTAATCTCTTCTAAAAACACCATATGACATTAAATTAAGTGGCTCATTCATTGCAGATGACTCGTCCTTGAAAAAGTAGTATTTTCTCAGGCAGTCAAGAAATTCCCCATATTTTATGAACCTGAATGTATATTACTGTGTTCACAAGAGCTTTCCACTGATGCATGTCCTGAGCCAGATGAATCCAGTGCACAGTCTCACAACATACAGCTGAACCCTGTTATAACGACAACGGTTTATACGACACCTTGTATATAGCATCAGATATTCTGTGGTACCAATTAATTCCTCACTGTTAACCATAATGTTACATTACTCGGTTATAACAACACTTGTTTATAACGACACAAAATATCTAGTCCCTCTGATGACGTTATAACCGAGTTCAACTGTATTTCTGTAAGATACATTTTAGTATTAACCTTCTATTAATATTCTGGTTGCAGTATTGCTCTTGATGTTGAGAACTGTCAATGGACGAGGGCATGCCCGAGATCAGATTGTGTTGAACTCGTAGAAGACATTGTATGTGATGAATATTCAAGTCTTCTGGGATTTGGCACTGTATTGTGTTGTGAGTAGTTCTTGATGTTTCAGAGGGTGGTGGTGCCTCCATCTTCATGGGCTGAAGGTTCTTTGAATGGTCGGGAACTATTAACCCGGTGACAGTGCCATGTCCCAGAACACTTGAATCTTCAGCAACACTTGTGTGGGAACTTCAAACGTTGCATTGTTCATGATGTTTATGCTTGAACTGTTTGATGTGCAGAAGTAAAACACACACAGAGCCCAGACCATTCTGTTCACTTTGTTAGGTGTGCAGAAGATTGTCACTTGCATTATTACTGTGACTGGTATTCTGTTTTACTGCGAATTGAAGAACTGGACAGAGCATTATTGTATAATGGTGGCAGACTGATGCACTGCATAGCTGCAGCATGTGTATTGTACACCTGTAAAATGTTTGATGTTGGGATAAAACTTTGAAAGGTGAACAGAACAACTACTTCCTGAAATCAGGGGTGGACTGTCCACTGTGTGCATGTTTTTTCCAAGGCTCTGTATCCACTTGTCATGCAGTTCAAGTGCTGCTTTGTGCCAGAATCTAGAAATATTACAGTATACATTTATGAGTGTAAATTGTGTTTATTACAGATGGTGGCACAGTCTTTGATGGTTCCTTGCGTCAGAATATGTCATGCTGTACACCGTCTTCACTTTGTTAGGTAAGTGGACGGGGTTCTGGGATCAGAATATACAGCTTCATACTGCTTGTTTGAGTTTGAATTGTGTTTGTTATGGAAGGTTGTGATCTGATTATCTGTTCATTTCCTGTGTGTAAAGGCACTGATTACTTACTTTACATGCAAATCTAACTTGCTGTCTGATGTAACAATGACTGTGTATTGGAGATTGAAGGAGTTGAGGCTCATAAACTGTAGAGCACAGTAAGCACACCTGGACTGACATTCATCATAATCTACATTTATACCAAATGCTAAACTTGATGGAATTAAATTATGCTTATGCACTAAATGGTGCTGCTGTCTGGAGGAACTGTTTGAGTAAAGGTTCGATGGTGAAGTACTGGCTCAAGCTGTCTTTCACTGGTGCCATATTTTGGTGCTGTTTGAGATTGACAGTGAACATGACAGGATCATGCAAAAGGGCAGAATAGCAAGTGATAGCAGTTTATGGCCTCTGTAATAATGTTTGTCACATTGTCAAGTTCTAAATTCACAAATTTTTACTTTTTTTCAGAAATTTCACCTTTGATTGCCACAGATTTCTTTTACACCTTTTATAGATTAGGCAACTTAATGAGATTTTGGTTTCTCACATGGGTGAGGATTTGGATTGTCATATTTTGGGTTAGGACACAGTGTAATCTAAAGAGTGGCTATAAACATGGCGGGAGAAAATATTGCTTCATTATTTTGAAAGTGTGTTAATTGAAAATAATGGATAGAACAGATATACCAGGAAGTGGATTGGAGTTAATATTGGCATTAATATTTAAAATAACTGGAATTTTAAATTGCAGTTATTATGTGCTTATGCTTATGTGAGGCTATTCAAAGAAACACTTTGAAAATGGATTCTCCATTTGCAATCCAGAAAATGACAAGAGGTTTAATGGTGATGAATCGTTGGTTCTTTAGGAGTTTGTGGTTTCTTGGGTACATGGGTTGCTGTGGCATGTTAAGGTAGAATCTGAGTAATATAATTAGTTGTTTAGTTAGTAAGCTATTTAATCAGTAAGATTGGTAGTTAGTTACTGGTAATTAGTTTGTTATTCAGCCATCAAGCTCGTTAGATACTGTCAGCTCATTGTCATGTGGTTAGTCTGTCAATGGGAGGGCTTGTTAATGTGTTTATACGAAATTCATAACTCCAGGTGTTTCTTAAACCCTGTAATCATTCCACACTTGACATAAAGTTTAAGTCAGTTTATTTGTTGAATCATCACTTTGTTCATGTCATGCATATGTCCAGACAGCTACAAAGAATGTATGACATGTAGGTGGAATAAATTTAACTTCAAAAAACCAAGAATTTCAGCTCCATTATGGATCCGTTTATGGAAAAATTTTACAGTCGGGTTATTGTATCTGCGGCTGTGTTAACATATCCTGTGTGAGTTGTGATGCCACGCAAGCACAACACATAGAGATGCATTGACGACAGGTCACGGTCATTCTGGAAAAATAAGTTGACTCATTGCGTGTGCGCTTCATAATATGACTGCTCGAGCACCTTCAGGAACTTGATATATGAAGCTGTGATGTAACTACCACAGATATTAAAAGTCTGGATTTCTTGCAAGAAAGTTCCTGAGCCCCTGCAACTGTTGGCACACATATTAGCAATCTGAGCTGTGAATTACCTTTGATGTGTATTTCTGCCCTTTTGTATGCTTGTTCAGTCTGGTTGTAGATTATGTTGAATAAATATATTTTGAAACTTTTATGAATCGCAGTTAGAAATCTGTCTTTATGCAGTCCCATTATTTTATCATGTCTGCTGTGTTTTTGCGCTGCACCAGACTTCTATTTTGAGTCACCTATACCAAGTAAACTGCACAATCAAATGAGTTGTAGACAGTCAGAAGTCTTAGTGGCGTAGCAATGAGGAAGTGGAGCAAAGTTATTTTGGACAAATGTTGTAAAGCAGAAGAAATATTTGTGTTCAGAACACTTTTCCCATACATTTTACAGTTTGGGGACAAATGGTCGAATGTGGATATGCCAGATGTTTCACTATGCGTAAAATTCATTACCAGTTTTTGTAGTGAAGTAGGCGTTACATAGGACTGAAGGGCACTAAAATTGAATTCAACTGACAGCGTAGAGTATCAAAAATTGACGTGAAAATCAAATAAAATATTACTAGCACCAGTGATAAAATACGTTATGTACCACATACTGTATTTAGACAGCTGAAAATGAAAGGAATAGATAGAAGTGCCTTGTGATTGATTAATTAAGCACCATGCCAGGAATGTCATTTAGGGCATTAGAAGTATAAATCCAGTCATTCTTAAGCTCCACTAATAAATGGGAGGGAGTGTTGAGCTGCCTGTGAATGGAAATTGATAACATTTTATTAGTAAATAATTTTTGTAAACCATGACATTGTTATGTACTTTAGGGCGGGATTTTACATGATAGAGTAAATGTTTCAGAAGTGACATTACTTCCCCTTTTTTGTCGTGACAGAGTGCTGTAACTAGACCTTTCTAGTGAAAGTGCTCAAATAATGTGGACGGAGAGCTGAAAGAAGGAACCATTCAGTAATCTGAATGGAGACTTTGTTGTATTCAGACTTGAGTCCAATTTTTTGTACTAACTTGAGAAGTCCCTAGCCACTCTGGGTGTGGTAGACTGTTTTTACAGAGCCCGAGTCTGCAGCCATATCGTGTCTTGATTTTGTTCACTATCTTAACAGTGCCATTTCTGCTAAGACTGGATCCCATGTTGTTATGCAGAAGTGAAATGAAGCCATAAAGTATGAAAATACATGTACAATATCAATTAATATCCAAGCTGCATGTTATGAATTATATTAAAACCATGTTACATTTAAAATCTAATACTGGTGGTTCTGTTGTTTTGATTTTAATTATTCACTGAAGAGCAAATTTTGTTTTTTCAGTTAGCTGAGTCAATTCTTTCATTGTTTTGGGCATTCTAATTTGTGACATTGAATGGTTTTGGATTATTTTATGTTCCATTGGGAGATACTGAAGTGAAACAAAAATATTTATATTACCGAAGTTTGGGTTTGCAATTTGCGGTTTATAGGTAGGGTTTGAAGTTGAGGGTTATATTTAGCAGTGTCATAGGTACTACATAACAAGAGTATGTAACGCAAGGGGCCCACGAGCCCATCGCAACGTGTTTTCTTACACTAACTGAACACCACCCACTATTCGTGCGATTTCCAGCGTATTCGTAACAACTGAAGTTGAGGCGAGTAAGATCGAGCGTTGCCAACCTAATCATAATAACAGCTCTCACAAACTTCGGCCACAGAGTGCGAAATTTAATATTTTACTTTATAAAAACTGCAAGAGAAATTCGACAGGTAAAACCGTACGAAATTACCTTGCTATTCTGGCTATCGGAAACAAAAAAGCAGGAAAATTGGTGGGCTGTGTGAGGAATGATAGTATCGAATATTATCGAAGTCTAATGGACGTTTTTCTCTCAGTTCCCCGCAGGCTCAGTGCTACACTACGCACGTACCGTAGGCTGTAAGTTGATGAAAGCACAGTCGGAATGTGATGTAATTTCCTGTCGGAATTGTCCACGGATTAACATTAACTGCACATCTCATTCACATTGCCGTTCAGTACGATGTCATTGTGCTGTGAACATCGGAGAGGTGAGTGTGCGTGGTTGGAGGAAGTGTAGTTTAAAGTCCCAATATCGGGGTTTTATCATGTTAATAGTCAGAAGTATGGGCTGTTGGTTGTTTCTAGACTTCAGGGTATTAAACTATGCATCGCAATGAAAATAATTTCTATGGCGTATGAGTTTTCGTTGCATAATGTATCGGTCTTTTATCATGTTGAAAAGCTTTAATGGCGGTTTCGTGATTAATTGCGGGTCTTTATGTGTAAAGTTAGCATTTTGTTTTAAGGTTTTATTTTGAAGATTACCAGTTAAGTACGCATATCGAGTAACTCGTAATCAAAGAATGCTGTGAACATGTGCACGCGGTAGCTTCCATTTTGTCACATTACAGGTAGGGATTCCATGTTCGTTACTGGTTTACTCAGTCAGTCAGATCAGTGTAATTGTGTTTCGTAGGTGCAGGAGATTCAGAATTAATTTCTGTGTTCGTAATAACCATCCTGTTGCATAATGAAGGCGACTTTGTGGTGCACATAGAGTCGGAAATATTAGCGATAGATGCTTCTAGAACTCGGGTTATACCGTTATTTAAAGATTTAAATTGTGGTGAATTGGGAGTGGTTTGCTTATTGAGATGGGTCAGTTTCAGGTTAATGACTTTAAGATTTCACAATGAATTACAGAAGGAAGATTATTTTATGCATTAGCATTTTCTGTGAATTCTGTGAGAGGAAAAAAGTATTAAACTGTTGATGAGAGGATCTGTAGCTACTCGTTCGTGGGTGTTGGAAAATAATGCGTCATACTGAAAGAAATTTGGCGGCTTGTGATTGTTGTGTATCAGTTCATTATAAGATGTCTATGCAATGAAAAGGTTTGCTACACCCCAGAATGAGCTTAAAGGCATGAAAATAGTGGGAAGAAAACATAAAGTTGACAATGTATGTAGACACATCTCTGCTGCATTTGACAGAGACAGACCTATGTGCTAAGAATTATCGGCTGTAATTGCTGTATTTTATTGGTATGGTGGGAAGGAGTGGCCATCTTGCAGGAACATTTAATCTGAAAAGATGCTGTATGGCCTTAGTCCGGCATTTTGACATAGGTGTATGAGTAAAGCAGGAAAAATTTGCTAGAGTCATGTCTTTTCTGGTTTTCATAGTTCAACCCTGACAGTTTCGTCCTACGCACCTCACATGCTTACTGAACAGATGCTGTGTGGCCTTAGTCCGGCATCTTGACGTAGGTGTATTAGTTAAGCAGGAAATATTTGCTAGAGTCATGTCTTTTCTGGTTTTCATAGTTCAACCCTGACAGTTCCGTCCTACGCACCTCACATGCTTAATGAACAGATGCTGTGTGGCCTTAGTCCAGCATCTTGATGTAGGTGTATTAGTTAAGCAGGAAAAATTTGCTAGAGACATGTCTTTTCTGGTTTTCAGAGTTCAACCCTGACAGTTTCGTCCTACGCAACTCACATGCTTCCTGAACAGATGCTTTGTGGCCTTATTCTGGCATCTTGATGTAGGTGTATTAGTTCAGCAGGAAAAATTTGCTAGAGTCATGTCTTTTCTGGTTTTCATAGTTCAACCCTGACAGTTTCGTCCTACGCACCTCACATGCTTACTGAACAGATGCTGTGTGGCCTTAGTCCAGCATCTTGAGGTAGGTGTATTAGTTAGGCAGGAAAAATTTGCTAGAGTCATGTCTTTTCTGGTTTTCATAGTTCAACCCTGACAGTTTCGTCCTACACACCTCACATGGTTACTGAACAGATGCTGTGTGGCCTTAGTCCGGCATCTTGACGTAGGTGTATTAGTTAAGCAGGAAATATTTGCTAGAGTCATGTCTTTTCTGGTTTTCATAGTTCAATCCTGACAGTTCCGTCCTACGCACCTGACATGCTTACTGAAAAGATGTTGTGTGACCTTAGTCCGGCATCTTGATTTAGGTGTATTAGTTAAGCAGGAAAAATTTGCTAGAGTCATGTCTTTTCTGGTTTTCATAGTTCAACCCTGAGAGTTTCGTCCTACGCACCTCACATGCTTACTGAACAGATGCTGTGTGGCCTTAGTCCGGCATCTTGATGTAGGTGTATTAGTTAAGAAGGAAAAATTTGCTACAGTCATATCTTTTCTGGTTTTCATAGTCCAACCCTGACAGTTTCGTCCTACGCACCTCACATGCTTACTGAACAGATGCTGTGTGGCCTTAGTCCGGCATCTTCACGTTGGTGTGTTAGTTAAGCAGGAAATATTTGCTAGAGTCATGTCTTTTCTGGTTTTCATAGTTCAACCCTGAGAGTTTCGTCCTACGCACCTCACATGCTTACTGAACAGATGCTGTGTGGCCTTAGTCCGGCATCTTGACATAGGTGTATTAGTTAAGCAGGAAAAATTTGCTAGAGTCATGTCATTTCTGGTTTTCACAGAGCAACCCTGACATTTTCGTCCTACGCAACTCACATGCTTACTGAACAGATGCTGTGTGGCCTTAGTCCGGCTTCTTGATGTAGGTGTATTAGTTAAGCAGGAAATATTTGCTGGAGTCATGTCTTTTCTGGTTTTCATAGTTCAACCCTGACAGTTTCGTCCTACGCACCTCACATGCTTACTGAACAGATGCTGTGTGGCCTTAGTCCGGCATCTTGATAAAGGTGTATTAGTTAGGCAGGAAAATTTTGCTAGAGTCATGTCTTTTCTGGTTTTCATAGTTCAACCCTGACAGTTTCGTCCTACGCACCTCACATGCTTACTGAACAGATGCTGTGTGGCCTTAGTCCGGCATCTTGATGCAGGTGTATTAGTTAGGCAGGAAAAATTTGCTAGAGTCATGTCTTTTCTGGTTTTCATAGTTCAACTCTGACAGTTTCGTCCTACACACCTCACATGCTTACTGAACAGATGCTGTGTGGCCTTAGTCCGGCATCTTGATTTGGGTGTATTAGTTAAGCAGGAAAAATTTGCTAGAGTCATGTCTTTTCTGGTTTTCATAGTTCAACCCTGAGTTTCGTCCTACACACCTCACATGCTTACTGAACAGATGCTGTGTGGCCTTAGTCCGGCATCTTGACGTAGCTGTATTAGTTAAGCAGGAAAAATTTGCAAGAGTCATGTCTTTTCTGGTTTTCATAGTTCAACCCTGACAGTTTCGTCCTACGCACCTCACATGCTTACTGAACAGATGCTGTGTGGCCTTAGTCCGGCATCTTCATGTAGGTGTATTAGTTAGGCAGGAAAAATTTGCTAGTCATGTCTTTTCTGGTTTTCATAGTTCAACCCTGACATTTTCGTCCTACACACCTCACATGCTTACTTAACAGATGCTGTGTGGCCTTAGTCCGGCATCTTGATAAAGGAGTATTAGTTAGGCAGGAAAATTTTGCTAGAGTCATGTCTTTTCTGGTTTTCATAGTTCAACTCTGACAGTTTCGTCCTACACACCTCACATGCTTACTGAACAGATGCTGTGTGGCCTTAGTCCAGCCACTTGACGTAGGTGTATTAGTTAAGCAGGAAATATTTGCTAGACTCATGTCTTTTCTGGTTTTCATAGTTCAACCCAGACAGTTTCGTCCTACGCACCTCACATGCTTACTGAACAGATGCTGTGTGGCCTTAGTCCGGCATCTTGATGTAGGTGTATGAGTTAAGCAGGAAAAATTTGCTAGAGTCATGTCTTTTCTGGTTTTCATAGTTCAACCCTGACAGTTTCGTCCTACACACCTCACATGCTTACTGAAGAGATGCTGTGTGGCCTAAGTCCGGCATCTTGATAAAGGTGTATTAGTTAGGCAGGAAAATTTTGCTAGAGTCATGTCTTTTCTGGTTTTCATATTTCAACCCTGACAGTTTCGTCCTACGCACCTCACATGCTTACTGAACAGATGCTGTGTGGCCTTAGTCCAGCATCTTGATGTAGGTGTATTAGTTAGGCAGGAAAAATTTGCTACAGTCATGTCTTTTCTGGTTTTCATAGTTCAACTCTGACAGTTCCGTCCTACGCACCTGACATGCTTACTGAAAAGATGTTGTGTGACCTTAGTCCGGCATCTTGATTTAGGTGTATTAGTTAAGCAGGAAAAATTTGCTAGAGTCATGTCTTTTCTGGTTTTCATAGTTCAACCCTGAGAGTTTCGTCCTACGCACCTCACATGCTTACTGAACAGATGCTGTGTGGCCTTAGTCCGGCATCTTGATGTAGGTGTATTAGTTAAGAAGGAAAAATTTGCTACAGTCATATCTTTTCTGGTTTTCATAGTCCAACCCTGACAGTTTCGTCCTACGCACCTCACATGCTTACTGAACAGATGCTGTGTGGCCTTAGTCCGGCATCTTCACGTTGGTGTGTTAGTTAAGCAGGAAATATTTGCTAGAGTCATGTCTTTTCTGGTTTTCATAGTTCAACCCTGAGAGTTTCGTCCTACGCACCTCACATGCTTACTGAACAGATGCTGTGTGGCCTTAGTCCGGCATCTTGACATAGGTGTATTAGTTAAGCAGGAAAAATTTGCTAGAGTCATGTCATTTCTGGTTTTCACAGAGCAACCCTGACATTTTCGTCCTACGCAACTCACATGCTTACTGAACAGATGCTGTGTGGCCTTAGTCCGGCTTCTTGATGTAGGTGTATTAGTTAAGCAGGAAATATTTGCTGGAGTCATGTCTTTTCTGGTTTTCATAGTTCAACCCTGACAGTTTCGTCCTACGCACCTCACATGCTTACTGAACAGATGCTGTGTGGCCTTAGTCCGGCATCTTGATAAAGGTGTATTAGTTAGGCAGGAAAATTTTGCTAGAGTCATGTCTTTTCTGGTTTTCATAGTTCAACCCTGACAGTTTCGTCCTACGCACCTCACATGCTTACTGAACAGATGCTGTGTGGCCTTAGTCCGGCATCTTGATGCAGGTGTATTAGTTAGGCAGGAAAAATTTGCTAGAGTCATGTCTTTTCTGGTTTTCATAGTTCAACTCTGACAGTTTCGTCCTACACACCCTCACATGCTTACTGAACAGATGCTGTGTGGCCTTAGTCCGGCATCTTGATTTGGGTGTATTAGTTAAGCAGGAAAAATTTGCTAGAGTCATGTCTTTTCTGGTTTTCATAGTTCAACCCTGAGTTTCGTCCTACACACCTCACATGCTTACTGAACAGATGCTGTGTGGCCTTAGTCCGGCATCTTGACGTAGCTGTATTAGTTAAGCAGGAAAAATTTGCAAGAGTCATGTCTTTTCTGGTTTTCATAGTTCAACCCTGACAGTTTCGTCCTACGCACCTCACATGCTTACTGAACAGATGCTGTGTGGCCTTAGTCCGCATCTTCATGTAGGTGTATTAGTTAGGCAGGAAAAATTTGCTAGTCATGTCTTTTCTGGTTTTCATAGTTCAACCCTGACATTTTCGTCCTACACACCTCACATGCTTACTTAACAGATGCTGTGTGGCCTTAGTCCGGCATCTTGATAAAGGAGTATTAGTTAGGCAGGAAAATTTTGCTAGAGTCATGTCTTTTCTGGTTTTCATAGTTCAACTCTGACAGTTTCGTCCTACACACCTCACATGCTTACTGAACAGATGCTGTGTGGCCTTAGTCCAGCCACTTGACGTAGGTGTATTAGTTAAGCAGGAAATATTTGCTAGACTCATGTCTTTTCTGGTTTTCATAGTTCAACCCAGACAGTTTCGTCCTACGCACCTCACATGCTTACTGAACAGATGCTGTGTGGCCTTAGTCCGGCATCTTGATGTAGGTGTATGAGTTAAGCAGGAAAAATTTGCTAGAGTCATGTCTTTTCTGGTTTTCATAGTTCAACCCTGACAGTTTCGTCCTACACACCTCACATGCTTACTGAAGAGATGCTGTGTGGCCTAAGTCCGGCATCTTGATAAAGGTGTATTAGTTAGGCAGGAAAATTTTGCTAGAGTCATGTCTTTTCTGGTTTTCATATTTCAACCCTGACAGTTTCGTCCTACGCACCTCACATGCTTACTGAACAGATGCTGTGTGGCCTTAGTCCAGCATCTTGATGTAGGTGTATTAGTTAGGCAGGAAAAATTTGCTACAGTCATGTCTTTTCTGGTTTTCATAGTTCAACTCTGACAGTTTCATCCTACACACCTCACATGCTTACTGAACAGATGCTGTGTGGCCTTAGTCCGGCATCTTGACGTAGGTGTATTAGTTAAGCCGGAAATATTTGCTAGAGTCATGTCTTTTCTGGTTTTCATAGTTCAACCCTGACAGTTTCGTCCTACGCACCTCACATGCTTACTGAACAGATGCTGTGTGGCCTTAGTCCAGCATCTTGATGTAGGTGTATTAGTTAGGCAGGAAAAATTTGCTAGAGTCATGTCTTTTCTGGTTTTCATAGTTCAACTCTGACAGTTTCGTCCTACACACCTCACATGCTTACTGAACAGATGCTGTGTGGCCTTAGTCCGGCATCTTGACGTAGGTGTATTAGTTAAGCAGGAAATATTTGCTAGAGTCATGTCTTTTCTGGTTTTCATAGTTCAATCCTGACAGTTCCGTCCTACGCACCTGACATGCTTACTGAAAAGATGTTGTGTGACCTTAGTCCGGCATCTTGATTTAGGTGTATTAGTTAAGCAGGAAAAATTTGCTAGAGTCATGTCTTTTCTGGTTTTCATAGTTCAACCCTGAGAGTTTCGTCCTACGCACCTCACATGCTTACTGAACAGATGCTGTGTGGCCTTAGTCCGGCATCTTGATGTAGGTGTATTAGTTAAGAAGGAAAAATTTGCTACAGTCATGTCTTTTCTGGTTTTCATAGTCCAACCCTGACAGTTTCGTCCTACGCACCTCACATGCTTACTGAACAGATGCTGTGTGGCCTTAGTCCGGCATCTTCACGTTGGTGTGTTAGTTAAGCAGGAAATATTTGCTAGAGTCATGTCTTTTCTGGTTTTCATAGTTCAACCCTGAGAGTTTCGTCCTACGCACCTCACATGCTTACTGAACAGATGCTGTGTGGCCTTAGTCCGGCATCTTGACATAGGTGTATTAGTTAAGCAGGAAAAATTTGCTAGAGTGATGTCATTTCTGGTTTTCACAGAGCAACCCTGACATTTTCGTCCTACGCAACTCACATGCTTACTGAACAGATGCTGTGTGGCCTTAGTCCGGCTTCTTGATGTAGGTGTATTAGTTAAGCAGGAAATATTTGCTGGAGTCATGTCTTTTCTGGTTTTCATAGTTCAACCCTGACAGTTTCGTCCTACGCACCTCACATGCTTACTGAACAGATGCTGTGTGGCCTTAGTCCGGCATCTTGATAAAGGTGTATTAGTTAGGCAGGAAAATTTTGCTAGAGTCATGTCTTTTCTGGTTTTCATAGTTCAACCCTGACAGTTTCGTCCTACGCACCTCACATGCTTACTGAACAGATGCTGTGTGGCCTTAGTCCGGCATCTTGATGCAGGTGTATTAGTTAGGCAGGAAAAATTTGCTAGAGTCATGTCTTTTCTGGTTTTCATAGTTCAACTCTGACAGTTTCGTCCTACACACCTCACATGCTTACTGAACAGATGCTGTGTGGCCTTAGTCCGGCATCTTGATTTGGGTGTATTAGTTAAGCAGGAAAAATTTGCTAGAGTCATGTCTTTTCTGGTTTTCATAGTTCAACCCTGAGTTTCGTCCTACACACCTCACATGCTTACTGAACAGATGCTGTGTGGCCTTAGTCCGGCATCTTGACGTAGCTGTATTAGTTAAGCAGGAAAAATTTGCAAGAGTCATGTCTTTTCTGGTTTTCATAGTTCAACCCTGACAGTTTCGTCCTACGCACCTCACATGCTTACTGAACAGATGCTGTGTGGCCTTAGTCCGGCATCTTCATGTAGGTGTATTAGTTAGGCAGGAAAAATTTGCTAGTCATGTCTTTTCTGGTTTTCATAGTTCAACCCTGACATTTTCGTCCTACACACCTCACATGCTTACTTAACAGATGCTGTGTGGCCTTAGTCCGGCATCTTGATAAAGGAGTATTAGTTAGGCAGGAAAATTTTGCTAGAGTCATGTCTTTTCTGGTTTTCATAGTTCAACTCTGACAGTTTCGTCCTACACACCTCACATGCTTACTGAACAGATGCTGTGTGGCCTTAGTCCAGCCACTTGACGTAGGTGTATTAGTTAAGCAGGAAATATTTGCTAGACTCATGTCTTTTCTGGTTTTCATAGTTCAACCCTGACAGTTTCGTCCTACGCACCTCACATGCTTACTGAACAGATGCTGTGTGGCCTTAGTCCGGCATCTTGATGTAGGTGTATGAGTTAAGCAGGAAAAATTTGCTAGAGTCATGTCTTTTCTGGTTTTCATAGTTCAACCCTGACAGTTTCGTCCTACACACCTCACATGCTTACTGAAGAGATGCTGTGTGGCCTAAGTCCGGCATCTTGATAAAGGTGTATTAGTTAGGCAGGAAAATTTTGCTAGAGTCATGTCTTTTCTGGTTTTCATATTTCAACCCTGACAGTTTCGTCCTACGCACCTCACATGCTTACTGAACAGATGCTGTGTGGCCTTAGTCCAGCATCTTGATGTAGGTGTATTAGTTAGGCAGGAAAAATTTGCTACAGTCATGTCTTTTCTGGTTTTCATAGTTCAACTCTGACAGTTTCATCCTACACACCTCACATGCTTACTGAACAGATGCTGTGTGGCCTTAGTCCGGCATCTTGACGTAGGTTATTAGTTAAGCCGGAAATATTTGCTAGAGTCATGTCTTTTCTGGTTTTCATAGTTCAACCCTGACAGTTTCGTCCTACGCACCTCACATGCTTACTGAACAGATGCTGTGTGGCCTTAGTCCAGCATCTTGATGTAGGTGTATTAGTTAGGCAGGAAAATTTGCTAGAGTCATGTCTTTTCTGGTTTTCATAGTTCAACTCTGACAGTTTCGTCCTACACACCTCACATGCTTACTGAACAGATGCTGTGTGGCCTTAGTCCGGCATCTTGACGTAGGTGTATTAGTTAAGCAGGAAATATTTGCTAGAGTCATGTCTTTTCTGGTTTTCATAGTTCAATCCTGACAGTTCCGTCCTACGCACCTGACATGCTTACTGAAAAGATGTTGTGTGACCTTAGTCCGGCATCTTGATTTAGGTGTATTAGTTAAGCAGGAAAAATTTGCTAGAGTCATGTCTTTTCTGGTTTTCATAGTTCAACCCTGAGAGTTTCGTCCTACGCACCTCACATGCTTACTGAACAGATGCTGTGTGGCCTTAGTCCGGCATCTTGATGTAGGTGTATTAGTTAAGAAGGAAAAATTTGCTACAGTCATGTCTTTTCTGGTTTTCATAGTCCAACCCTGACAGTTTCGTCCTACGCACCTCACATGCTTACTGAACAGATGCTGTGTGGCCTTAGTCCGGCATCTTCACGTTGGTGTGTTAGTTAAGCAGGAAATATTTGTTAGAGTCATGTCTTTTCTGGTTTTCATAGTTCAACCCTGAGAGTTTCGTCCTACGCACCTCACATGCTTACTGAACAGATGCTGTGTGGCCTTAGTCCGGCATCTTGACATAGGTGTATTAGTTAAGCAGGAAAAATTTGCTAGAGTCATGTCATTTCTGGTTTTCACAGAGCAACCCTGACATTTTCGTCCTACGCAACTCACATGCTTACTGAACAGATGCTGTGTGGCCTTAGTCCGGCTTCTTGATGTAGGTGTATTAGTTAAGCAGGAAATATTTGCTGGAGTCATGTCTTTTCTGGTTTTCATAGTTCAACCCTGACAGTTTCGTCCTACGCACCTCACATGCTTACTGAACAGATGCTGTGTGGCCTTAGTCCGGCATCTTGATAAAGGTGTATTAGTTAGGCAGGAAAATTTTGCTAGAGTCATGTCTTTTCTGGTTTTCATAGTTCAACCCTGACAGTTTCGTCCTACGCACCTCACATGCTTACTGAACAGATGCTGTGTGGCCTTAGTCCGGCATCTTGATGCAGGTGTATTAGTTAGGCAGGAAAAATTTGCTAGAGTCATGTCTTTTCTGGTTTTCATAGTTCAACTCTGACAGTTTCGTCCTACACACCTCACATGCTTACTGAACAGATGCTGTGTGGCCTTAGTCCGGCATCTTGATTTGGTGTATTAGTTAAGCAGGAAAAATTTGCTAGAGTCATGTCTTTTCTGGTTTTCATAGTTCAACCCTGAGTTTCGTCCTACACACCTCACATGCTTACTGAACAGATGCTGTGTGGCCTTAGTCCGGCATCTTGACGTAGCTGTATTAGTTAAGCAGGAAAAATTTGCAAGAGTCATGTCTTTTCTGGTTTTCATAGTTCAACCCTGACAGTTTCGTCCTACGCACCTCACATGCTTACTGAACAGATGCTGTGTGGCCTTAGTCCGGCATCTTCATGTAGGTGTATTAGTTAGGCAGGAAAAATTTGCTAGTCATGTCTTTTCTGGTTTTCATAGTTCAACCCTGACATTTTCGTCCTACACACCTCACATGCTTACTTAACAGATGCTGTGTGGCCTTAGTCCGGCATCTTGATAAAGGAGTATTAGTTAGGCAGGAAAATTTTGCTAGAGTCATGTCTTTTCTGGTTTTCATAGTTCAACTCTGACAGTTTCGTCCTACACACCTCACATGCTTACTGAACAGATGCTGTGTGGCCTTAGTCCAGCCACTTGACGTAGGTGTATTAGTTAAGCAGGAAATATTTGCTAGACTCATGTCTTTTCTGGTTTTCATAGTTCAACCCTGACAGTTTCGTCCTACGCACCTCACATGCTTACTGAACAGATGCTGTGTGGCCTTAGTCCGGCATCTTGATGTAGGTGTATGAGTTAAGCAGGAAAAATTTGCTAGAGTCATGTCTTTTCTGGTTTTCATAGTTCAACCCTGACAGTTTCGTCCTACACACCTCACATGCTTACTGAAGAGATGCTGTGTGGCCTAAGTCCGGCATCTTGATAAAGGTGTATTAGTTAGGCAGGAAAATTTTGCTAGAGTCATGTCTTTTCTGGTTTTCATATTTCAACCCTGACAGTTTCGTCCTACGCACCTCACATGCTTACTGAACAGATGCTGTGTGGCCTTAGTCCAGCATCTTGATGTAGGTGTATTAGTTAGGCAGGAAAAATTTGCTACAGTCATGTCTTTTCTGGTTTTCATAGTTCAACTCTGACAGTTTCATCCTACACACCTCACATGCTTACTGAACAGATGCTGTGTGGCCTTAGTCCGGCATCTTGACGTAGGTGTATTAGTTAAGCCGGAAATATTTGCTAGAGTCATGTCTTTTCTGGTTTTCATAGTTCAACCCTGACAGTTTCGTCCTACGCACCTCACATGCTTACTGAACAGATGCTGTGTGGCCTTAGTCCAGCATCTTGATGTAGGTGTATTAGTTAGGCAGGAAAAATTTGCTAGAGTCATGTCTTTTCTGGTTTTCATAGTTCAACTCTGACAGTTTCGTCCTACACACCTCACATGCTTACTGAACAGATGCTGTGTGGCCTTAGTCCGGCATCTTGACGTAGGTGTATTAGTTAAGCAGGAAGTATTTGCTAGAGTCATGTCTTTTCTGGGTTTCATAGTTCAACCCTGACAGTTTCGTCCTACGCACCTCACATTCTTACTGAACAGATGCTGTGTGGCCTTAGTCCGGCATCTTGACTTAGGTGTAATAGTTAGGCAGGAAAAATTTGCTAGAGTCATGTCTTTTCTGGTTTTCATAGTTCAACCCTGACAGTTTCGTGCTTCCGCACCTCACATGCTTACTGAACAGATGCTGCGTGGCCTTAGTCCGGCATCTTGACGTAGTTGTATTAGTTAAGCAGGAAAAATTTACTAGAGTCATGTCTTTTCTGGTTTTCATAGTTCAACCCTGACAGTTGATTTGGCTGTTAGAAAAATTATTTGTCAATTGTTTCCTTATATGTGGTAGGGCTGTGGCCCTGAAGAAGGTGTGGGATTTCTAGCTTCACCTGTTCATGTGGAATCTTGTTATATTTCATTTGTGAGATGTGGAACATAGGCCTCTTTTGAGGGAACCGCCACAATAAAAAAGGGTAACGCACCGAGCCAACTACAACCTCGTAAGAGCTCTTGTGGTGTGGAAACGTTGGCACATATTTTCAAAATTCACGTCCTGTGGGATGTCACACCTTCTTCAGGTTCCTTAACAGAGGAAAAAACTTTGTGTCCCTGTCCATATCATGAAGACATACAGGGGGAGCAGAGGTGTAGGTCCACCCATTCTTAACCTCAGCATGAGGTGTAGGTGAATGATCGACTTCATGCCCCACCCAATTTTCCCCTCGGAAGGAACCCCTGACACTCATTGAATAGGAGGTTGCATGGGCCTCAGAGCTAGTCTGGGGGAAGTGAAAAATCTGTTGCCTGTGCCAGGATTCCAGCCCTAGATCCTCCAGGCTGTAGCCTAGTCACTGTACCAACTAAACTATACTGGCTTATACTAAAAACATACATTTAGCAAGAAATTTATATGGCCTTTAGAGAGAGAAAATAAGAGGATGTTGGAGAAGGTTGAATAAGGAGAGGTTTCAGTATTGATTTTATTCAAGATGAAGCCTCTTCTCCTCCTCCTCTTCCTCCCCTACACAATCTCTGTTTGACACTCCATAAACATGCACTGTGCTGCATGTTTTGACTCCATGTCATCCTCGAACACAACATACAAAACGTTAGTCAACCTGGTTTTTTACATTAGAATTCATAATTGGCACTTCTTGCCAAATATCACTGCCAGACTTGATGAAGTCAAACAGGATTAGGTGTAGCAGGTGTGAGTGAGATGAGAAATGCATATGAAATATTAGTTGGAATATCTTAAGGGAATAGACCACTTGAGAGGCCTGGGTATAAATTGGAGGATGAGGTTAAAAGTCACGTTCAGGAAATGGAGTATTGCAGTGTGGCATGTGGTGGGACTGTATTGTTGAAACAGGCAGTTTTGTAGTATGCTGTAACAGGTCACATCTAGAAAGACTGATACAAATGGCTGGTACCTTCTTGGCAACAGTGTTCCTAGGATAGGCCCAGTGAATCCGTGTGACTTGACTACATATCATATCACTGGCATGTGGACCATCCAGTGACCAACGACCAAGGTTCAGATTGGCAGCCTTTTACTGAGAGCACATTTGGATCCCAATTTGGTAAGATCATTTGTCTTGTTTTAACTACTTTTGGAGTTTAAAGCAAACCCGCAGGATTAGAGATTTCTGGCACAGACTTAGTCTGTGTCATGGCTGCAAGGTATCCTTTAGAAAGTGCAAGCAAAACATGTTTACAGATTAGGGCCCCAGGGTTTGTTGGAATTCTCCATTTTGTTAGCTTAAGGTTTAGCATGTCTTGTTCTAGGGGCTGATATTTTCCTGAAGATGGGTTTTCTGTTGGATGTACCAACCTTTAGTTTTGAATTCCCGTGTTACCTGATGTTTACACTGTTCTGGCTTTGATGTGAGTATTGAAATTTGCTTCACAAACACCAGAGGTATTGCTTTTGACTATTTGTCCACCCTTCAGCATGTTTGGTTGTTCAAAATGATGAAGTTTTATCTGATCCAGAGTTTATATTATTTTCAGCTGTTACCACTGTTGGTTTTGGAGTTTGTGGATGTGCCTTATATTTTTCCTGTTGGCTTTCTTTTCTTCCTCATGATACATTAGTTACAGGTGTGTTTAGTGCTTCTCCTTTTCTTACCATTCTTGCTTGACCTCCAGTACAGGTTCACCAAGGAACCTGTCACCCCTTGGTACCAACTCTGATCAGGCTCATTGCATTTTCATTCAACAGGTTTCCTATTGGCCACCTTGGGGAACTTTGCAGTCATACTCGTCTACCACCAGATCTGCATGGGCAGCAAGGGTTAACACCTCCTTTGTTAGGAGGCACTCTGCATCACATTGCCCTCAGATGTGAGAGACGAAACATTTAAATGGACAGACTGTTGATAGATGCACGTATGATTAGGTTGCCTGTAGTTGCTCTGTATTTTGTGTCCACACGTGTGCCTTGTGGGGTATGATACTGGACTTACAAGCTCCTACATTAATTTTTGCCTTGCCCTTTGGCTTTGGGGTTGGAGGGGTTAAGTGTCTTTTGCTAAGGTTATTAGATTTGGCTTGCCTGGTAATACCTAGCAGCCCACCTTTATTTTGGAAAAGAGGAATTATTTTGTTACTGATGGATGCAGTTGGTACGTAATACAAGGAACTGCATTTAATTCGGCAGTTGCATACATCTTCGTGTCCTGAGCATCCTGAAATCATTTCCCTTTGAGGGCATTTTTCACTTAGGGAACAGAAGAAAGTTGGCTGGCACAAGGTCAAGTGACTAAGGCGGGTGGCTAATGTCCACCTTGCCATGCTGAAGCTTGCACAATTGTGACTCTTTGCTCCTGCTTACATGTGAGACTGTAGAATGTACTTGGTGTAGATGTTCCTCTTTTTCCAAAACTCCATGAAGAATATCCGTCTTAATGTTGCAGTTGATTCACCATTAATTTTCGGGTCATTTGATGGCCTCTGGTTACCAGCCTACAAAAGTTTGGAACTCTTCGCAGATTTTGAGCAGTTGATGGCTACCCACTACTTCAGTCATCTTCAAGGCCCTCACGTCCCTCTATGTATCTTTTAAACCATTTGAAGACATGCATGACACAGGGCTTTATGTCCATAAACAGTTTCACACATTTTGTATGCTTCTGTAGCTGCTTTCCCCAAGTTTAAAACAAAACTTGATGTTCAGTTGCTGCTTCATGACAACAGAAAAACATGGCTTATGTGCAGGGCTGCTGTGGATGCAGTGACTGAGCTAGAACTTTCTTTTCCCTAATCCTTGGCTGTCATAACATGAATTAACAAACTGGCTACATTTGGTTTATGCGCCACATACTTGCGTGATAGCGTCGGTCCTGTAGTTTTATTGTTTGGCCACATGCAGCTGGCAACACGCTTAACACACACTGACTGCTAAGGCAGACAGCATTCAGCACTGATATGAGAGAATATGAAATTGCAGTTTTTCTGTACTATTTTGCGTGTCTTATTGCTATGCTGAGCACTGCAGCTGTGCTGGATGTGGCAGTAAAAGTGACAGTTGCATGTTTGTTGACAGTGGATGGACTGCAATGCAAGTGGTAGCATTTTTCTATTGCAGTGTGTTCTTAGTGTTCAGGCAGTTCATCCCTTGTCACACCAAATGTGAGGAGTCTGTTTATTAACCAATGTGTCTCGGTGATTGCAGATAAGGATGTTGTGTTCAATTCCATACCAATTTTGTATTTTCATTAATTGATTTCATTTTGATGAATTATGTAACAATACAAATCATTTCAGTAGCTTCAAATGTTGTAAGGCTTGATGTAATTTTTTTTATGGTTGTGGAAATAAATGTCAGGTATCTTACTGTTTCAGCTGATGATGGACGTGAATTTCATACTGACAGGGGGAATCCAGGACATTCCTGTACCTCCCTGCTCACAAGGATGGGAGTTCTGTAGAATAAAGGCATGTACCGTGGCAGATGATAATTATGGAGTGTGTTTGGAAATTTCAAGATCGTTTCTCTTTTAATGAGCTTTGTTCTGCATGCGGTGAATGGCTGTAGGTGGATTAATTTGACAGATATGTGTGTTTTTATGCCGTATTTGTATCCATCTGTTGACAGTCATGAAGTGGTACTGGTGAGTTGCTGTTCCAGGTGCCATAGATATTGCGAGCTTCAGACTGAGGAAAGAGGCCCCAAGAAGTTGGCCTGGGACACTGCATGCTACCAACAAGGATTCACTATAACAGGTGTGTGTTGTGCTAGGTGCAAGTTCTTACGATGTTTGGAGGCTGAAATTCAGAGTGACATCTTGAATTTATCATAATCATTTTACAGTGCATGACACAGTGTTGCCAGTATTTGTTGCAGAATTTCAGATTTGCAGCTGTCATTAATCTTGTGACTACTTGGGGCATCCATAGTCTTGTGTTAAATGCTGTTATTCTGTGACCTCACAAGGAAAATTGCATATGTTTCAGGTATCCTACCTTTTTATTTTTTCTGGTTTTATGTCAGAATTTATTGAATATTTATTTTGGACATCCTAAACCTTCTCGGCACTTTTGATTCAGCGTAATAAATTACATGACAGGGCAAAAATTATGCCACCCTAGAAATTGCACCTGAGCTGCATGACACAGGTTAAAGAAATTGGACAACCTGAATGAAGACAACAGGAGTCTGCATATCTTCCAAAGATGTAGGTGGTACATAAAAAATTTGTACACTGAAAGGGCGACATGAAGCAAGTTCTGTTCTGAAGATTCACAAGTATTAGGTGTGACTGTACAAAATGCAGTCACCTGGGATACGTGCATCTTGGAAAAGAATATCGGTGCATGTGAACTTTAGTTACCTGCACTCACCTTTGTAATGTTTCAGTACTTCTTTTATTGTGCCACTCAGAGTTTTTATGTTCAGTAGGTCTGAAGCATACAAATATGAAACTTGCATAACTGACTGCTGAGTCACTTATATACAAGGCCCAGATATCACACTTGAAATTGAAATGCACGGGTTACTTTGTACATAAATATCCAGGCCTGGAGTGATACTGGGACAGTAATGTGGTGCTGTGTGGGTGTACTTACCTGGCTGTACAAGTTGCAGAAATGAGGGGTGGTTAATCCTCTGAATTCTGAAATTAATGTAAATAATATGTAATAACTGCGTCCTTACCTTACATAAACCACAGTTTTCATTACAAACGCCAAGCAAATGATGCTGTATAGGGAAGTGAGTGCTGTTTCTTGTAAGAATTATGTGAAACAGATAAATTATGGGGGGGGGGGGCACAGATTCTGTTCCATGTTAAACCAGGTGGTACATACAGTTAACCACTGCATAAAAGGGTTGAGCTACCCTGATTGATACAGAAGTAAAAACAACAGTTCCTGGATCCACAAATTGATAGTTGTCCAAGTTGAGAGTCGTGTGTCATCTAATAGTAGATTCGTATAAATATCATACTAGATTTACAGTAAATGTAGACAGAGAAATTTTGAGGAAGATTTTGGCTGAGAATTTGGGAATGAGGAAGGTTTCAGCAGAGATGGTGCCACAAATTTTGTCTGATAACCAGAAACAGTGGTAGTTTGATATAAGTTCTTGTCTCTCATCGTTTGGCCGAAAGAAATGATATTTTGTCTAGAGTTTTCATGAGTGATGAATCGTTTTAAATGTGATCCAGAAATGAAACATGAAACCAGCAGTGGACAACATCAGCATTGCCAGGATCAGAAAGCCACCCATGTCACGAGCCCTAGTGGAGACTTTTTTTTTAACACCACAAGACATTGTTTATGTTGAGTGTCTTTGTGCAGGGTCAAACAAGAGGTTCTGGCAGGTTTTTGAACTGTGGAAAACACATGAAAAGTTACAGGAACTGTTGTATGAATACTTGAATACAGCTTTTGTGGGGCATTTTGGGACTTAATTGTTCTGCCTTGTGCAGTCATTACTGTAGGTCATGCCAAATAACATTACACTGCATGAAATGGCGTGATAACTGCTGAACAGATTTTCATGAAATTCAGTATTGTGGGTTTTTAATAAAACTTTTAGGTTTTGTTAAAATGGGTCAGTAATGGACACTTAGCTGGAAACCTGTGTGTGTTTGAGAGCAACACGTGTCTGAAACAGAAGTTGTAGAGAATGAAATACATCTTATGTCAGTGTACTTTCTGTAAGTCTTACAGTGTAATGTACCAGAACTGTTACCCAGTGTTCACATATCCTATTGTGGTCTTCTTTTTTTCAGTATCAAACCGAAGGTTTTTTTTTTATTTGCTGATTTTTAACATCTGTAGAACTGTTGGAGGAGTGACAATTTGAGTCCAGGTCTGATGGTTCTAACAGTAAAAAAATGCTGTAAATATAGAGACAGATGAGTGTTGCTACTGGTAAGTCTTTAGTTAAGTAAACTTCCAACAGTTCTTTTAATAAATAGTAGGATTACTGTATAATAGTACTCTGACATGAAGAGGTCCATTTTTCACTACATGTGTAATGGGAAATGAAATTTGTTGACACAACAAAAGGTAAGAGGAAGAGTCGGTGGAAGAACAGCAGTGCAGTCGAGGAAGAGAATCAGCTCAAGGTGACACATTTTAAAATTTTGGTATGTGGTGTTCTCACTTACTATTCTTGTCCTCCTTTATTGATCCAGACAGACATCTTAGTTTTGGCTTGAAATGAGTAGCATCTTGTACAGGAGTGATGTGGATAGTCCACACATTCCTAACTGTAATACTAGATTGAGGTGACTACTGTCTACAGTTTGTGCTTGAGGAAAGAGCCACAAGTAGTTACTGGGTAGGACAGTAGGTGAGTTTCAGTGTGAGGATGAAACGTACTGTATCTCTGTCAGGAATATAACTGCATTTTTCTTTTGGTGTAAGGAAAATTATTGGTAATGTACTCCATTAGGCCTTGAAGGAAGTGGGTATATAATGTAGAAGTTTCATTAGCCAATAATATGTATCGTGGTGTGCTAGTGTTTTTAAATTAATGGCTGAAATTGACATTTTGTTAAAGGTATTTATGAAAAGGCAAACATTCTAGACATTCTTTGTTTTTGTAACGTGAAGGAATCAGTTCTATGTGGGTCATGCATTATTAAGTTACACAAAAGGAACCAGCAGTTGTGGTATGTGCCTTAACCCTTTGAAGACTGACTGAAATTTATCTAAATTATATGTAAATATGTGGTTCCTGTCTCACAGAAAACAAACTCTGTGTCTATTACAGAGGCCAGTCAGTGCTGTTCAAGTAAAAACCTGGCTGAGTCAAAGTATCTGCAATGTGTTGTTTATGTTCCTATTTTGTTGGCATGCTTCTCCTTGCATGCAAGTATATACATACTTAATCACCATATTGTGGGTCCAACATTGAATGAGCATGTGTTTTGTTGCGGTGGTGTCAATTTTGCTCCAAAGCAGAGCAGTGTACAGTGATGAATTTTTGTGGGCTGAAGGCGTACCTTACACATCACTACGGAGTCTGTGCCGTAATTCTAAATAACAGAAGGGTGACTATTGATGAAGTAGCCAATCACGTGCACATCAGTCGTGGGTCCATGCATGAAATCATCAGAACAGACCAGGCTTTTATAAAGACTGTGCAAGATGGTTTCCAAGCAGGTCACAGAAGAGCACAAGTTCAATGCTTTGATATTTGCCAGCACCCTCTGAATTGCTGTGAAAATGAAGGTTATGATTTTTTGAGATGCATCATCACTGTGGACTAAACATGGATCCACTACCACAGTCCAGAGATTAAACACCAGAGTATGGAATGAAAACAGCCGCAGTCACCGATCAAAAGAGTGCAAAATGTAACCAACAGCTAGCATAGTGATGCCGACTGTTTGCTTGGGATTCACAAGGGCCAATAGTAGAACTTGATCAAGACAGGGACATAGCAGTAAATAGTGCTTTTATTATTGTGAGATGTTTGACAAACTGAGGCCAGCAGCTCAAAGCAGGTGCTGAGGACTACTGTCAAAAGGCACCTTATTGTTGCATAACAATGCTTTAACACATGCTACTGTCCACACTGTTGAAACCTGTGGCAGCTGCACTCTGAGGTACTGCAACGCCCTCCCTACAGCTGTGATGAAGGCCTTTTGGACTCTCACCACTTGGATTTGCTGAGAGATGCTTTAAATAGGCCATCAATTTGCCAGTGACAAAGAAGTGAAGAAATAAGCTCATTTGAGGCGTGCCGGTCAGCCAAAATCTTTCTCTCAGAGCATATAGAGCCTTTTATACAGGCTGGAATACAGAAAATATGTGCAGGCTGGGCATCAAAGAATGTCACAGATGATCACAAAGCTCGTCATATGGGACTTCCTCTCATGCATTTCACACAAAATGCCAATCATGTAGGGAAGTTTCTGCAGTACATTATTACAGGAGATGAAACATCTGTTAATTACATGACATTCAAAACCAATATAACATCCCTGATGTGGAATCAGCCATCATCTCCCACAGAAAAGGAATTCAGAGCAATGCCATAAGTGAGGAAGTCGGAGCAACTGTCTTTTGTAACCATACGGGTGTGGATTTACTCGTGGTGACACTGTAACTGCTGAGCTTTATTGTGGTGCTGTGGCAGGCCACTTGTAAAACACTTTCATTGGTGCTGCATGGCACAGTAATGCCAGACCTCATACAGTCAACGAAATTTGTGACTGGTTACATTGCTATGGGTGTGAATCGTGGTGTTTGTTCTCCAAACGTAATAGTCAACTGAAAGCCACTGAAATGAGAGATTTAAGGAAAACTAAAAGAGCAGGACCAGGAATCAAACAATAAGAATGGGATTAGGAATAATTCCATGCAGAGAAATGATAGAATTAGCACAATTGAGATTTTTGCATAACAATGCCGTAACACATGCTGCTGTCCACACTGTTGAAACCCTCTGTCAACTGCACTCTGAGGTACTGGAATGCCCTCCCTACAGTCGAGATGAAGCCCCTTTGAATGATCACCACTTGGATTCACTGAGAGATGCTTTAAATAGGCCATCAATTTGCCAGTGACGAAGTGAAGAAATAAGCTCGTTTGAGGCGTGCCAGTGAGCCAAAAGCTTTTTTTCTCTCGGGCCATACAGAGGCTTGTGTACCATTGGACGAAGTATATTGAAAAGTAGGGGGACTATGTGGAAAAGTGATTCTTTTACAGATTTTCTATTGCTGTTGGATTAATTCTAAAACATACATGGTGGATACTTTCTGACTCACCCCCACAGTCACTGCTAACTAAGTAACTAACTCTATGGCGCAGAGTCCTTCCTGAGAAGCTAACAGGCCCTCAGCTAGTCAAGAAAGTCCCTGCATTTTATGGAACCCGAAGATTCATTACCGCATTCACAAGCACCCACCATATGATCCTGTTCTGAGCCAGAGCAATCCAGTCATGCCTCCCCATCCAACTTTTTGAAGATCCATTTTGATATTATCCTCTCATCTATACCAAGTTCTTCCAAGTGGTTTCCTTCCCTCAGGTCTCCCCGCCAAAACTCTGCATGCACCTCTCCTGTCCCCCATATACATAATCACTGCTTATTGTGAGAACTGTGCAAAATGTATAGTTGTTAAATGTTACAGAAGGTGGTACATAATACCACTGGGCTTTAGAGGATTAGTTTAGTGTTTCCAGTAGTTCGTAGCATGAAAGGGAATTTAGTTTAAGGGACTACATAGAAAGAGACTGCCCATTTGCCGATGGTTTGCTCTATGATCTTTAGAATGACATCATTTGTAACTCCACAAGGACACATTAGTTCATATTCTCCAGATGTTATACAATACAATGTTGTGTCACAGAGCGGTTAATCAAGAATTTCACACTGCAGATTGCTATATTCTGCTGTTACTTACAGTTTGTTTAGAGACAGCAGGTTGTTTGAAACTTTGAGATGTGAGTGAAATAGTGTCATTCATATAGCTTGCAGGTGAACAAGATTCATATTTGCATCATTCAATAAGTGAAATATCATCGCATATGGAAGAGGATATTTATATACAATGTGAAAGTGACCGTATGCATTTGAGTGTGCTGCCCAGATTATGTGCAATGTAAAGGGTGGATGACAGGGAAGAAGGTAGGGGCGGTATCATGTGAAGTAGTAATTTGTCCCGGAATGTGACGTAATGAAGAGATGTGTTCAGTGATCAGGTTCCTTTGGACATGGGACACAGTGGCACCTGCAAGCAGTCTGTGGCCCTGACTTTATGGATGTGTGGTGGAATGTGTGCAGTGTTGCACAGAGTTGGCAGGCTGACTGATGAGTGGTGCAGTGGCAGATGTGGATAGCCTCGTGCAAGAGACTGATGTAGGGTGCATCAAGTTGCTGCAAGAGCAGACATGCACAGTGTGTTGTGATTTTGTGAAGAGTCACAGGGATGGTTTCTAATGCAGAAGGCATTGGTAAACTGAACTTGTGTCACACACCTGCAATGCTGCTTGAAGAAATGGCACAAGTTTCTGGTGAAGGAACCCAAACAGATTTAGTTAATTTCATACTGACTGAGACAAACCTGGAGGACAGGAACAGTTAAATGTGGACCTACAGACGCACAAAATAGTGATGACTGGATCCTGGCCAGAAGGATTAATAAAAAATCAGATGGGCATGTAATGAACCATTTGAATTGAGGGGAACGGATGGAATTTTACGTGGTGTTTTGTAGCATGGAATACAACATTCGAATTTTGCCCTCTGCCATTTTTTTTTCTGTCTGGCACTTGGATGTACTTTGAAAACTTGGATGCAGGTGAAGTAATGTAACTGTGATTTGTTATATGGGAGTCACTTTGAGCCAAATATTATTTCTGTGTGGCCCATGACCTGACAGGTGGCCAAGAGGTACTTGGCAAATTGGAGCTATGAATATGAAGTCTGCAGCTGCAGTTCAAGTGCTCCTGGGACTCCCTTTGCATATAATGGTACTTGCTAGAAGGTATAGACAGACGTGTGTGCAGTGAACTGTGGGAAATGCTAGGATGTGGACATAGATAGATGGGACATTAAATTGGAACTTTGACAATGAGGATAGATTAAAATGATGATTGTGTTGGTTAGATTGTACCACACAGTTTGAATCTTGACCAGGGCACCATTAATGAGATTTGAGGTTCTTGTAATGCTGTTGATGAAGATTCCAAGTTGTCGGTGATGTTGCTTTGTCAGTTGATAGTCCGTGACATTTCAATAATATTGGGCAGGAAGATATGAGCTGTCATATTGTAATCTTCTGGATCAGTTGTTCCCGAGCGTATTCATTTCACAGGGCACGCGAGTGTCATACTCACTGGGGAACACCATGAAATTTGGTTCATTGTCCCATCATTTGAAGTAGGACCAATATGATAATGTGATGTCTTGTTATACTGTGCAACTGATCAGACAGATGGCTTCTGTATCAGAGCTTAGTATGAGATTTATGCCAGACTGAGACAATTCTGTCCACATGTTCCATTGTCCATTCTCAGGTGCTTATCTCTCCATGAACCATTCTTTTCTTGGTATTGTTTCCACAAAGCAGTATTGTTACTGAACCCACAAGTATATCAGTCGCTGCCTTCTGTGTTGCACGCCTCGTCCTCTCATGGCTACACCAAACAATGTTTGTGCAATATGATTGTGATGTGTTGTGAATGACTGTGCTCAGTCATCATTTTTCAACATCATGACACAAATTTGTTCAATCCTGTTGCACGGAATAACTGTGTGGGAGCCTGACAGATGGAAATGTGCAGCAAATAGCAGGCTGCAGTACTACGACAGTTTGATACAACCCCTTTATTTTATTTTAACTATAATTGAGATGAATATGATTGAGTGGGAGGATGTGAACTTGATCCGTTTTGCAGAGAATAGTGAACACTAGGCGTTTGTGGACAGTATCTGGCCTGCCATTTGTGTAAAATGCAGGAAATGTGTTGACTAGCTGAGCTTCCTAAGGAGGACTGCTCTGTGGAGTTAGTATAAGGAGTCATTAAGTGTGGATTTTGGTGATGTGCAGATATGCAGATACTTGTGGCTGATGTATAGGGATGGTGAGGTAAATGGTTTGATATTAAAAATGTACATAGTGAAATATTTTTGAGCATTTCATTGCCATTCATGGTTTCAGTAGTGTGTTCGTTCTTGGCAGTTAAAGGTAATTATTAGTCCCATTTGTAAATCAGCACTGAGACTATTTGGAGGTCAGGATTTATTGGTAAGAACACCACATTCTGCTTTTATATTTGGTTTTGTACCATTGTATTATGAACTTACACTAATACCATAAGAACACAAAATACGTTGATTTAACATTGTGCCTCTCTGTGTTTTGACATGCTAAAGATCATCATCAGGAGGATTTCCCCCACCACAAAGTTCTCAAGTCGTGATATCCTTGTATAAGTCAGTGTACTGGTAAATTGTAAAAAATCTGGTTATGATAAAATGCGATTAAACAATGTAGGCACATCTCTTCCGTTAATGTCCCAAAATAACATACATCAGAACTGTGGGTATATTAGGATGCTGTGATTGTCCTTGCAAACATGTAAGCCTGTACTCCAGTTTATTGTTGTGTGGATCTGTCTGATAAATTCCTGTAATATTAAAATAAAATAGTACTGCGCAAAGTGTTTTTGATATATGTGTTATGTGTACGTGCTGTGATTATGGTGCAGTGTTATGTGCTGGGTTGCTGTACTGAGTGGTGGAGTATAAGTGAATAGGGTTAGCATTGTTACGTTCCTGAATTACACTTGGACAGAAAGATCTTTATTGTGCAGTGAGCAGACTACATTAAATAGTAGGTTAGTGTGTTTTGTTTCCTGTGCCGTGATCACTCTCCTCCTTCACAATATAGGTGTAAGTGCCAAGTTTCTTTTCTTCAGTTACATGAAAGGCATGATCATTGTTCAGATCGTGTAGCACATCTGTAAGCATCCCTGTTGTGGATGTGTTCTGTGTAACAGTGTCTGCCACTTTGACCAGTATAGAGGGAAGTTTACTAGCACATCTCACGTGAAATAGCATCGTCTGACCTCAGATTTCACCATGTAACAGGCAGGCCTACTGTAAAGAAAGTCAAAAGTCTAAGTATGCAACATGATTTGATTTATGCATGTGAAAGGGTTTGCAGTCGTGAAATACATCACCTTTTGGTGAAGGTATACTAAGCACATATAGTAGTGAATACAGGTGTGGATACAGTGCAGTGCTTTCAGTGACGGCAATTCAGATGTCGATGACAAGCAGCAACCAGGATACACAGGCATGTCCACTATGAATTACAGTTTGTCAGCACACTTGAGATGGTTTGGTCACGTAAGAATGGGGATGAGACGTACCCCAAAATAGCCTGTCAGCAGGGGAACTGATCCAAAGGAAAAGCTCAACAGACTTGGAAGAGGGGATACAGAAGATTTAGAAGGAAAGAGGAATTGAAGGGAATGGAGTGGAGTAAGAGCCATAACTTGAGAAAGTGAGAGACGGAAAGCTCTTGTACACCCTCTACACCTCCCGGTACAAGAGGCTCGACTCGGTGAAGTGGAGTGGATTGAAGTGAAGTACATTGCTATGCTGGGGAAGTTAGGGGTGAACTCCCCTACAGTCCCAATCTCCTGCCCAGTAGGTTCCATCCCTTAGGATCACTTATGAAGCACCTGGCTGGCAAGTGATTTGCAAGTGACCGCCATGAAGCAAGCTGTCGCCTCCTGCCTACAGACCCGTGACAAGGCTTTCTTCTCTGCTGGGATACAAGCCTTGGTATCACAGTGGGACAGAAGTTGAAATATCAGTGGAGATTGGTGGAGGTCTGATGTGTACCATCTGCTACCTATGTGCCATGTATTTGTTCTGTAGGAAGAAAGTCCTGAGCATCAGTGTTTGTGTTGTTCATATTAGAGTTTATGTGTGGTGTCTTAACAGTTACTTCAAAGAACTGTTTGTCGTAAAAGTGACTTCACCCTGATCTGCTAGAGCAGTTTTGTAAATTGTCTTGACATATTGCTTGACATGTGAAAGTTACGTATTTATAGTTTCATATTATTCTACAGAGTACGTGTCAGATTTTTCATTTATGTGTTTCCATGTGTATCTGAGTTGCTGACAGGCAAATTGCGCCTATGGCTAATTACATAAATGCAGCCAGTTTGTGTTCATTGAGGTGATTAAGTTGTGAATATCTGTATCTGTGTGAGTAGGTTATCTGTAGATATCCATGTCTATAATCTTTTATCACCTTTATTTATGCTGAGTGATGAATCTAAGAATGCTGTAGCAAGACTTAATTTGCCTGTTACATTAAACCTTATCATAACCAGTTTTTATTGTAGTTTACTAATATATTGACATATGCAAGTTCTTTGTCACTTTATTAACCACTAGCATACGGCCTGTTGAGTTTCAGTAAAAAATATTGGAATGTAAGAAGTTTTTACACATATATTATTTGTGTAAATATTTCTTCATTCAAAAAATCTGGACCTGAGAAGCAGAAGTTTGTAAGTCCAGTTTTATCATATTTGAGATAATACATCATTTTTCTTACACCAGTATGTGACTTACTGCTGTTTAATTCTTGGTCCAGCGACACTGGGACATTATTTGGACTTGCAACCATATGCATCTGAAAGAGCAGTAAATTCTAAGAAAAATGATGTATTATCTCAAATAAGATGAAATTGGACTTACCCCCTTCTGCTTCTCAGGCCAAAATGTGAAGAACATGTTGAAGAATTGTTCAAAGTTTTGAGTTCCCTCAAGCATCAAATATTTTCCTCTAAATTCATGTAATTTTGTTAGGAAGTGCCATCACTGCATTGTTTTATTTATATTGTGTCAATTGTTAAGTTATTATTCAAAATTTTGTCTAGGAAGTGAATAACTTTCCTTTCCTCCTGTATTAGACTCAATTCTAAGAGAGTTTTTGGGCATAAAAATGAGGTGGAACTGGTCAAGGAATCGCAAGAATTAATATGCTGCAAGTTCTTGTGGCAAGAGAGAATGAAGCTCATAATAGGCCAAACTAACCTCTGTGATTTGGTCATGAAGAAAACCTTACATCACATTTTGAGGAGACTGGGTCTGAACCCCAATTAACTTGGAGAAAGTTTAAAAACACTATTACACTATTCAGGCCTTGTCTGCTTTTTGAAAGGACCTCCAAAAAGTATCGGAACACGACTACCATCACCGATGTTATATGCTACATGAAATACTATGCAAATACAAACATACACACACACAGTTGGCTTTTATATACAGTAGTTTTGTTGGCAAAAATCTTTCAGATGATACCCCTTTGGAAGGCGAAACATGCAGAGGTACACTGTTGAATCAATATGATTTGAATTTATGTCCTGATGGTATTAGTGTTATGTAGCAGGGTAACCACATTGTGTCATTGTGTACCCAGAGGATGACAATAAAGTTTGAAGCCCCCATAAATCCCATCCCTGTCTATGTCCATATGATTACATAATATATGACTAGAATGTTTTATTTCAAGTTTCCTTTGTTTGAATGTTCCTTGTTTACTGTGTTTTGGTTGGTCATGTTGTCTTACATGTTTATAAAGTCTGTGCATAAATGTTAGTGAAGGGATGCACTGGATTCAGGCAGATTGGTTTCATCTCGTAATAGTCCATCGTGTGTTATCAGTTTACTCAGATATGTCCAAAAATGGTCGTGTGTAGCAATAGCCAGTGTGCACTTGCCTGTACTCTAGTCCTGGGTGCTGCCATTTCGTACAAGTGGTATGTCAGAGGGGCATGAATGTTATGCCTACTGCATTTTAATAATGGGGCGGTTTCTGGCCAAATGTAAGCAATTGTGTTTTTGGTGAGGCAGCCTAGAAATACCTTTGAAGTTCAGGTACATGTAAGGTTTCATGACCAACCTGTTTGACACGTAAGTACCAAAACCGCCATATGATAGAGTTTTGTCCAATTTCTGAGTCTGTCGGTTTTTCATATGGAATCTTGTCTGTGGGGGTGGATGGGGGCGATTGCATGACTTATGTAAGGGGTGTTTGGGGGGGGGGGAGCTAAGATGCGGGTGTTTGCATTTCTGGGAGTCGATGTTAGTGATATTTTTTGGCGGCTTTTGGTATTGAGTGTGTGACCTTTAAAATTCCTACATACTTGTTAGGGGTGTCCAACATGCAGCAATATTTGTAAATCGTGTAATTAAGAAGTCGCCCAAGTTCGGCACCTTGATGTACGACCCATATGCCATCCCCACGGTATGGCTGTGCTGTTGCCAAAAAGAAAGGTTTGGGCACCCCTGGCTGAAAAATGGCGGCGCTAGTAGAAATCTAACCGAAAGCGCCACCAATTGACAATTCTTAGTACTAAAATTACAGCCGTGGTAGTAAAAAATTTTTATAACCTAGAACGGAAGGGGGGAAAAAAAATTTCTTGGTGCCAATATTATGGGCGTGGTAGTAAAAAAAATTTTGCCATGCCAGAAATTCATGCCACGCTAGTAAATTTTTTTCTGGTCGAGAGAGCGGCGCCAGGGAAAATTCTGGGTACCGATACACGACGGGCGTAGTAAATTCAAATTTTCAAAAATTCCATTTTTTTTTCTCTCTGCCGAACCGCTTTGTTGCTTAATCTTCGTAGTCTTCGAGGCGGCTACCAGATGTCTCTCGTGGTGGTTGTCCGACGATCTTGGAACCTGCTGTACTCGAACTGGCGACCCTGTGACTGCTGGGCTGGTGTCTTATCCACTCGACCACGAAGTTCTTGTTGAGATAATAATTTTGGAACTTCCTGATGAATTGTGAGGTCGAGGAATTTTGACCAATAAATTTTCTAAGTCCTTGCCGGCGGCCGGTCTCGAACTGCTGCTGTTCATAAAGCTTAGCAGTCCAGCGCCTTAGCCACTAGACCATGGAGTTCTTGTTGATATAATAATTTCGGAACTTCCTGATGAATTGTGAGGTTGAGGAATCTGAACAGAAAATTTTCTAAATCCAACTCCTTGCCGGCGGCCGGTCTCGAACGGCTGCTGTTCATAAATTCATAAAGCTTAGCAGTCCAGCGCCTTAGCCACTAGACCATGGAGTTCTTGTTGATATAATAATTTCGGAACTTCCTGATGAATTGTGAGGTCGAGGAATTTTGACAAATTTTCTAAATCCAAGTCCTTGCCGGAGGCCGGTCTCGAACTGCTGCTGTTCATAAAGCTTAGCAGTCCAGCGCCTTAGCCACTAGACCATGGAGTTCTTGTTGATATAATAATTTCGGAACTTCCTGATGAATTGTGAGGTTGAGGAATCTGAACAGAAAATTTTCTAAATCCAACTCCTTGCCGGCGGCCGGTCTCGAACGGCTGCTGTTCATAAATTCATAAAGCTTAGCAGTCCAGCGCCTTAGCCACTAGACCATGGAGTTCTTGTTCATTTAAAAACTTCGGAACTTCCTGATGAATTGTGAGGCCAAGAAACTTGAGCAGAAAAGTTTTGTAACTTGCTGTCCTGTGCATCGGTTTCGAACTTGTGATCATAAGGTTAGCTGTCTAGTGTCTTATCCACTAGACCATGAGGCTTGCTCTTGTAATAAAGGTACGGAACTACCTGATAAATTCCCCATTACTGAATGTCGCCATTCCTTCTACGGACTCGCTTGACTTCTCCCACCCACCCACTGCAGCAGCACCAGCACTGATGAAATCACAGCGCGCCCTCAGAAGTACCAGGCAATGACAGTATTAAATTCAACAGCAGTACTGCAGTCAGTTCACATGTATGTTTAGTCTCGTAACTGTACCAATGCATTTTGCTGTATCACTGTACGTACAAACCTGACGTCACAACTCTCGTCTCTGCAAGCCTCACAACATTGCGGGCAAAAAGGAAATATGTTTCGGAAGATTCAGGTCTTAAGGGATATGACACCCTGTCGTTGGGCGGGTGTTCCCGACGTTTCGAAGGTACGTCGGGAATCACTGACCGAACGACACGGTGTCATATCCAAGAAGACCTGAATACTCAGAAACACCACTGTGAGAACCACAAATCTCACGTAAGCCTGCAATGTTACAAGACAGATACAGAGGTGCTGTGACGTCCAGCTTGTGGAAACAGCGCTACAACAAAATGCATCGGAACAAGCCATTAGACGAACATACAACGTGAAATTGCCTACAGTACTACTGTTTACTGAATTTAACACTACCATTACACTGGTACTTCTGACGAGCTACACGGATCTCATCAGTGCAGGTGTTTAGTCACTACTGTGGGAGTAAAAACGTCTGACAGGATTGCTACTGTGTGATTAGGCAGTTATATACCGCACCAGGTACTGACAGCCTGAAAACAGCATCCACATTCAGGTTCTACAGCAAGAATTTGTGCAGCTGTGTTCCTGTGGATGTGGACAACAGAGAGGAAACGGCATACAGGGTTTTTTGTTAGAGCCGCAGGTGCTAGTGGCTGTAACGTAACAAAGTTCTGATTTCACTCACAGAACAGCACTCCGCAATGTCACCAGGAACAGACGTGTTGTTCTGACGGTCGGCTGCTCGCTCTTCTTGATGCGCCAAACTTGCAGTTGTGCAGACTGCCCCACATCCGATACATCCCGTTTATTTTCAGTTCTACTTTTTCTACGGTTTCCCACTGCAACACCCTCCTCCTCAGTAATACATATGAAAAGGGTGTGGCTTTATCTTGCATGTATTTCTGTAGCTACTAGCCCCACAATTTACGATGGCCTGCCTTACACTCTCCCACTTTTGTGACCTTTATAATAGTAAAAGGGCAGGCCGGCGTGCAATGGGTTGAGAGCGTGCGGCTGAACCCCACCCGCTTCTCTTTATTGTGCCGCGATGGTCAGGGCCAGCCCTGGGAAATAGGGGACGGCAGATTCACAACGTCATGTACTTAGAAATATTTTACGTTAAAATTTGTGTTCCTTGTGGAAACCAAAACTTAATATTTTCTTCTTCGGGTTGTTGCGAAGTCTAGGTTAAATTTTTTTTGGAAATTAAAATATGTACGTATACCACGTTTGCAGCGTGACACATTTAAAAAACGTTTGACATACCTCTCTCCCGAACCCCCATCGGAAAGAAGATGGGAATTGTCGTATAGAAAGCGTAAAAGCTGCTCTGAATTTAAAAAGGAACCCACAGCAATGACTAAAAGTCGTATCTATACGAACTACGCGCACACAAGCCCCTCCCAGCCTGGTCCTCCCCTGCTCTTGCAATAATATTAAATTACGATGCTTCAGATGACCCAGTGGCCTCCCCATCAGAATTTCAGTGAATTATCTGTGATATGTGTTTAAGAATTTCGAAGTGTATTGCATATACTTTGCTTCTGCATTAAGTGTTTGTCTTCAACAATAGTTCTGAAAGCGTATACACTATCTATGTTTTGTTTTCATGTATACTAGTATTCGTGATCAGTTGGTATGTGTAAGGCACAAAATGGGTTTTCAGGAATTTAAGTGTAGTCTATAACATCGCACGTTTGCAAAATTGGGGTACAACGTATGACAGCTTGCTTAACAACCAATATACAGGAGAAACCAATGAAGTGAGACGGTGCGCAGGTTGCCTGTACTATAATTTGGTTCTGGTGGTGTTCATAGACATTCGAGTACTTTGAGAAACAGTGGTGCATAACATACAATGGAGATTTTAGTACCAGTAGCTTTATTTAAAACAATCATTAATATGGTAAATATTTTAAACAAATGTATCTGTGCAATAAATTAAGAGCAAAGTCATTCTCAGAAATGGCTCTTCCTAGAAGACCAATGTGGAGGATATTAAATGCTCTATCTTACTGAGTCTTCTCAGACATGTCCCTGCTGTAACATGGCAGATAAGTTCACATGTCTCAGAGGAACCTGCTGTCTCCATCACCCTGATGATGGTTCCTCTGAAATGTTGGTACATACCTAACACACTACAGGGTGACACAACCCAGAACATGGTTTTCTTCAGTCCAAAATGCAGTGACAATTTTGACATTTATGCTCTCACACAGAATCTTAGTGTGTGAACAACTGGAGGAGCATTTGTGAGGGTACTTACAGTCTGATCTGTTGTGAGGGTACTTACAGTCTGATCTGTTTGTGAGGGTACTTACAGTCTGATCCCCCTCCCCCAGAATTATAGCAATACAAAACAGTAACTATGCTACATCAGAATATTAACATTAGGTCTTCTAAGATGTGACACCATGTAGTTTCCCAAGCACCACAAGTCTGAGAGGAAGGAATCACTGCCAGCTTCACAACTGACCCTGACTACACACCCAAATTATTTGTGGCTTGCTTTATTCTTAGTATAGTGCCTTTAATGTCTGCCTGCGCAGTATTAATACTATCACACTATTTGTCTTGTTTCTGCATACAGTATTGAGATATTTGTATTTATTATGAACATATGAACTACCAAGTCTGTAATTCATAAAATACATGCATTTCAACAATTATCTTACAGTAGGAACTAGGGGGTTGACTAAGGGGTTCAAAACTGTTGCACTTCATTCGAAAATCTGCAGTATCCAAAGAACTTAATTTTTTTCACACATGATGAGATAAACAATGCTGTCAAAGAAAATTAAGAACCCAAGATCACCAAGAATTTGTTGAGACAAAAAAAGGAAAATTACATATCAATCCTTTTCACATTTGTCCTGTTCCATCTCTTCCAGGGTGAGGGTCCAAGCTGAATAAAACAGCTCTTATTATCACCTCCTCCTCATAAGAGGCAGCATTCATCCATTAGAAATGACAAAGAAACAGAAAGCTACTAAGAATGGTGCACCAAGCCCAAATGCTCAAAGCAAACAGCAAAAAAAACCTGCCTCTAAAATGCAGCCCTTCAATGAAAATCACAACACCTGTTCTTTGGACTTCAGCAGTTCGTTTGGGCATCCCACTGTTTGAACCCATAAAATAAGTAGTACAGTTTGTGCAAAAAAGTAGCTGTAGCCAGCAGTCTATAGACTGCAAATTCCAGATGTGCCAACAGACTATTTCACTGATATTTTATATTAAATTAATAGCGACAGTTTCTAATGCATTCTGTTTATGGACCCACATTTTTACAAGGAAAGATTTTGGCTCTATCTTGGCTTAACAGCATGTGAACCAACACACAAAGTAAAATGTTCAGAATTTGTCACTGTCAGGCCTACCCTAGGTTTCAGGAGATAGGGGCCAGTTTGTAATCTGAAAATTCACTGGCCTGGGGGAGACTAACAGTAGCCGTTATGTCCCGGTATGACAGTGATGTACGCCGCTTGGAGTGACATGTTCCACCTTACATCCACTGTTTGACACTGCAAATCAAAGTTTAGCATTCGGTTTAAGACGGATAGGAACATCAGCAACAAAAAGACTGTCAAACCAGTCAGGCTCCAGACATTTTGGTTTTCAATTTGTGCAGGTAGAAGAAGATTCTGGATGCTATAGAAATGGAGAAAAGACGCCCTCCTAATCTGGCTTCTGAACAGTAATGACATGTTTTCCTGTGCAACACAGCGAAATAAAAATCCTACGAAGTACAAAAAAGGTAATCAGTGATATTGTTTTAACAATTTCAGCTAAACAAATAAAATACCAAGCCCAAACAAGGGCAAATATGATAACTGCTTGTATATAGTGACAACGGTTAATTAAATATTCCAAAAGAATCAGTTATTGTGTGATATCTGAATGACAATCCAGTGCTCTTGAGGAACTAGAACACTTTGCAATATTCCTTGAGTGGACCTCACACTCACCGATTAAGCTGGACAGTGAGATAACTTACAAAAGTTACAGTCCACTAGACAACCTAACAGTTCGCACCACTAACAACGACAGCACACGAAACAAAACAGCTTAATATAAACATGATCTTCAGAACACACAAAACCACGATTTTATGCATCGAATAGCAAGATGAACTAAAACAAGAAAATTGTGCTGCTATTTTAACCTTGTATATACAACTGACACAAGAGTTTTAGCTATTATACAGGGTGTTTTACATATACTTTACAATTTTAAACGTGTATCCAATTTAAAGTGTTTTTACAACCTACATTAAGACAAAAGTGATCTAGACTGCATATAGCAATTGACTGAACATATGGATGTGAAATAGAGTAGTTTGTGACCCCCTGAAGATGGTCTACAAGTAGACCGAAACATATGTAGGGGAATTTAGAGGAAATTAATAAACTATAAAATAGTTTCAAATGAATGTGCATTTAGTTGGTTATTAAGTATTGAGTGGACATGCACGGTGAAAGTACTATAAAGTTTATAACTTACAAAGTTTTACTTTGTTATTATTTTCTGCAACAAGGAAAATACCAATGAGGGATGCATCTAATACTGTGCCATTTGTTAGATGTTTTGCTGGTGACTGGCTTAGGCACACACAATGTAGCTGCTGTCCATAAGAACAGCTGGAGCAGGTTCATTTGTGGTTCCTGCTCTGTGTTCATCTGTCCTACTATAATACTGCATGTTCATACAGCACAATCCCGGCTTGTAGTACACACAGTCTTGAGATGTATCACAACTGAAAAGCCAAGTTACGTGGGCCAAACTGAACTACAAGGATGATCATTTCTTTTTTATTTCTTGTGGTTATAGTTTATGTTGTAACAGTAGGATATGAAACATTGCTCTTGTGCTCATTAACATAAAAATGAACATGCTGTGTGTCACTTATTTGACACAAGTACGTTGACTTATTAATTCTTAATTTGTTAATCTGCTTTATTGCTTTTTTCACTGAAACAAAATTTCACTTAATGAATATAATTTTTCAGTTCACAGAAGTTGATTCTACTGACATTCTACTGCAGCTATTCTTGCAGGCTGTCATGACCCGCTTACTTCTCCCCCAAAAAGGGGGCATTTATTTAGAGTTTTTGATATAAAACATCTACAACAGGTAGAGGGCTATCTGGCATTTTCAATTCCTTCCACAGCATATTTCACTGAAAATCAAAATGGTTAATTTGTGTTGATTCAACATGATTCATTAGCCTATGCAACAAAGGACTGTCAGATCTGCACAGTGACTCACGACACAAACACATTAAAACCTGTATGCTGCAGTTCTTTAGGACCCTAATGAGGCAGCTTTAAATGAATAAATAAATGCCCCATACCAATGACACATTACATACTTCATTTATTTGCGAATATTGTGCAGTTCATTGTTTACATGTGTAACATCATGTTCAGATGGGCTGTACTATCAATAAAATACTCTGAGGTTACAAACAAAAACCAGAGCTTCCTGTGTTTGATCCTAATCACCCACTTTGTTACTGATGGACTGCACAAATGACACACATATTCTCCACCTCTGATCTGGCAGGTTAACACTAGTCTTGTTACCTTGTTAAGTCTCTCAGTAGCTCATTCCCTACTGGCACTCTTTCGCAATCCCCCCATGTGCGCAGTGGCACTGACACAGTTCTTGCACTGTGATGTCACTCAGCGTCAATAACACCTCAACTGCTGCTGAATGGACCGGTCCTCACAGTCTGCAAACACACAAACACACATACAGCTATAGTTAATGCAGTTCCACATTTATGACTGTCTCTTGTAAAAATAATGATTACTATGCCATGTCAAACAGTGCAGCAGAATTTTACTTTCCTTGGTCCTATAGCAATGGTTCTGAACTGGGATACATGGACCACATAAATGTATACACAATAAATCAGTAAGAATAACCCAAATCATCTTAACAACTTCCATTTGTACAAACGTCTATGTATGAAACTAATTTTGTTATATGAGAGCCTGTATCTTGTTGCATTTGTAATGCAGAGTAACATGCAATATTTCAACTGATAAATGTTCATAAACTCCACTTTACAGCATTACTTCTACTAAACAGCTTATTTAAAAACTGCCATACATTTTCTGTGTAAGCTGCAAGATGTGCTCATGATGTGCTCTTTCACACCTTCAAATGAACTACATGTTTGTGATTTCAGACTTCTGCCGCAATGTTGAGATCTGTGCTCTTCTGGGATATTACAGTGTCGAGTGGTAATCCTTTACTGACGTTTCTGGACAACGTATCAGACCTATATTCAAGGGTCAAGTAGTCCAAGAAGAAAAGAGAGGTTTGATTTCATGTCACCTAACAAACCATTAAAATGCGTAACAGTGGCAAATGTACTGTGTCACAGTTCTTTTGCAAATTACGGCACACACTTTTCAACTTCAGATTTTAGGAACATGTCTTGTGTTTAGTTAACATTATGTCACACCATTTAAATTCACAGTGTTCTCACATAATTTGGCCAGTTTACTTAAATGCCACATGAAACATGATGTTCATCCTAATATTGTTTTAAAATGCAGTTCCTACCTCCAAGAAAACACTATGTTCCCATTACAAAGCTTGTGTGTGGACAATACACTGAGTACAGAATTATATAGCATGTGGTACCTATAGTGACCACTGCTATAAATGGATAAATGCCCATCACAGTTTTTGCAGGCATTTAAATTTTATAGACATTTTCACCCTCTTATTATGTCAAGTGGGTGAAAGGGTTAGGCATGGCAGTTAATATTAACATCAAAGGTTTGTATCGTGATATAAAACTATTTAAGCAAGTTGTGCCTGGGAACTACCTCAATTCTACTCTGTGCAAAAAATTTGCCTATACTGCATTATAAATTATATAAAACCACGTATTAATTGCGTTAAGTGCGTGATGTAATTATAGTTCTCTCAAACACTGAACATAGATGTTACTATGTATTTATACTTGTATCAGAAGCAAGTGTTCTATTAGGTCAAAAATGTTCTACATCGTGGCTTTCTGCCCTGAAATACAGAAGGAATGTGCATTAACTACTGTAACATGAGTGTGGCCCATTTCGTAATTCCGGTTCATCATAGTTCGTTCAAATTCGTTCTCGGGAAAAGGATAAATAAGAAACACGGGGGAACAGTTGTATGTCCTGCAGTAATTCGTACGACACAGACATACACTTGGAAAACATTTCAACTACAAAGAAAATGCATGGCCTCGTCTTTCCCTGGCGGTAATTTCAGCAGCGACATTGGTACTACTAGTCCGTCGCTATTACAGTACTTCGAAACGGACAAATACTGTTTGGTGGGTTTACACCGTTATAATTACTCATACAATTTCAAGACATGGTACACAGTTCCCAAAAAACATCACAAATATTACCTTCGGTATTCCTTCCGTCCTTGGATGCGAAACTTCCTGCGCGACACTCAACCCACAACGAACGATACATTTATCTTTCTCGGTAATTTCTACTACACTGCTATCCTGACGTCATGACAGGGCACAGATGGAACTTTGACAGAGGGGTAGGTTCATGAAACTATAGAACGAGAATATTGAAGGACGCCAATTTTTTTTTATTTTTTTTTAAAATTATAAGAGCTTTATTTTCAGTTTTCCAACAATTATACACAAAAGATCTACATTTATTTCAAGCCGTGCCATTTACCAGCTTCTGGAGCCTCTACATGGTGGCCGGAGCCTCCCCTGGCATTTAATTAACAATGAACAACTGATAAGTATTAGAGTAGTGAAAATTAACAAAATAGCTTAAAAACAGTACCTGACATCCATCTCTATTCAGAGAAAGCATGTTTTAGGTCGTTTATGCTTATACTTTTTATAGTGTTTGAGTAAATCACAGCGCGAGTATAGTGGCCTATAGATCTGACCATAGGGTTTGAGTGCATGTAACACTTGGAGTAAAAATCGGCAGCTATTCGTTTAATATATGTTTGGAGAGGTGGAATATCTAATGTTGAGAGCAGTGTAGTAATGGGTGTCCCGCGTGGGGCGTTTGCAATCACTCTCAAGCATTTATTTTGCACCACCTCGAGGTGCCTGTACGTCGAGTGCCAATCCAATATGTGCTAACGTATGCAAAAAGTCATGCCTTCGTTGGCAGAATATTCGTTACGAAATGGTGAAATTGAACCAGTTATACTTTTAATGTGTCTATACAAGATAAACAAGAAATGTGTTCCTCAATAGCTAATAGGATTTCCAAAGTCGTACTATAACAATCTTATGGACTTACTAAAAGAGCCTAATAAATAAACCTCAACTAAACCGTTGTGAGTCACATACACTCCTGAGCTGTAACTGAATTTAGATTTTGTGTTTAAGGTAAAATACAGACATTCTAACCTAACTTTGTTAGGCCACGAATATATCAACCAGTACAAATGTAAGCAGTTTGAATGAAATGAGCCAAGTTGTAAAGATTACCAAAGCATTCTCTTTATTGTGCCTTACTGAGTTTTATTTGATATATTTATATTATGGAAGGGAATTTTTGTAGATATATTCTATGCTCTATAATTTATGTGACAGCAGATGGCTGTCACAAGAGAGTAAATGAGTTCAGACAACATTTAGAGGCAGCTAATTAAAGTACATATGTTAAGGGTGTGTTAACAAATGTGTTCACAAAAACTTTCCTTTTGAGTGAAATGGCCAGTCTACATGGATAACTATTTTAGGAACATAAGGATCAGTGGTAATTTAACACTTTTGCTTTATTTACAGGACAGGGAGTTGTTCTGCAGAGGTGTGCTTGGAGTGACTTGTGTTCATGGAGACTGTGTACAAGGCTGGCCACATAAGCAAAAGATGTGAGTACCTACATGCAAATTTAACATTGAACTGAAAGGTAATGAAAGGAAGCAGTCATTGTCATCATTATCAGAGATCAACAAATCCATTGTACAGCGTGATCATGGCACATCAGGTGTGCATTGTGATGCAAGTATTTTCTGAAATTTACTCCTGAAGTTCTTTTATTCTTCTCTTCTTATTGTTTTTTTTCTGACCTTTAGTTTTCTGAGGTAATGCTTAGATAAGAAGAAGTTTTCCAGCTTCTTCATCATTACAATTCGATGTTGCCGAAGGTGATGTCGTATACAGTCAGTTGGATGTCATAGCTTATGCGGATGTAAAAACAGGCAAAGAGAATGAGGAATGTAATGTAATGACATGGGAAAAAACAAAAAATAGTAGACATGAAACTCTTCTCAAAACAGGAATAATAACCGCAGGATCTGAAGTTTGTCACCAAATGAAGCAGCACCTCAGCTACACACAATATTACAAGCAATCCACCAGCATATCCAGAGCCACTGTCAGTTTTATTATACCATATCCAGGCAGTGAGGAAGAGGGTGTGGGGTTACAGTAGGAGTCCGCATGTCAGCAGCACGAAATATACCGTGTAGGCAGCACTTTAGGACACGGGCCCAATCTCCTAAACAAAATGACCAAGACAGGTGTTAAGTGAAGCAGCTTTCCTTAGCATGCATCCTATGACCATGGTAAAGACTACCAGGAAGGAGGTCTGGGCTTCTTGAGGAACAGGTTGGGATTTAACACACCATCTGAGTAACTGTAGGCAGTAACATCAGGGACTATGTACGGCAAGGACATAAGATAGGACTGCAGGGGTAAAAATTAGGGAAAACTGGCTGACGTTGAAAATGATTGACCTGCAGTCTCTGTTGTGTGTCTGGTGACATATTCAGTGACAGTGAATGTAGCTGACGGTTGTATTTGCCTTACATCTGTTTATATTGGTACACCAAAGACACTGTCCATAGTTTGTAGATGCTGTTGTTAGGTCAGCATGGACACGCTGAACATGACATGATTCGTGAAACTGTAAATTTGCTCTAGAATTGAGATGAGGGCTGGGACAGTGTACTGTATATGACAAGGCTACAGGCTGGACAGTCTGGGAGTCACAGTTTGCAACTTGCATGGAGCAAGAGATTTCTTCTTTTGATCAAAGTGTCCAGACTGCTTGTGTGGGACTGACCCAGCCACCTGCTCACAGGCTACCAGGGGCTCTTTCCTTTGATTTAATGCGGCCAGGGCATGAAGCTGAGCACTCATCTCCGTCTGGAGCTGAATTTAAGAATGAGTGGGGCCATACCTTCATATGCCTTTATGCATGCATAGGAATAACTTTACCTTTTTAATCAGAACTTAGGTAATTACACCAGGACGTTATTATCGACTATTTCTCTGTCTCCCATTTCCCCCTGTCCCCTTCATAGAGCACTGTGCAGAAACTGAAATTCTAAAATTACTTTTATTTTCTTCTAGAATCGTACTTCACAGGATCATTCCTATAGTATGCATTCTCACACTTGAACATCAACAGTCGCTTGAAATCGTATTTTCTTCTTCTTCTTCCACTATTAATGTAGGTGGTAGAGGCTGAACTTGTGATCTCCTGTGTATTACACTGGTGCGTTCACCACTAGACCACCAAAAGCAGGCCATGGAGTTTACCAGTAACGCCAATATAAGAAATAAGTCCCGAAATCTAGCAGATTTCATATTTGTCTCGCCACAAAGACATTCTAGTTTTTCCACTTTTTTTTGAGTTTTCAAAATCAAATTAGGGACCGACTTTGTCATCGCCATGCTAAAGTGTCTTTGTGCATGTGAGTTAATACAATTACTTTCTGTGATGTCAGAGATGAGCAAAAATTTGACTTTGAATTTGTTAAAAACTGAAAAATTAAACGCTGCAGATGGTGCTTGTTACGAGGAAAGAAGAGTGTGATTTATGCATATAAGACCCTTATTACAAAACCCTTAACCTGCGTGTGAGGACAAAACATATATTCTGGACAATATAAATTTAAGTTATGGATATTTGATGGAGGTTTTTTAGCTGATTTTAGAAACTTTCTACAGGAGGTGTTGGCTAACCTGTTCATGCCAATGGCGTACAACACGTGAGTGTGTGGGTGAATACGTGTGGAATCTTTGTGCGTGCAGCTGGCAATAATGGGATTTATGTATGAATTGTGACTTGTTGTAAGTAGGAGCAGTCCTTATTTGATATTGCAAATACTTGATTATATCGTGTGGGTTTGAAATGGAAAGTTCGTTACTAGATTCGGTACTCGGATTGCTAAAAGTATTTTTAGGCTAATAGTTTAGGACGTTTTCTGTGGACTGTACTTGAAAACCTTAATTACACTTATTTCTCGTTGCCATTTTTCCCATTATATAATTTACCGTAAGTATAAAGGGATTTTGTGTGATGATTGAAAAATTATTGCCATGTGTATAACGATATTAGAAGTTCGTTAGAAGGTTCGAGTACTGAGATCGGTAGGGGTAGGGTTTGTGACGAACAGTGGAAACAGGGTAACTATTAGCTTCTTTGGTCTTGGTTAAGGCTGTTTGGACAGGTTTGATAGTAGAGGCATACCACATAAGCTGTAAGGCCTTATTTGAAAGTTTATTTGACATTTGTTTTTATCTGTGAATTACCTTTGATGTGTATTTCTGCCCTTTTGTATGCTTGGTCAGTCCTGTTGTAGATTATGTTGAATAAATATATTTTGAAACTTTTATGAATCGGAGTTAGAAATCAGACTTTATTCAGTCCCATTATTTTATATTGTCTGCTGTGTTTTTGCTGCATTAGCCCTCTATTTTGAGTCACCTATACCAAGTAAACTGCACAATCAAATGAGTTGTAGACAGTCAGAAGTCTTAGTGGCGTAGCAATGAGGAAGTGGAGGAAAGTTGTTTCGAACAAATGTTGTAAAGCAGAAGAATTATATTTTGTGTTCAGAACACTTTTCCCATACATTTTACAGTTTGGGGACAAATGGTCGAATGTGGGTATACCAGATATGTTTCACTATGCGTAAAATTCATTACCTGTTTTTGTAGTGAATTAGGCGTTACATAGGACTGAAGGGCACCAAAATTGAATTCAACTGACAGCATAGAGTATCAAAAATTGACGTTAAAATCAAAGAAAATATTACTAGCACCAGTGATAAAATACGTTATCTACCACATACTGTATTTAGACAGCTGAAAATGAAAGGAACAGATAGAAGTGCCTTGTGATTGATTAATTACGCTCCATGCCAGGAATGTCATTTAGGGCATTAGAAGCATAAATCCAGTCATTCTTAAGCTCCACTAATAAATGGGAGGGAGTGTTGAGCTGCCTGTGAATGGAAATTGATAACATTTTATTAGTAAATAATTTTTGTAAACCATGAGTGTTATGTACTTTAGGGTGGGATTTACATGATAGAGTAAATGTTTCAGAAGTGACATTACTTCCCCTTTTTTGTCGTGACAGAGTGCTGTAACTAGACCTTTCTAGTGAAAGTGCTCAAATAAAAATGTGGACGAATAGAGCTGAAAGAAGGAACCATTCAGTAATCTGAATGGAGACTTTGTTGTGTTCAGACTTGAGTCCAATTTTCTGTACTAACTTGAGAAATCCCTATCCACTCTGGGTGTGGTAGACTGTGTTTTTACAGAGCCCGAGTCTGCAGCCATATCCTGTCTTGATTTTGTTGAGTGTAGTCCCCAGCTTCAGACCCTATTTATAGAAGATCCATCACAACCTCCACCCCACCACTACACCATCACTTCACATCCACTCTACCACAACACAATCACTAAAGGTCAGCTTAGTGAATATGTGGGTTTGAAAGATTTTCTTTTTCGCTCTGTACCGAAGGTGCCTTGTTTGAAGCTCACAGAATAAAAGAATGCTTGTGTAGCTCATCACAATGTGGTGGTGGTGATATTGTTGGATTCATGTGGGAACATCTACAAAACTATTCTTTTTTAAACTGAGGCACCCCTTTGGGTTGTGCCTAAATGTAGACAAGCAGGTGTTGAGTAAGTACAACTGCGTACCTCTGTTTTTTCTGATACGTATATTCCGGTTGTAAACAGCCATTTCATTCAGTCGATGAAATCACTATCTTAACAGTGCCATTTCTGCTAAGACTGGATCCCATGTTGTTATGCTGAAGTGTAATGAAGCCATAAAGTATGAAAATACATGTACAATATCAAGTAATATCCAAACTGCATGTTATGTATTATATTAAAACCATGTTACATTTAAACTCTAATACTGGTGTTTCTGTTTTAATTATTCACTGAATAGCAAATTTTGTTTTTTCGATTAGCTGAGTCAATTCTCTCATTGTTTTGAGCATTCTAATTTGTGACATGGAATGGTTCTGGATTATTTTATGTTCTGTTGGGTGATACTGAAGTGAATCAAAAATATTTATATTACCGAAGTTTGGGTTGTAATTTGCAGTTAATAGGCAGTGTTTGAAGTTGAGGGTTATATTTAGTAGTGCCATAGGTATCACACAACAATTGTAAGTAACGCAAGGTGCCCACGAGCCCATCTTAATGTGTCTTCGTAACACTAACTGAACACCACCCACTATTCGTGCGATTTTGTAACAACTGAAGTTGGGGTGATTAAGGTCGAGCGTTGCCAAGCATATCAAAATAACAGCTCACACAAACTTCGGCCACAGAGCGTGAAATTTAATATTTTACTTTATGTTAGTGTGTTTTGTTAGATAATTTTCATAGGTTAACATAATTTGGCTACTTCTTCGCCTATCATAAATTCATTAATAAACGCCCAAAACTTGGGAGTGACAATTTTGGGAAGAGAAGCACAGTTGTTCATTGGTAGATTCCCAGAGCTGATACGCAGTGGAGAACAGTTATTTAAATTGAATATTTTTATTGTGAATTTGATAATTTCTGAAATTAATCGATGATTTTAGGGATGCAGACATTGAATAGGCACGTCGGATTTCTTGAACCAAAAAAGTTACAAGCTTATGCTGTAAACCTATGTGAATATCTATTGTATTTGTATTTTTGTGAATATTTTGTATTGGTTTTGACATTTGCTTTAGAATACGCTATGGGGAAGCTTTATACAGAACTATAATTTTGCCTGTTGTTTTGTATGGGTGTGAGACTTTGTCTCTTACACTGAGGGAGGAACATAGGCTGAGGGTGTTTGAGAATAGGGAGCTGAGGAGGATATTTGGGCCTAAGAGGGACGAGGTAACAGGGGAGTGGAGAAGACTACATAACGAGGAACTTAATGATATGTACTCATCACCAAATATTTTTCGGGTGATCAAATGAAGAAGAATGAGGTGGGCGGGGCATGTAGCATGTATGGGTGAGGGGAGAGGTGCATACAGGATTTTGGTGGTGAGACCTGAGGGAAGGAGACCACTTGGAAGACTCAGGCGTAGATGGGAGGATAATATTAAAATGTATCTTCAAGAAGTGGAATGGGGGGACATGGACTGGATTGATATGGCTCAGGATAGGGACAGGTGGCGGACTCTTATGAGTGCGGTAATTAACCTTCGGGTTCCACAAAACTGCGGGTAATTTCTTGACTAGCTGACGACCTGCTAGCTTCTCAAGAAGGACTCTGCTCCATGGAGTTTGTTAGTTATGAGGAAGCTTTAAGCCAAGGTGGAGAGGTTGGGTGTAATGGAACGCATCGGCTAACGTAACGGTGGCCAACGGTGAGAAGACGTTTGGTAAATTAGAAGTAATAAAAACTGCAAGAGAAATTCGACAGATAAAACCATACGAAATTACCTTGCTATTCTGGCTATCAGAAATAAAAAACCAGTAAAATTGGTGAGCTGTGTGAGGAATGGTACAATCGAATATTATCGAAGTCTAATGGACGTTTTTCTCTCAGTTCCCCGCAGGCGCAGTGCTACACAACGCACGTACCGTAGGCTGTAAGTAGATGACAGCACAGTCGGAATGTGATGTCATTTCCTGTCGGAATTGTCCACGGATTAACATTAACTGCACATCTCATTCACACTGCCGTTCAGTACGATGTCATTGTGCTGTGAACATCGGAGAGGTGAGTGTGCGTGGTTGGAGGAGGTGTCCCAATACCAGGGTTTTATGCTCTTAATAGAGTCAGACGTATGGGGTGTTAGATGTTTCTAGACTTCAGGTTATTAAACTATGCATCGCAATGAAAATAATTTCTATGGCGTATGAGTTTTCGTTGCATAATGTATCAGTATTTTATCATATGTTGAAAAACTGTATTGGCGGTTTTTTGATTAATTGCAGGTCTAAATGTGTAAAGTTAGCATCTTATTTTAAGATTTTATTTTGAAGATTACCAGATAAGTACGCATATCGAGTGACTGTCGTAATCAAAGAATGCTGTGCATATGTGCACGCGGTAGCCGCCATTTTGTCACGTTATAGGTAGGGTTTCCATGTTCGTTACTGGTTTGCTCAGTCAGTCAGATCAGTGTAATAGTGTTTTGTCGGTGCAGGGGATTTATAATTAATTTGTGTGTTCGTAATAACCATCCTGTTGCATAATAAAGGCGACTTTGTGGTGCACATACATTCGGAAATATCGGTCTACGCACCTCACATGCTTACTGAAAAGATGTTGTGTGGCCTTAGTCCGGCATCTTGACGTAGGTGTATTAGTTAAGAAGAAAAAATTTGCTAGAGTCATGTCTTTTCTGGTTTTTACAGTTCAACCCTGACAGTTTCGTCCTACACACTTCACATGCTTACTAAACAGATGCTGTGTGACCTTATTCCGGCATCTTGATGTAGGTGTATTAGTTAGGCAGGAAAAATTTGCTAGAGTCATGTCTTTTCTGGTTTTCATAGTTCAACCCTGACAGTTTCGTGCTACGCACCTCACATGCTTACTGAAGAGATGCTGTGTGGCCTTAGTCCGGCATCTTGATGTAGGTGTTATAGTTAAGAAGGAAAAATTTGCGAGAGTCATGTTTTTTCTGGTTTTCATAGTCCAACCCTGACAGTTCCGTCCTACGCACCTCACATGCTTACTGAAAAGATGTTGTGTGGCCTTAGTCCGGCATCTTGACGTAGGTTATTAGTTAAGAAGGAAAAATTTGCTAGAGTCTGTCTTTTCTGGTTTTCAGAGTTCAACCCTGACAGTTTCGTTCTACACACTTCACATGCTTACTAAACAGATGCTGTGTGGCTTAGTCGGCATCTTGATGTAGTGTATTAGTTAAGCCGGAAATATTTGCTAGACTCATGTCTTTCTGGTTTTGACAGAGCAACCCTGACAGTTTAGTCCTACGCACCTCACATGCTTACTGAAAAGATGCTGTGTGGCCTTATCCGGCATCTTGATGTAGGTGTATTAGTTAAGCAGGAAAAGTTTGCTAGAGTCATGTTTTTGTGGTTTTCATAGTTCAACCTTGACAGTTCCGTCCTACACACCTCACATGCTTACTGAAAGATGTTGTGTGGCCTTAGTCCGGCATCTTGACGTAGGTGTATTAGTTAAGAAGGAAAAATTTGCTAGAGTCATGTCTTTTCTGGTTTTCATAGTTCAACCCTGACAGTTTCGTTCTACACACTTCACATGCTTACTAAACAGATGCTGTGTGGCCTTAGTCCGGCATCTTGATGTAGGTGTATTAGTTAAGCCGGAAATATTTGCTAGACTCATGTCTTTTCTGGTATTCACAGAGCAACCCTGACAGTTTCGTCCTACGCACCTTACATGCTTACTGAAAAGATGCTATGTGGCCTTAGTCCGGCATCTTGATGCAGGTGTATTAGTTAAGCAGGAACAATTTGCTAGAGTCATGTCTTTTCTGGTTTTCATAGTTCAACACTGACAGTTTTGTCCTACACACCTCACATGCTTACTGAACAGATGCTGTGTGGCCTTAGTCCGGCATCTTGACGTAGTTGTAATAGTTAAGTAGGAAATATTTGCTAGAGTCATGTCTTTTCTGGTTTTCACAGAGCAACCTTGACAGTTTCGTCCTAGCACCTCACATGCTTACTAATGTCTAATGGACGTTTTTCTCTCAGTTCCCCGCAGGCGCAGTGCTACAATACGCACGTACCGTAGGCTGTAAGTAGATGACAGCACAGTTGGAATGTGATGTCATTTCCTGTCGGAATTGTCCACGGATTAACATTAACTGCACATCTCATTCACACTGCCATTCAGTACGATGTCATTGTGCTGTGAACATCGGAGAGGTGAGTGTGCGTGGTTGGAGGATGTGTCCCAATACCAGGGTTTTATGATCTTAATAGAGTCAGACGTATGGGGTGTTAGATGTTTCTAGACTTCAGGTTATTAAACTATGCATCGCAATGAAAATAATTTCTATGGCGTATGAGTTTTCGTTGCATAATGTATCAGTATTTTATCATATGTTGAAAAACTGTATTGGCGGTTTTTTTGATTAATTGCAGGTCTAAATGTGTAAAGTTAGCATCTTATTTTAAGATTCTATTTTGAAGATTACCAGATAAGTACGCATATCGAGTGACTGTCGTAATCAAAGAATGCTGTGCATATGTGCACGCGGTAGCCGCCATTTTGTTACTGTTTGCTCATCATCAATCAGTGAATGTGTTTTGTCGGCAGGGGATTTATAATTATTTGTGTGTTGTAATACCACATGTTGCATAATAAAGGCGACTTTGGGTGCACATACATTCGAAATATTGTCTACGCACCTCACATGCTTACTGAAAAGATGTTGTGTGCCTTATCCGCATCTTGACGTAGGTGTATTATTAAGAAGGAAAAATTTGCTAGGTCATGTCTTTCTGGTTTTCACAGTTCAACCCTGACATTTCGTCTACACACTTCCATGCTTACTAAACAATGCTGTGTGGCCTTAGTCCGGCATCTTGATGTAGGTGTATAGTTAGGCAGAAAATTTGCTAGAGTCATGTCTTCTGGTTTTCATAGTTCAACCCTGACAGTTTCGTGCTACGCACCTCCATGCTTACTGAACAGATCTGGTTGCCTAGTCGATCATGTAGTGTATTGTGTGCAGGAAAATTTTTGTGTCGTCTTTCTGTTCATATAACCTGCATTTCGTACTCACACTCACATGCTTACTGAAAAGATGTTGTGTGGCCTTAGTCCGGCATCTTGACGTAGGTGTATTAGTTAAGAAGAAAAATTTGCTAGAGTCATGTCTTTTCTGGTTTTCATAGTCAACCCTGACAGTTTCGTCCTACCACTCACATGCTTACTAAAAGATGCTGTGTGCCTTATTCCGGCATCTTGATGTAGGTGTATTAGTTAGCAGGAAAATTTCTAGAGTCATGTCTTTTCTGGTTTTCAAGCAACCCTGACAGTTTCGTCTACGCACCTCACATGCTTACTGAAAGATGCTGTGTGGCCTTAGTCCGGCATCTTGATGTAGGTGTATAGTTAAGAGGAAAAATTTGCTAGAGTCATGTTTTTCTGGTTTTCATAGTCAACCCTGACAGTTCCGTCCTACCACCTCACATGCTTACTGAAAAGATGTTGTGTGGCCTTAGTCCGCATCTTGACGTAGGTGTATTAGTTAAGAAGGAAAAATTTGCTAGAGTCATGTCTTTTCTGGTTTTCAAGTTCAACCCTGACAGTTTCGTCTACACACTTCACATGCTTACTAAACAGATGCTGTGTGGCCTTAGTCCGGCATCTTGATGTAGGTGTATTAGTTAAGCGGAAATATTTGCTAGACTCATGTCTTTTCTGGTTTTACAGAGCAACCCTGACAGTTTGTCCTACGCACCTCACATGCTTACTGAAAAGATGCTGTGTGGCCTTAGTCCGGCATCTTGATGAGGTGTATTAGTTAAGCAGGAAAAGTTTGCTAGAGTCATGTCTTTTTGGTTTTCATAGTTCAACCTGACAGTTGTCCTACACACCTCACATGCTTACTGAAAGATTGTGTGGCCTTAGTCCGGCATCTTGACGTAGGTGTATAGTTAAGAGGAAAATTTGCTAGAGTCATGTCTTTTCTGGTTTTCAGAGCAACCCTGACAGTTTCGTCTACACACTTCACATGCTTACTAAACAGATGCTGTGTGGCCTTAGTCCGGCATCTTGATGTAGGTGTATTAGTTAAGGGGAAAATTTGCTAGATCATGTCTTTTCTGGTTTCAAGCAACCGACAGTTTCGTCTACCACTTACATGCTTACTGAAAAGATGTTGTGGCCTTAGTCCGGCATCTTGATGAGGTGTATTAGTTAAGCAGGAAAATTTGTAGAGTCATGTCTTTTCTGGTTTTCAAGCAACCTGACAGTTTTGTCCTACCACCTCACATGCTTACTGAACAGATGCTGTGTGGCCTTAGTCCGGCATCTTGACGTAGTTGTAATAGTTAAGAGGAAATATTTGCTAGAGTCATGTCTTTTCTGGTTTTCACAGAGCAACCTTGACAGTTTCGTCCTACGCACCTCACATGCTTACTAATGTCTAATGGACGTTTTTCTCTCAGTTCCCCGCAGGCGCAGTGCTACAATACGCATGTACCGTAGGCTGTAAGTAGATGACAGCACAGTTGGAATGTGATGTCATTTCCTGTCGGAATTGTCCACGGATTAACATTAACTGCACATCTCATTCACACTGCCTTCAGTACGATGTCATTGTGCTGTGAACATCGGAGAGGTGAGTGTGCGTGGTTGGAGGATGTGTCCCAATACCAGGGTTTTATGATCTTAATAGAGTCAGACGTATGGGGTGTTAGATGTTTCTAGACTTCAGGTTATTAAACTATGCATCGCAATGAAAATAATTTCTATGGCGTATGAGTTTTCGTTGCATAATGTATCAGTATTTTATCATATGTTGAAAAACTGTATTGGCGGTTTTTTGATTAATTGCAGGTCTAAATGTGTAAAGTTAGCATCTTATTTTAAGATTTATTTTGAAGATTACCAGATAAGTAGCATATCGAGTGACTGTCGTAATCAAAGAATGCTGTGCATATGTGCACGCGGTAGCCGCCATTTGTCACGTTATAGGTAGGGTTTCCATGTTCGTTACTGTTGCTCAGTCAGTCAGATCAGTGTAATAGTGTTTTGTCGGTGCAGGGATTTATAATTAATTTGTGTGTTCGTAATAACCATCATGTTGCATAATAAAGGCGACTTTGTGGTGCACATACATTCGGAAATATTGGTCTACGCACCTCACATGCTTACTGAAAAGATGTTGTGGCCTTAGTCCGGCATCTTGACGTAGGTGTATTAGTTAAGAGGAAAAATTTGCTAGAGTCATGTCTTTTCTGGTTTTCACAGTTCAACCCTGACAGTTTCGTCCTACACACTTCACATGCTTACTAAACAGATGCTGTGTGGCCTTAGTCCGCATCTTGATGTAGGTGTATTAGTTAGGCAGGAAAAATTTGCTAGAGTCATGTCTTTTCTGGTTTTCATAGTTCAACCTGACAGTTTCGTGCTACGCACCTCACATGCTTACTGAACAGATGCTGTGTGCCTTAGTCCGGCATCTTGATGTAGGTGTATTAGTTAGGCAGGAAAAATTTGCTAGTGTCATGTCTTTTCTGGTTTTCATATTTCAACCCTGACAGTTTCGTACTACACACCACATGCTTACTGAACAGATGCTGTGTGGCCTTAGTCCGGCATCTTGACGTAGGGTATTAGTTAAGAAGGAAAAATTTGCTAGAGTCATGTCTTTTCTGTTTTCATAGTCCAACCCTGACAGTTCGTCCTACGCACCTCACATGCTTACTGAAAAGATTTGTGTGGCCTTAGTCCGGCATCTTGATGTAGGTGTATTAGTTAAGCAGGAAATATTTCCTAGAGTCATGTCTTTCTGGTTTGACAGAGCAACCCTGACAGTTTCCTACGCACCTCACATGCTTACTGAAAAGATGCTGTGTGGCCTTAGTCCGGCATCTTGATGTAGGTGTATTAGTTAAGCAGGAAAAGTTTGCTAGAGTCATGTCTTTTCTGGTTTTCATAGTTCAACCTTGACAGTTCCGTCCTACACACCTCACATGCTTACTGAAAAGATGTTGTGTGGCCTTAGTCCGCATCTTGACGTAGGTGTATTAGTTAAGAAGGAAAAATTGCTAGAGTCATGTCTTTTCTGGTTTTCACAGTTCAACCCTGACAGTTTCGTCCTACACACTTCAGATGCTTACTAAACAGATGCTGTGTGGCCTTAGTCCGGCATCTTGATGTAGGTGTATTAGTAAGCAGGAAATATTTGCTAGACTCATGTCTTTCTGGTATTCACGAGCAACCCTGACAGTTTCGTCCTACGCACCTTACATGCTTACTGAAAAGATGCTGTGTGGCCTTAGTCCGGCATCTTGATGCAGGTGTATTAGTTAAGCAGAAAATTTGCTAGAGTCATGTCTTTTCTGGTTTTCATAGTTCAACACTGACAGTTTTGTCCTACACACCTCACATGCTACTGAACAGATGCTGTGTGGCCTTAGTCCGGCATCTTGACGTAGTTGTAATAGTTAAGCAGGAAATATTTGCTAGAGTCATGTCTTTTCTGGTTTTTACAGAGCAACCCTGACAGTTTCGTCCTACACACTTCACATGCTTACTAAACAGATGCTGTGTGGCCTTAGTCGGCATCTTGATGTAGGTGTATTAGTTAGGAGGAAAAATTTGCTAGAGTCATGTATGTCTTTTCTGGTTTTCATAGTTCAACACAGACAGTTTCGTACTACACAACTCACATGCTTACTGAAAAGATGTTGTGTGGCCTTAGATCCGGTCATCTTGATGTAGGTGTATTAGTTAAGCAGGAAATATTTCGTAGAGTCATGTCTTTTCTGGTTTTGACAGAGCAACCCTGACATGTTTCGTCCTACGCACCTCACATGCTTACTTGAACAGATGCTGTGTGGCCTTAGTCCGGCATCTTGACGTAGTTGTAATAGTTAAGCAGGAAATATTTGCTAGAGTCATGTCTTTTCTGGTTTTCACAGAGCAACCTGACAGTTTCGTCCTACGCACCTCACAGCTTACTAATGTCTAATGGACGTTTTTCTCTCAGTTCCCCGCAGGGCGCAGTAGCTACAATACGCATGACCGTAGGCTGTAAGTAGATGACAGCACAGTCGGAATGTGATGTCATTTCCTGTCGGAATTGTCCACGGATTAACATTAACTGCACATCTCATTCACACTGCCGTTCAGTACGATGTCATTTTGCTGTGAACATCGGAGAGGTGAGTGTGCGTGGTTGGAGGAGGTGTCCCAATACCAGGGTTTTATGATCTTAATAGAGTCAGACGTATGGGGTGTTAGATGTTTCTAGACTTCAGGTTATTAAACTATGCATCGCAATGAAAATAATTTCTATGGCGTATGAGTTTTCGTTGCATAATGTATCAGTATTTTATCATATGTTGAAAAACTGTATTGGCGGTTTTTTGATTAATTGCAGGTCTAAATGTGTAAAGTTAGCATCTTATTTTAAGATTTTATTTTGAAGATTACCAGATAAGTACGCATATCGAGTGACTGTCGTAATCAAAGAATGCTGTGCATATGTGCACGCGGTAGCCGCCATTTTGTCACGTTATAGGTAGGGTTTCCATGTTCGTTACTGGTTTGCTCAGTCAGTCAGATCAGTGTAATAGTGTTTTGTCGGTGCAGGGGATTTATAATTAATTTGTGTGTTCGTAATAACCATCCTGTTGCATAATAAAGGCGACTTTGTGGTGCACATACATTCGGAAATATCGGTCTACGCACCTCACATGCTTACTCAAAAGATGTTGTGTGGCCTTAGTCCGGCATCTTGACGTAGGTGTATTAGTTAAGAAGGAAAAATTTGCTAGAGTCATGTCTTTTCTGGTTTTCACAGTTCAACCCTGACAGTTTCGTCCTACACACTTCACATGCTTACTAAACAGTGCTGTGTGGCCTTAGTCCGGCATCTTGATGTAGGTGTATTAGTTAGGCAGGAAAAATTTGCTAGAGTCATGTCTTTTCTGGTTTTCACAGTTCAACCCTGACAGTTTCGTCTAACACACTCACATGCTTACTAACAGATGCTGTGTGGCCTTAGTCCGGCATCTTGATGTAGGTGTATTAGTTAGGCAGGAAAAATTTGCTAGAGTCATGTCTTTTCTGGTTTTCATAGTTCAACCCTGACAGTTTTCCGTAGCTACGCACCTCACATGCTTACTGAACAGTAATGCTGGTGTGGCCTTAGTCCGGCATCTTGATGTAGGTGTATTAGTTAGGCAGGAAAAATTTGCTAGAGTCATGTCTTTTCTGGTTTTCATATTTCAACCCTGACAGTTTCGTACTACACAACTCACATGCTTACTGAACAGATGCTGTGTGGCCTTAGTCCGGCATCTTGACGTAGGTGTATTAGTTAAGAAGGAAAAATTTGCTAGAGTCATGTCTTTTCTGGTTTTCATAGTCCAACCCTGACAGTTCCGTCCTACGCACCTCACATGCTTACTGAAAAGATGTTGTGTGGCCTTAGTCCGGCATCTTGATGTAGGTGTATTAGTTAAGCAGGAAATATTTCCTAGAGTCATGTTTTTCTGGTTTTGACAGAGCAACCCTGACAGTTTCGTCCTACGCACCTCACATGCTTACTGAAAAGATGCTGTGTGGCCTTAGTCCGGCATCTTGATGTAGGTGTATTAGTTAAGCAGGAAAAGTTTGCTAGAGTCATGTCTTTTCTGGTTTTCATAGTTCAACCTTGACAGTTCCGTCCTACACACCTCACATGCTTACTGAAAAGATGTTGTGTGGCCTTAGTCCGACATCTTGACGTAGGTGTATTAGTTAAGAAGGAAAAATTTGCTAGAGTCATGTCTTTTCTGGTTTTCACAGTTCAACCCTGACAGTTTCGTCCTACACACTTCAGATGCTTACTAAACAGATGCTGTGTGGCCTTAGTCCGGCATCTTGATGTAGGTGTATTAGTTAAGCAGGAAAATATTTGCTAGACTCATGTCTTTTCTGGTATTCACAGAGCAACCCTGACAGTTTCGTCCTACGCACCTTACATGCTTACTGAAAAGATGCTGTGTGGCCTTAGTCCGGCATCTTGATGCAGGTGTATTAGTTAAGCAGGAAAAATTTGCTAGAGTCATGTCTTTTCTGGTTTTCATAGTTCAACACTGACAGTTTTGTCCTACACACCTCACATGCTTACTGAACAGATGCTGTGTGGCCTTAGTCCGGCATCTTGACGTAGTTGTATTAGTTAAGCAGGAAATATTTGCTAGAGTCATGTCTTTTCTGGTTTTCACAGAGCAACCCTGACAGTTTCGTCCTACACACCTCACATGCTTACTAAAAGATGCTGTGTGGCCTTAGTCCGGCATCTTGATGTAGGTGTATTAGTTAGGAGGAAAATTTGCTAGAGTCATGTCTTTTCTGGTTTTCATAGTTCAACCTGACAGTTTCGTCCTACACACTCACATGCTTACTGAAAAGATGTGTGTGGCCTTAGTCCGGCATCTTGATGTAGGTGTATTAGTTAAGCAGGAAAATTTGCTAGAGTCATGTCTTTTCTGGTTTTACAGAGCAACCCTGACAGTTTCGTCCTACGCACCTCACATGCTTACTGAACAGATGCTGTGTGGCCTTAGTCCGGCATCTTGACGTAGTTGTAATAGTTAAGCAGGAAATATTTGCTAGAGTCATGTCTTTTCTGGTTTTCACAGAGCAACCTTGACAGTTTCGTCCTACGCACCTCACATGCTTACTAATGTCTAATGGACGTTTTTCTCTCAGTTCCCCGCAGGCGCAGTGCTACAATACGCATGTACCGTAGGCTGTAAGTAGATGACAGCACAGTCGGAATGTGATGTCATTTCCTGTCGGAATTGTCCACGGATTAACATTAACTGCACATCTCATTCACACTGCCGTTCAGTACGATGTCATTTTGCTGTGAACATCGGAGAGGTGAGTGTGCGTGGTTGGAGGAGGTGTCCCAATACCAGGGTTTTATGATCTTAATAGAGTCAGACGTATGGGGTGTTAGATGTTTCTAGACTTCAGGTTATTAAACTATGCATCGCAATGAAAATAATTTCTATGGCGTATGAGTTTTCGTTGCATAATGTATCAGTATTTTATCATATGTTGAAAAACTGTATTGGCGGTTTTTTGATTAATTGCAGGTCTAAATGTGTAAAGTTAGCATCTTATTTTAAGATTTTATTTTGAAGATTACCAGATAAGTACGCATATCGAGTGACTGTCGTAATCAAAGAATGCTGTGCATATGTGCACGCGGTAGCCGCCATTTTGTCACGTTATAGGTAGGGTTTCCATGTTCGTTACTGGTTTGCTCAGTCAGTCAGATCAGTGTAATAGTGTTTTGTCGGTGCAGGGGATTTATAATTAATTTGTGTGTTCGTAATAACCATCCTGTTGCATAATAAAGGCGACTTTGTGGTGCACATACATTCGGAAATATCGGTCTACGCACCTCACATGCTTACTCAAAAGATGTTGTGTGGCCTTAGTCCGGCATCTTGACGTAGTGTATTAGTTAAGAAGGAAAAATTTGCTAGAGTCATGTCTTTTCTGGTTTTCACAGTTCAACCCTGACAGTTTCGTCCTACACACTTCACATGCTTACTAAACAGATGCTGTGTGGCCTTAGTCCGGCATCTTGATGTAGGTGTATTAGTTAGGCAGGAAAAATTTGCTAGAGTCATGTCTTTTCTGGTTTTCACAGTTCAACCCTGACAGTTTCGTCCTACACACTTCACATGCTTACTAAACAGATGCTGTGTGGCCTTAGTCCGGCATCTTGATGTAGGTGTATTAGTTAGGCAGGAAAAATTTGCTAGAGTCATGTCTTTTCTGGTTTTCATAGTTCAACCCTGACAGTTTCGTGCTACGCACCTCACATGCTTACTGAACAGATGCTGTGTGGCCTTAGTCCGGCATCTTGATGTAGGTGTATTAGTTAGGCAGGAAAAATTTGCTAGAGTCATGTCTTTTCTGGTTTTCATATTTCAACCCTGACAGTTTCTACTACACAACTCACATGCTTACTGAACAGATGCTGTGTGGCCTTAGTCCGGCATCTTGACGTAGGTGTATTAGTTAAGAAGGAAAAATTTGCTAGAGTCATGTCTTTTCTGGTTTTCATAGTCCAACCCTGACAGTTCCGTCCTACGCACCTCACATGCTTACTGAAAAGATGTTGTGTGGCCTTAGTCCGGCATCTTGATGTAGGTGTATTAGTTAAGCAGGAAATATTTCCTAGAGTCATGTCTTTTCTGGTTTTGACAGAGCAACCCTGACAGTTTCGTCCTACGCACCTCACATGCTTACTGAAAAGATGCTGTGTGGCCTTAGTCCGGCATCTTGATGTAGGTGTATTAGTTAAGCAGGAAAAGTTTGCTAGAGTCATGTCTTTTCTGGTTTTCATAGTTCAACCTTGACAGTTCCGTCCTACACACCTCACATGCTTACTGAAAAGATGTTGTGTGGCCTTAGTCCGACATCTTGACGTAGGTGTATTAGTTAAGAAGGAAAAATTTGCTAGAGTCATGTCTTTTCTGGTTTTCACAGTTCAACCCTGACAGTTTCGTCCTACACACTTCAGATGCTTACTAAACAGATGCTGTGTGGCCTTAGTCCGGCATCTTGATGTAGGTGTATTAGTTAAGCAGGAAATATTTGCTAGACTCATGTCTTTTCTGGTATTCACAGAGCAACCCTGACAGTTTCGTCCTACGCACCTACATGCTTACTGAAAAGATGCTGTGTGGCCTTAGTCCGGCATCTTGATGCAGGTGTATTAGTTAAGCAGGAAAAATTTGCTAGAGTCATGTCTTTTCTGGTTTTCATAGTTCAACACTGACAGTTTTGTCCTACACACCTCACATGCTTACTGAACAGATGCTGTGTGGCCTTAGTCCGGCATCTTGACGTAGTTGTAATAGTTAAGCAGGAAATATTTTGCTAGAGTCATGTCTTTTCTGGTTTTCACAGAGCAACCCTGACAGTTTCGTCCTACACACTTCACATGCTTACTAAACAGATGCTGTGTGGCCTTAGTCCGGCATCTTGATGTAGGTGTATTAGTTAGGGAGGAAAAATTTGCTAGAGTCATGTCTTTTCTGGTTTTCATAGTTCAACACAGACAGTTTCGTACTACACAACTCACATGCTTACTGAAAAGATGTTGTGTGGCCTTAGTCCGGCATCTTGATGTAGGTGTATTAGTTAAGCAGGAAATATTTCTAGAGTCATGTCTTTTCTGGTTTTGACAGAGCAACCCTGACAGTTTCGTCCTACGCACCTCACATGCTTACTGAACAGATGCTGTGTGGCCTTAGTCCGGCATCTTGACGTAGTTGTAATAGTTAAGCAGGAAATATTTGCTAGAGTCATGTCTTTTCTGGTTTTCACAGAGCAACCTTGACAGTTTCGTCCTACGCACCTCACATGCTTACTAATGTCTAATGGACGTTTTTCTCTCAGTTCCCCGCAGGCGCAGTGCTACAATACGCATGTACCGTAGGCTGTAAGTAGATGACAGCACAGTCGGAATGTGATGTCATTTCCTGTCGGAATTGTCCACGGATTAACATTAACTGCACATCTCATTCACACTGCCGTTCAGTACGATGTCATTGTGCTGTGAACATCGGAGAGGTGAGTGTGCGTGGTTGGAGGAGGTGTCCCAATACCAGGGTTTTATGATCTTAATAGAGTCAGACGTATGGGGTGTTAGATGTTTCTAGACTTCAGGTTATTAAACTATGCATCGCAATGAAAATAATTTCTATGGCTATGAGTTTTCGTTGCATAATGTATCAGTATTTTATCATATGTTGAAAAACTGTATTGGCGGTTTTTTGATTAATTGCAGGTCTAAATGTGTAAAGTTAGCATCTTATTTTAAGATTTTATTTTGAAGATTACCAGATAAGTACGCATATCGAGTGACTGTCGTAATCAAAGAATGCTGTGCATATGTGCACGCGGTAGCCGCCATTTTGTCACGTTATAGGTAGGGTTTCCATGTTCGTTACTGGTTTGCTCAGTCAGTCAGATCAGTGTAATAGTGTTTTGTCGGTGCAGGGGATTTATAATTAATTTGTGTGTTCGTAATAACCATCCTGTTGCATAATAAAGGCGACTTTGTGGTGCACATACATTCGGAAATATCGGTCTACGCACCTCACATGCTTACTGAAAAGATGTTGTGTGGCCTTAGTCCGGCATCTTGACGTAGGTGTATTAGTTAAGAAGGAAAAATTTGCTAGAGTCATGTCTTTTCTGGTTTTCACAGTTCAACCCTGACAGTTTCGTCCTACACACTTCACATGCTTACTAAACAGATGCTGTGTGGCCTTAGTCCGGCATCTTGATGTAGGTGTATTAGTTAGGCAGGAAAAATTTGCTAGAGTCATGTCTTTTCTGGTTTTCATAGTTCAACCCTGACAGTTTCGTGCTACCACCTCACATGCTTACTGAACAGATGCTGTGTGGCCTTAGTCCGGCATCTTGATGTAGGTGTATTAGTTAGGCAGGAAAAATTTGCTAGAGTCATGTCTTTTCTGGTTTTCATAGTTCAACCCTGACAGTTTCGTCCTACACACTCACATGCTTACTGAAACAGATGCTGTGTGGCCTTAGTCCGGCATCTTGACGTAGGTGTATTAGTTAAGAAGGAAAAATTTGCTAGAGTCATGTCTTTTCTGGTTTTCATAGTTCAACCCTGACAGTTTCGTCTACGCACCTCACATGCTTACTGAAACAGATGCTGTGTGGCCTTAGTCCGGCATCTTGATGTAGGTGTATTAGTTAAGCAGGAAATATTTGCTAGAGTCATGTCTTTTTGGTTTTGACAGAGCAACCCTGACAGTTTGTCTACGCACCTCACATGCTTACTGAAAAGATGCTGTGTGGCCTTAGTCCGGCATCTTGATGTAGGTGTATTAGTTAAGCAGGAAAAATTTGCTAGAGTCATGTCTTTTGTGGTTTTCATAGTTCAACCTGACAGTTTCGTCTACAGCACCTCCATGCTTACTGAAAAGATGCTGTGTGGCCTTAGTCCGGCATCTTGACGTAGGTGTATTAGTTAAGCAAGGAAAAATTTGCTAGAGTCATGTCTTTTCTGGTTTTCATAGTTCAACCTGACAGTTTCGTCTACACACTCACATGCTTACTAAACAGATGCTGTGTGGCCTTAGTCCGGCATCTTGATGTAGGTGTATTAGTTAAGCGGAAATATTTGCTAGATCATGTCTTTTCTGGTTTACAGAGCAACCCTGACAGTTTCGTCCTACGCACCTTACATGCTTACTGAAAAGATGCTTGTGGCCTTAGTCCGGCATCTTGATGCAGGTGTATTGTTAAGCAGGAAAATTTGCTAGAGTCATGTCTTTTCTGGTTTTCATAGTTCAACACTGACAGTTTTGTCCTACACACCTCACATGCTTACTGAACAGATGCTGTGTGGCTTAGTCCGGCATCTTGACGTAGTTGTAATAGTTAAGCAGGAAATATTTGCTAGAGTCATGTCTTTTCTGGTTTTCACAGAGCAACCTTGACAGTTTCGTCCTACGCACCTCACATGCTTACTAATGTCTAATGGACTTTTTCTCTCAGTTCCCCGCAGGCGCAGTGCTACAATACGCACGTACCGTAGGCTGTAAGTTAGATGACAGCACAGTCGGAATGTGATGTCATTTCCTGTCGGAATTGTCCACGGATTAACATTAACTGCACATCTCATTCACACTGCCGTTCAGTACGATGTCATTTTGCTGTGAACATCGGAGAGGTGAGGGTGCGTGGTTGGAGGAGGTGTCCCAATACCAGGGTTTTATGATCTTAATAGAGTCAGACGTATGGGGTGTTAGATGTTTCTAGACTTCAGGTTATTAAACTATGCATCGCAATGAAAATAATTTCTATGGCGTATGAGTTTTCGTTGCATAATGTATCAGTATTTTATCATATGTTGAAAAACTGTATTGGCGGTTTTTTGATTAATTGCAGGTCTAAATGTGTAAAGTTAGCATCTTATTTTAAGATTTTATTTTGAAGATTACCAGATAAGTACGCATATCGAGTGACTGTCGTAATCAAAGAATGCTGTGCATATGTGCACGCGGTAGCCGCCATTTTGTCACGTTATAGGTAGGGTTTCCATGTTCGTTACTGGTTTGCTCAGTCAGTCAGATCAGTGTAATAGTGTTTTGTCGGTGCAGGGGATTTATAATTAATTTGTGTGTTCGTAATAACCATCCTGTTGCATAATAAAGGCGACTTTGTGGTGCACATACATTCGGAAATATTGGTCTACGCACCTCACATGCGTACTGAAAAGATGTTGTGTGGCCTTAGTCCGGCATCTTGACGTAGGTGTATTAGTTAAGAAGGAAAAATTTGCTAGAGTCATGTCTTTTCTGGATTTCACAGTTCAACCCTGACAGTTTCGTCCTACACACTTCACATGCTTACTAAACAGATGCTGTGTGGCCTTAGTCCGGCATCTTGATGTAGGTGTATTAGTTAGGCAGGAAAAATTTGCTAGAGTCATGTCTTTTCTGGTTTTCATAGTTCAACCCTGACAGTTTCGTGCTACACACCTCACATGCTTACTGAACAGATGCTGTGTGGCCTTAGTCCGGCATCTTGATGTAGGTGTATTAGTTAGGCAGGAAAAATTTCCTAGAGTCATGTCTTTTCTGGTTTTCACAGTTCAACCCTGACGGTCTTGTCCTACACACTTCACATGCTTACTAAACAGATGCTGTGTGGCCTTAGTCCGGCATCTTGACGTAGGTGTATTAGTTAAGAAGGAAAAATTTGCTAGAGTCATGTCTTTTCTGGTTTTCACAGTTCAACCCTGACAGTTTCGTCCTACACACGTCACATGCTTACTAAACAGATGCTGTGTGGCCTTAGTCCGGCATCTTGATGTAGGTGTATTAGTTAGGCAGGAAAAATTTGCTAGAGTCATGTCTTTGTGGTTTTCATAGTTCAACCCTGACAGTTTCGTACTACACAACTCACATGCTTACTGAACAGATGCTGTGTGGCCTTAGTCCGGCATCTTGACGTAGGTGTATTAGTTAAGAAGGAAAAATTTGCTAGAGTCATGTCTTTTCTGGTTTTCATAGTCCAACCCTGACAGTTCCGTCCTTCGCACCTCACATGCTTACTGAAAAGATGTTGTGTGGCCTTAGTCCGGCATCTTGATGTAGGTGTATTAGTTAAGCAGGAAATATTTCCTAGAGTCATGTCTTTTCTGGTTTTGACAGAGCAACCCTGACAGTTTCGTCCTACGCACCTCACATGCTTACTGAAAAGATGCTGTGTGGCCTTAGTCCGGCATCTTGATGTAGGTGTATTAGTTAAGCAGGAAAAGTTTGCTAGAGTCATGTCTTTTCTGGTTTTCATAGTTCAACCTTGACAGTTCCGTCCTACACACCTCACATGCTTACTGAAAAGATGTTGTGTGGCCTTAGTCCGGCATCTTGACGTAGGTGTATTAGTTAAGAAGGAAAAATTTGCTAGAGTCATGTCTTTTCTGGTTTTCACAGTTCAACCCTGACAGTTTCATCCTACACACTTCAGATGCTTACTAAACAGATGCTGTGTGGCCTTAGTCCGGCATCTTGATGTAGGTGTATTAGTTAAGAAATAAATATTTGCTAGACTCATGTCTTTTCTGGTATTCACAGAGCAACCCTGACAGTTTCGTCCTACGCACCTTACATGCTTACTGAAAAGATGCTGTGTGGCCTTAGTCCGGCATCTTGATGCAGGTGTATTAGTTAAGCAGGAAAAATTTGCTAGAGTCATGTCTTTTCTGGTTTTCATAGTTCAACACTGACAGTTTTGTCCTACACACCTCACATGCTTACTGATCAGATGCTGTGTGGCCTTAGTCCGGCATCTTGACGTAGGTGTATTAGTTAAGCAGGAAATATTTCCTAGAGTCATGTCTTTTCTGGTTTTGACAGAGCAACCCTGACAGTTTCGTCCTACGCACCTCACATGCTTACTGAAAAGATGCTGTGTGGCCTTAGTCCGGCATCTTGATGTAGGTGTATTAGTTAAGCAGGAAATATTTGCTAGAGTCATGTCTTTTCTGGTTTTCATAGTTCAACCTTGACAGTTCCGTCCTACACACCTCACATGCTTACTGAAAAGATGTAGTGTGGCCTTAGTCCGGCATCTTGACGTAGGTGTATTAGTTAAGAAGGAAAAATTTGCTAGAGTCATGTCTTTTCTGGTTTTCACAGTTCAACCCTGACAGTTTCATCCTACACACTTCAATGCTTACTAAACAGATGCTGTGGGGCCTTAGTCCGGCATCTTGATGTAGGTGTATTAGTTAAGAAGGAAATATTTGCTAGACTCATGTCTTTTCTGGTATTCACAGAGCAACCCTGACAGTTTCGTCCTACGCACCTTACATGCTTACTGAAAAGATGCTGTGTGGCCTTAGTCCGGCATCTTGATGCAGGTGTATTAGTTAAGCAGGAAAAATTTGCTAGAGTCATGTCTTTTCTGGTTTTCATAGTTCAACACTGACAGTTTTGTCCTACACACCTCACATGCTTACTGATCAGATGCTGTGTGGCCTTAGTCCGGCATCTTGACGTAGGTGTATTAGTTAAGAAGGAAAAATTTGCTACAGTCATGTCTTTTCTGGTTTTCATAGTTCAACACTGACAGTTTTGTCCTACACACCTCACATGCTTACTGAACAGATGCGGTGTAGCCTTAGTCCGGCATCTTGACGTAGTTGTAATAGTTAAGCAGGAAATATTTGCTAAAGTCATGTCTTTTCTGGTTTTCACAGAGCAACCTTGACAGTTTCGTCCTACGCACCTCACATGCTTACTAATGTCTAATGGACGTTTTTCTCTCAGTTCTCCGCAGGCGCAGTGCTACAATACGCACTTACCGTAGGCTGTAAGTAGATGACAGCACAGTCGGAATGTGATGTCATTTCCTGTCGGAATTGTCCACGGATTAACATTAACTGCACATCTCATTCACACTGCCGTTCAGTACGATGTCATTTTGCTGTGAACATCGGAGAGGTGAGTGTGCGTGGTTGGAGGAGGTGTCCCAATACCAGGGTTTTATGATCTTAATAGAGTCAGACGTATGGGGTGTTAGATGTTTCTAGACTTCAGGTTATTAAACTATGCATCGCAATGAAAATAATTTCTATGGCGTATGAGTTTTCGTTGCATAATGTATCAGTATTTTATCATATGTTGAAAAACTGTATTGGCGGTTTTTTGATTAATTGCAGGTCTAAATGTGTAAAGTTAGCATCTTATTTTAAGATTTTATTTTGAAGATTACCAGATAAGTACGCATATCGAGTGACTGTCGTAATCAAAGAATGCTGTGCATATGTGCACGCGGTAGCCGCCATTTTGTCACGTTATAGGTAGGGTTTCCATGTTCGTTACTGGTTTGCTCAGTCAGTCAGATCAGTGTAATAGTGTTTTGTCGGTGCAGGGGATTTATAATTAATTTGTGTGTTCGTAATAACCATCCTGTTGCATAATAAAGGCGACTTTGTGGTGCACATACATTCGGAAATATTGGTCTACGCACCTCACATGCGTACTGAAAAGATGTTGTGTGGCCTTAGTCCGGCATCTTGACGTAGGTGTATTAGTTAAGAAGGAAAAATTTGCTAGAGTCATGTCTTTTCTGGATTTCACAGTTCAACCCTGACAGTTTCGTCCTACACACTTCACATGCTTACTAAACAGATGCTGTGTGGCCTTAGTCCGGCATCTTGATGTAGGTGTATTAGTTAGGCAGGAAAAATTTGCTAGAGTCATGTCTTTTCTGGTTTTCATAGTTCAACCCTGACAGTTTCGTGCTACACACCTCACATGCTTACTGAACAGATGCTGTGTGGCCTTAGTCCGGCATCTTGATGTAGGTGTATTAGTTAGGCAGGAAAAATTTCCTAGAGTCATGTCTTTTCTGGTTTTCACAGTTCAACCCTGACGGTCTTGTCCTACACACTTCACATGCTTACTAAACAGATGCTGTGTGGCCTTAGTCCGGCATCTTGACGTAGGTGTATTAGTTAAGAAGGAAAAATTTGCTAGAGTCATGTCTTTTCTGGTTTTCACAGTTCAACCCTGACAGTTTCGTCCTACACACGTCACATGCTTACTAAACAGATGCTGTGTGGCCTTAGTCCGGCATCTTGATGTAGGTGTATTAGTTAGGCAGGAAAAATTTGCTAGAGTCATGTCTTTTGTGGTTTTCATAGTTCAACCCTGACAGTTTCGTACTACACAACTCACATGCTTACTGAACAGATGCTGTGTGGCCTTAGTCCGGCATCTTGACGTAGGTGTATTAGTTAAGAAGGAAAAATTTGCTAGAGTCATGTCTTTTCTGGTTTTCATAGTCCAACCCTGACAGTTCCGTCCTACGCACCTCACATGCTTACTGAAAAGATGTTGTGTGGCCTTAGTCCGGCATCTTGATGTAGGTGTATTAGTTAAGCAGGAAATATTTCCTAGAATCATGTCTTTTCTGGTTTTGACAGAGCAACCCTGACAGTTTCGTCCTACGCACCTCACATGCTTACTGAAAAGATGCTGTGTGGCCTTAGTCCGGCATCTTGATGTAGGTGTATTAGTTAAGCAGGAAAAGTTTGCTAGAGTCATGTCTTTTCTGGTTTCATAGTTCAACCTTGACAGTTCCGTCCTACACACCTCACATGCTTACTGAAAAGATGTTGTGTGGCCTTAGTCCGGCATCTTGACGTAGGTGTATTAGTTAAGAAGGAAAAATTTGCTAGAGTCATGTCTTTTCTGGTTTTCACAGTTCAACCCTGACAGTTTCATCCTACACACTTCAGATGCTTACTAAACAGATGCTGTGTGGCCTTAGTCCCGGCATCTTGATGTAGGTGTATTAGTTAAGAAATAAATATTTGCTAGACTCATGTCTTTTCTGGTATTCACAGAGCAACCCTGACAGTTTCGTCCTACGCACCTTACATGCTTACTGAAAAGATGCTGTGTGGCCTTAGTCCGGCATCTTGACGTAGGTGTATTAGTTAAGAAGGAAAAATTTGCTAGAGTCATGTCTTTTCTGGTTTTCACAGTTCAACCCTGACAGTTTCATCCTACACACTTCAGATGCTTACTAAACAGATGCTGTGTGGCCTTAGTCCGGCATCTTGATGTAGGTGTATTAGTTAAGAAGGAAATATTTGCTAGACTCATGTCTTTTCTGGTATTCACAGAGCAACCCTGACAGTTTCGTCCTACGCACCTTACATGCTTACTGAAAAGATGCTGTGTGGCCTTAGTCCGGCACCTTGATGCAGGTGTATTAGTTAAGCAGGAAAAATTTGCTAGAGTCATGTCTTTTCTGGTTTTCATAGTTCAACACTGACAGTTTTGTCCTACACACCTCACATGCTTACTGATCAGATGCTGTGTGGCCTTAGTCCGGCATCTTGACGTAGGTGTATTAGTTAAGAAGGAAAAATTTGCTACAGTCATGTCTTTTCTGGTTTTCATAGTTCAACACTGACAGTTTTGTCCTACACACCTCACATGCTTACTGAACAGATGCGGTGTAGCCTTAGTCCGGCATCTTGACGTAGTTGTAATAGTTAAGCAGGAAATATTTGCTAAAGTCATGTCTTTTCTGGTTTTCACAGAGCAACCTTGACAGTTTCGTCCTACGCACCTCACATGCTTACTAATGTCTAATGGACGTTTTTCTCTCAGTTCTCCGCAGGCGCAGTGCTACAATACGCACTTACCGTAGGCTGTAAGTAGATGACAGCACAGTCGGAATGTGATGTCATTTCCTGTCGGAATTGTCCACGGATTAACATTAACTGCACATCTCATTCACACTGCCGTTCAGTACGATGTCATTTTGCTGTGAACATCGGAGAGGTGAGTGTGCGTGGTTGGAGGAGGTGTCCCAATACCAGGGTTTTATGATCTTAATAGATTCAGACGTATGGGGTGTTAGATGTTTCTAGACTTCAGGTTATTAAACTATGCATCGCAATGAAAATAATTTCTATGGCGTATGAGTTTTCGTTGCATAATGTATCAGTATTTTATCATATGTTGAAAAACTGTATTGGCGGTTTTTTTATTAATTGCAGGTCTTTATGTGTAAAGTTAGCATCTTATTTTAAGATTTTATTTTGAAGATTACCAGATAAGTACGCATATCGAGTGACTGTCGTAATCAAAGAATGCTGTGCATATGTGCACGCGGTAGCCGCCATTTTGTCACGTTATAGGTAGGGTTTCCATGTTCGTTACTGGTTTGCTCAGTCAGTCAGATCAGTGTAATAGTGTTTTGTCGGTGCAGGGGATTTATAATTAATTTGTGTGTTCGTAATAACCATCCTGTTGCATAATAAAGGCGACTTTGTGGTGCACATACATTCGGAAATATCGGTCTACGCACCTCACATGCTTACTGAAAAGATGTTGTGTGGCCTTAGTCCGGCATCTTGACGTAGGTGTATTAGTTAAGAAGGAAAAATTTGCTGGAGTCATGTCTTTTCTGATTTTCACAGTTCAACCCTGACAGTTTCGTCCTACACACTTCACATGCTTACTAAACAGATGCTGTGGCCTTAGTCCGGCATCTTGATGTAGGTGTATTAGTTAAGCAGGAAAAGTTTGCTAGAGTCATGTCTTTTCTGGTTTTCATAGTCCAACCCTGACAGTTCCGTCCTACGCACCTCACATGCTTACTGAAAAGATGTTGTGTGGCCTTAGTCCGGCATCTTGATGTAGGTGTATTAGTTAAGCAGGAAATATTTCCTAGAGTCATGTCTTTTCTGGTTTTGACAGAGCAACCCTGACAGTTTCGTCCTACGCACCTCACATGCTTACCGAAAAGATGCTGTGTGTGCCTTAGTCCGGCATCTTGATGTAGGTGTATTAGTTAAGCAGGAAAAGTTTGCTAGAGTCATGTCTTTTCTGGTTTTCATAGTTCAAGCTTGACAGTTCCGTCCTACACACCTCACATGCTTACTGAAAAGATGTTGTGTGGCCTTAGTCCGGCATCTTGACGTAGGTGTATTAGTTAAGAAGGAAAAATTTGCTAGAGTCATGTCTTTTCTGGATTTCACAGTTCAACCCTGACAGTTTCGTCCTACACACTTCACATGCTTACTAAACAGATGCTGTGTGGCCTTAGTCCGGCATCTTGATGTAGGTGTATTAGTTAGGCAGGAAAAATTTGCTAGAGTCATGTCTTTTCTGGTTTTCATAGTTCAACCCTGACAGTTTCGTGCTACACACCTCACATGCTTACTGAACAGATGCTGTGTGGCCTTAGTCCGGCATCTTGATGTAGGTGTATTAGTTAGGCAGGAAAAATTTCCTAGAGTCATGTCTTTCTGGTTTTCACAGTTCAACCCTGACGGTCTTGTCCTACACACTTCACATGCTTACTAAACAGATGCTGTGTGGCCTTAGTCCGGCATCTTGACGTAGGTGTATTAGTTAAGAAGGAAAAATTTGCTAGAGTCATGTCTTTTCTGGTTTTCACAGTTCAACCCTGACAGTTTCGTCCTACACACGTCACATGCTTACTAAACAGATGCTGTGTGGCCTTAGTCCGGCATCTTGATGTAGGTGTATTAGTTAGGCAGGAAAAATTTGCTAGAGTCATGTCTTTTGTGGTTTTCATAGTTCAACCCTGACAGTTTCGTACTACACAACTCACATGCTTACTGAACAGATGCTGTGTGGCCTTAGTCCGGCATCTTGACGTAGGTGTATTAGTTAAGAAGGAAAAATTTGCTAGAGTCATGTCTTTTCTGGTTTTCATAGTCCAACCCTGACAGTTCCGTCCTACGCACCTCACATGCTTACTGAAAAGATGTTGTGTGGCCTTAGTCCGGCATCTTGATGTAGGTGTATTAGTTAAGCAGGAAATATTTCCTAGAGTCATGTCTTTTCTGGTTTTGACAGAGCAACCCTGACAGTTTCGTCCTACGCACCTCACATGCTTACTGAAAAGATGCTGTGTGGCCTTAGTCCGGCATCTTGATGTAGGTGTATTAGTTAAGCAGGAAAAGTTTGCTAGAGTCATGTCTTTTCTGGTTTTCATAGTTCAACCTTGACAGTTCCGTCCTACACACCTCACATGCTTACTGAAAAGATGTTGTGTGGCCTTAGTCCGGCATCTTGACGTAGGTGTATTAGTTAAGAAGGAAAAATTTGCTAGAGTCATGTCTTTTCTGGTTTTCACAGTTCAACCCTGACAGTTTCATCCTACACACTTCAGATGCTTACTAAACAGATGCTGTGTGGCCTTAGTCCGGCATCTTGATGTAGGTGTATTAGTTAAGAAATAAATATTTGCTAGACTCATGTCTTTTCTGGTATTCACAGAGCAACCCTGACAGTTTCGTCCTACGCACCTTACATGCTTACTGAAAAGATGCTGTGTGGCCTTAGTCCGGCATCTTGATGCAGGTGTATTAGTTAAGCAGGAAAAATTTGCTAGAGTCATGTCTTTTCTGGTTTTCATAGTTCAACACTGACAGTTTTGTCCTACACACCTCACATGCTTACTGATCAGATGCTGTGTGGCCTTAGTCCGGCATCTTGACGTAGGTGTATTAGTTAAGCAGGAAATATTTCCTAGAGTCATGTCTTTTCTGGTTTTGACAGAGCAACCCTGACAGTTTCGTCCTACGCACCTCACATGCTTACTGAAAAGATGCTGTGTGGCCTTAGTCCGGCATCTTGATGTAGGTGTATTAGTTAAGCAGGAAATATTTGCTAGAGTCATGTCTTTTCTGGTTTTCATAGTTCAACCTTGACAGTTTCCGTCCTACACACCTCACATGCTTACTGAAAAGATGTAGTGTGGCCTTAGTCCGGCATCTTGACGTAGGTGTATTAGTTAAGAAGGAAAAATTTGCTAGAGTCATGTCTTTTCTGGTTTTCACAGTTCAACCTGACAGTTTCATCCTACACACTTCAGATGCTTACTAAACAGATGCTGTGTGGCCTTAGTCCGGCATCTTGATGTAGGTGTATTAGTTAAGAAGGAAATATTTGCTAGACTCATGTCTTTTCTGGTATTCACAGAGCAACCCTGACAGTTTCGTCCTACGCACCTTACATGCTTACTGAAAAGATGCTGTGTGGCCTTAGTCCGGCATCTTGATGCAGGTGTATTAGTTAAGCAGGAAAAATTTGCTAGAGTCATGTCTTTTCTGGTTTTCATAGTTCAACACTGACAGTTTTGTCCTACACACCTCACATGCTTACTGATCAGATGCTGTGTGGCCTTAGTCCGGCATCTTGACGTAGGTGTATTAGTTAAGAAGGAAAAATTTGCTACAGTCATGTCTTTTCTGGTTTTCATAGTTCAACACTGACAGTTTTGTCCTACACACCTCACATGCTTACTGAACAGATGCGTGTAGCCTTAGTCCGGCATCTTGACGTAGTTGTAATAGTTAAGCAGGAAATATTTGCTAAAGTCATGTCTTTTCTGGTTTTCACAGAGCAACCTTGACAGTTTCGTCCTACGCACCTCACATGCTTACTAATGTCTAATGGACGTTTTTCTCTCAGTTCTCCGCAGGCGCAGTGCTACAATACGCACTTACCGTAGGCTGTAAGTAGATGACAGCACAGTCGGAATGTGATGTCATTTCCTGTCGGAATTGTCCACGGATTAACATTAACTGCACATCTCATTCACACTGCCGTTCAGTACGATGTCATTTTGCTGTGAACATCGGAGAGGTGAGTGTGCGTGGTTGGAGGAGGTGTCCCAATACCAGGGTTTTATGATCTTAATAGATTCAGACGTATGGGGTGTTAGATGTTTCTAGACTTCAGGTTATTAAACTATGCATCGCAATGAAAATAATTTCTATGGCGTATGAGTTTTCGTTGCATAATGTATCAGTATTTTATCATATGTTGAAAAACTGTATTGGCGGTTTTTTTATTAATTGCAGGTCTTATGTGTAAAGTTAGCATCTTATTTTAAGATTTTATTTTGAAGATTACCAGATAAGTACGCATATCGAGTGACTGTCGTAATCAAAGAATGCTGTGCATATGTGCACGCGGTAGCCGCCATTTTGTCACGTTATAGGTAGGGTTTCCATGTTCGTTACTGGTTTGCTCAGTCAGTCAGATCAGTGTAATAGTGTTTTGTCGGTGCAGGGGATTTATAATTAAATTGTGTGTTCGTAATAACCATCCTGTTGCATAATAAAGGCGACTTTGTGGTGCACATACATTCGGAAATATCGGTCTACGCACCTCACATGCTTACTGAAAAGATGTTGTGTGGCCTTAGTCCGGCATCTTGACGTAGTGTGTATTAGTTAAGCAGGAAATATTTCTAGAGTCATGTCTTTTCTGGTTTTGACAGAGCAACCCTGACAGTTTCGTCCTACGCACCTCACATGCTTACGAAAAGATGCTGTGTGGCCTTAGTCCGGCATCTTGATGTAGGTGTATTAGTTAAGCAGGAAAAGTTTGCTAGAGTCATGTCTTTTCTGGTTTTCATAGTTCAAGCTTGACAGTTCCGTCCTACACACCTCACATGCTTACTGAAAAGATGTTGTGTGGCCTTAGTCCGGCATCTTGACGTAGGTGTGTTAGTTAAGAAGGAAAAATTTGCTAGAGTCATGTCTTTTCTAGTTTTCACAGTTCAACCCTGACAGTTTCGTCCTACACACTTCACATGCTTACTAAACAGATGCTGTGTGGCCTTAGTCCGGCATCTTGATTTAGGTGTATTAGTTAAGCAGGAAATATTTGCTAGACTCATGTCTTTTCTGTATTCACAGACAACCCTGACAGTTTCGTCCTACGCACCTACATGCTTACTGAAAAGATGCTGTTTCCCTTAGTCCGGCATCTTGATGCAGGTGTATTAGTTAAGCAGGAAAAATTTGCTAGAGTCATGTCTTTTCTGGTTTTCATAGTTCAACACAGACAGCTTTGTTCTACACACCTCACATGCTTACTGAACAGATGCTGTGTGGCCTTAGTCCGTCATCTTGACGTAGTTGTAATAGTTAAGCAGGAAATATTTGCTAGAGTCATGTCTTTTCTGGTTTCACAGAGCAACCTTGACAGTTTCGTCCTACGCACCTCACATGCTTACTAATGTCTAATGGACGTTTTCTCTCAGTTCCCCGCAGGCGCAGTGCTACAATACGCACGTACCGTAGGCTGTAAGTAGATGACAGACAGTCGGAATGTGAGTCTTTCCTGTCGGAATTGTCACGGATTAACATTACTGCACATCTCATTCACACTGCCGTTCAGTACGATGTCATTTTGCTGTGAAATCGAGAGGTGAGTGTGCGTGGTTTGAGGAGGTGTCCATACCGGTTTTATGATCTTAATAGAGTCAGACGTATGGGGTGTTAGATGTTTCTAGACTTCAGTATTAAACTATGCATCGCAATGAAAATAATTTCTATGGCGTATGAGTTTCGTTGCATAATATATCAGTATTTATCATATGTTGAAAAACTGTATTGCGGTTTTGATTATTGCAGTCTAAATGTGTAAAGTTAGCATCTTATTTAGATTTTAATTTGAAGATTACCAGATAAGTACGCATATCGAGTGACTGTCGTAATCAAGAATGCTGTGCATTGTGCACGCGGTTAGCCGCATTTGTCACGTTATAGGTAGGGTTTCATGTTGTTACTGGTTTGCCAGTCAGTCAGATCAGTGTAATAGTTTTGTCGTGCAGGGATTTATATTAAATTGTGTGTTCGTAATAACCATCCTGTTGCATATAAAGGCGACTTTGTGCACATAGATTCGAAATATCGTCTACGCACCTCACATGCTTACTGAAAAGATGTTGTGTGGCCTTAGTCCGGCATCTTGACGTAGGTGTGTTAGTTAAGAAGGAAAAATTTGCTAGAGTCATGTCTTTTCTGGTTTTCACAGTTCAACCCTGACAGTTTCGTCCTACACACTCACATGCTTACTAAACAGATGCTGTGGCCTTAGTCCGGCATCTTGATGTAGGTGTATTAGTTAAGCAGGAAAAGTTTGCTAGAGTCATGTCTTTTCTGGTTTTCATAGTCCAACCCTGACAGTTCCGTCCTACGCACCTCACATGCTTACTGAAAAGATGTTGTGTGGCCTTAGTCCGGCATCTTGATGTAGGTGTATTAGTTAAGCAGGAAATATTTCCTAGAGTCATGTCTTTTCTGGTTTTGACAGAGCAACCCTGACAGTTTCGTCCTACGCACCTCACATGCTTACTGAAAAGATGCTGTGTGGCGTTAGTCCGGCATCTTGATGTAGGTGTATTAGTTAAGCAGGAAAAGTTTGCTAGAGTCATGTCTTTTCTGCTTTTCATAGTTCAACCTTGACAGTTCCGTCCTACACACCTCACATGCTTACTGAAAAGATGTTGTGTGGCCTTAGTCCGGCATCTTGACGTAGGTGTATTAGTTAAGAAGGAAAAATTTGCTAGAGTCATGTCTTTTCTGGTTTTCTCAGTTCAACCCTGACAGTTTCGTCCTACACACTTCAGATGCTTACTAAACAGATGCTGTGTGGCCTTAGTCCGGCATCTTGATGTAGGTGTATTAGTTAAGCAGGAAATATTTGCTAGAGTCATGTCTTTTCTGGTATTCACAGAGCAACCCTGACAGTTTCGTCCTACGCACCTCACATGCTTACTGAAAAGATGCTGTGTGGCCTTAGTCCGGCATCTTGATGTAGGTGTATTAGTTAAGCAGGAAAAGTTTGCTAGAGTCATGTCTTTTCTGGTTTTCATAGTTCAACCTTGACAGTTCCGTCCTACACACTTCAGATGCTTACTAAACAGATGCTGTGTGACCTTAGTCCGGCATCTTCATGTAGGCGTATTAGTTAAGAAGGAAAAATTTGCTAGAGTCATGTCTTTTCTGGTTTTCATAGTCCAACCCTGACAGTTCCGTCCAACGCACCTCACATGCTTACTGAAAAGATGTTGTGTGGCCTTAGTCCGGCATCTTGATGTAGGTGTATTAGTTAAGCAGGAAAAGTTTGCTAGAGTCATGGCTTTTCTGGTTTTCATAGTTCAACCTTGACAGTTCCGTCCTACACACTTCAGATGCTTACTAAACAGATGCTGTGTGGCCTTAGTCCGGCATCTTCATGTAGGCGTATTAGTTAGAAGGAAAAATTTGCTAGAGTCATGTCTTTTCTGGTTTTCATAGTCCAACCCTGACAGTTCCGTCCTATGCACCTCACATGCTTACTGAAAAGATGTTGTGTGGCCTTAGTCCGGCATCTTGATGTAGGTGTATTAGATAAGCAGGAAATATTTGCTAGATTCATGTCTTTTCTGGTTTTCACAGAGCAACCATGACAGTTTCGTCCTACGCACCTCACATGCTTACTGAAAAGATGTTGTGTGGCCTTAGTCCGGCATCTTGATGTAGGTGTATTAGTTAAGCAGGGAATATTTGCTAGAGTCATGTCTTTTCTGGTTTTCATAGTTCAACTCTGACAGTTTCGTGCTACGCACCTCACATGCTTACTGAACTGATGCTGTGTGGCCTTAGTCCGGCATCTTGATGTAGGTGTTTTAGTCAGGCAGGAAAAATTTGCTAGAGTCATGTCTTTTCTGGTTTTCATAGTTCAACCCTGACAGTTTCGCGCTATGCACCTCACATGCTTACTGAACAGATGCTGTGTGGCCTTAGTCTGGCATCTTGATGTAGGTGTATTAGTTACGCAGGAAAAATTTGCTAGAGTCATGTCTTTTCTGGTTTTCATAGTTCAACCCTGACAGTTGATTTAGCTGTTAGAGAAATTATTTGTCATTTGTATCCATATATCTGGTAGGGCTTTGGCCCTGAAGAAGGTGTGGGATTTCTAGCTTCACCTGTTCATGTGGAATCTTGTTATATTCCATTTGTGAGATGTGGAACATAGGCCTCTTTTGAGGGAACCGCCACAATAAAAAAGGGTAACGCGCCGAGCCAACTACAACCTCCAAAGAGCTCTTGTGGTGTGGAAACGTTGGCACATATTTTCAAAATTCACGTCCTGTGGGATGTCACACCTTCTTCAGGTTCCTTAACAGAGGAAAAAAACTTTGTGTCCCTGTCCATATCATGAAGACATACAGGGGGAGCAGAGGGGTAGGTCCACCCATTCTTAACCTCAGCATGAGGTGTAGGTGAATGATCGACTTCATGCCCCACCCAATTTTCTCCTCGGAAGGAACCCCTGACACTCATTGAATAGGAGGTTGCATGGGCCTCAAAGCTAGTCTGGGGGGAAGTGAAAAATCTGTTGCCTGTGCCAGGATTCCAGCCCTGGATCCTCCAGGTTGTAGCCTAGTTACTGTACCAACTACACTATCCTGGCTTATACTAAAAACATACATTTAGCAAGAAATTTGTATGGCCTTTAGAGAGAGAAAATAAGAGGATGTTGGAGAAGGTTGAATAAGGAGAGGTTTCAGTATTGATTTTATTCAAGATGAAGCCTCTTCTCCTCCTCCTCTTCCTCCCCTACACAATCTCTGTTTGACACTCCATATACATGCACTGTGCTGCATGTTTTGACTCCATGTCATCCTCGAACACAACATACAAAACGTTAGTCAACCTGGTTTTTTACATTAGAATTCATAATTGGCACTTCTTGCCAAATATCACTGCCAGACTTGATGAAGTCAAACAGGATTAGGTGTAGCAGGTGTGAGTGAGATGATCAATGCATATGAAATTTTAGTTGGAATATTTAAGGGAATAGACCACTTGAGAGGCCTGGGTATAAATAGAAGGTGAGGTTAAAAGTCACGTTCAGGAAATGGAGTATTGCAGTGTGGCATGTGGTGGGACTGTATTGTTGAAACAGGCAGTTTTGTAGTATGCTGTAACAGGTCACATCTAGAAAGACTGATACAAATGGCTGGTACCTTCTTGGCAACAGTGTTCCTAGGATAGGCCCAGTGAATCATTGTGACTTGACTACATGTCATATCATTGGCATGTGGACCATCCAGTGACCAACGACCAAGGTTCAGATTGGCAGCCTTTTACTGAGAGCAAATTGGATCCCAATTTGGTAAGATCACTGTTTATACTGTTCTGGCTTTGATGTGAGTATTGAAATTTGCTTTACAAACACCAGAGGTATTACTTTTGACTATTTGTCCACCCTTCAGCATGTTTGGTTGTTCAAAATGATGAAGTTTTATCTGATCCAGAGTTTATATTATTTTCAGCTGTTACCACTGTTGGTTTTGGAGTTTGTGGATGTGCCTTATATTTTTCCTGTTGGCTTCCTTTTCTTCCTCATGATACGTTAGTTGCAGGCGTGTTTAGTGCTTCTCCTTTTCTTACCGTTCTTGCGTGTCCTCCAGTACAGGTTCACCAAGGAACCTGTCACCCCTTGGTACCAACTCTGATGAGGCTCATTGCATTTTCATTCAACAGGTTTCCTATTGGCCACATTGGGGAACTTTGCAGTCATACTCGTCTACCACCAGATCTGCATGGGGCAGCAAGAGTTAACACCCTCCTTTGTTAGGAGGCCCTCTGCATCACATTGCCCTCAGATGTGAGAGACGAGACATTAAATGGACAGACAGTTGATAGATACACAAGTGATTGGGTTGCCAGTAGTTGCTCTGTATTTTGTGTGCCTTGTGGGGTATGATACTGGATTTACAAGCTCCTACATTAATTTTTGCCTTTCCCTTTGGCTTTGGGGCTGGAGGGGTTAAGTGTCTTTTGCTCAGGTTATTAGATTTGGCTTGCCTGGTAATACCTAGCAGCCCAACTTTATTTTGGAAAAGAGGAATTATTTTGTTACTGATGGATGCAGTTGGTACGTAATACAAGGAACTGCATTTAATTCGGCAGTTGCATACTTCTTCGTGTCCTGAGCATCCTGAAGTAATTTCCCTCTGAGGGCAGTTTTCACTTATGGAACAGAAGAAAGTTGGCTGGCACAAGGTCAAGTGACTAAGGCGGGTGGCTAATGTCCACCTTGCCATGCTGAAGCTTGCACAATTGTGACTCTACTCCTGCTTATATGTGAGACTGTAGAATGTACTTGGTGTAGATGTTCATCTTTTTCCAAATCTCCATGAAGAATATGATGGATTATATCCGTCTTAATGTTGCAGTCGATTCACCATTAATTTTCTGGTTATTTGATGGCCTCTGGTTACCAGCCTACAAAAGTTTGGAACTCTTCGCAGATTTTGAGCAGTCCTGTAGTTTTATTGTTTGGCCACATACAGCTGGCAACACACTTAACACACACTGACTGCTAAGGCAGACAGCATTCAGCACTAATATGAGAGAATATGAAATTGCAGTTTTTCTGTACTATTTTGCGTGTCTTATTGCTATGCTGAGCACTGCAGCTGTGCTGGATGTGGCAGTAAAAGTGACAGTTGCATGTTTGTTGACAGTGGATGGACTGCAATGCAAGTGGTAGCATTTTTCTATTGCAGTGTGTTCTTAGTGTTCAGGCAGTTCATCCCTTGTCACACCAAATGTGAGGAGTCTGTTTATTAACCAATGTGTCTCGCTGATTGCAGATAAGGATGTTGTGTTCAATTCCATACCAATTTTGTATTTTCATTAATTGATTTCATTTTGATGAATTATGTAACAATACAAATCATTTCAGTAGCTTCAAATGTTGTAAGGCTTGATGTAATTCTTTTTTATGGTGGTGGAAATAAATGTCAGGTATCTTACTGTTTCAGCTGATGATGGACGTGAATTTCATACTGACAGGGGGAATCCAGGACATTCCTGTACCTCCCTGCTCACAAGGATGGGAGTTCTGTAGAATAAAGGCATGTACCATGGCAGATGATAATTATGGCGTGTGTGTGGAAATTTCAAGATCGTTTCTCTTTTAATGAGCTTTGTTCTGCATGCGGTGAATGGCTGTAGGTGGATTAATTTGACAGATATGTGTGTTTTTATGCCGTATTTGTATCCATCTGTTGACAGTCATGAAGTGGTACTGGTGAGTTGCTGTTCCAGGTGCCATAGATATTGCGAGCTTCAGACTGAGGAAAGAGGCCCCAAGAAGTTGGCCTGGGACACTGCATGCTACCAACAAGGATTCACTATAACAGGTGTGTGTTGTGCTAGGTGCAAGTTCTTACGATGTTTGGAGGCTGAAATTCAGAGTGACATCTTGAATTTATCATAATCATTTTACAGTGCATGACACAGTGTTGCCAGTATTTGTTGCAGAATTTCAGATTTGCAGCTGTCATTAATCTTGTGACTACTTGGGGCATCCATAGTCTTGTGTTAAATGCTGTTATTCTGTGACCTCACAAGGAAAATTGCATATGTTTCAGGTATCCTACCTTTTTATTTTTTCTGGTTTTATGTCAGAATTTATTGAATATTTATTTTGGACATCCTAAACCTTCTCGGCACTTTTGATTCAGCGTAATAAATTACATGACAGGGCAAAAATTATGCCACCCTAGAAATTGCACCTGAGCTGCATGACACAGGTTAAAGAAATTGGACAACCTGAATGAAGACAACAGGAGTCTGCATATCTTCCAAAGATGTAGGTGGTACATAAAAAATTTGTACACTGAAAGGGCGACATGAAGCAAGTTCTGTTCTGAAGATTCACAAGTATTAGGTGTGACTGTACAAAATTCAGTCACCTGGGATACGTGCATCTTGGAAAAGAATATCGGTGCATGTGAACTTTAGTTACCTGCACTCACCTTTGTAATGTTTCAGTACTGTTTTATTGTGCCACTCAGAGTTTTTATGTTCAGTAGGTCTGAAGCATACAAATATGAAACTTACATAACTGACTGCTGAGTCACTTATATACAAGGCCCAGATATCACACTTGAAATTGAAATGCACAGGTTACTTTGTACATAAATATCCAGGCCTGGAGTGATACTGGGACAGTAATGTGGTGCTGTGTGGGTGTACTTACCTGGCTGTACAAGCTGGAGAAGGGAGGGGTGGTTAATTCTCTGAATTCTGAAATTAATGTAAATAGTATGTAATAACTGGGTCCTTACCTTACATAAACCACAGTTTTCATTAGAAACGCCAAGCAAATGATGCTGTTTAGGGAAGTGAGTGCTGTTTCTTGTAAGAATTATGTGAAACAGATAAATTACGGGGGGGGGGGGGGGGGGGGGCAGAGATTCTGTTCCATGTTAAACCAGGTGGTATATACAGTTAACCACTGCATAAAAGGGTTGAGCTACCCTGATTGATACAGAAGTAAAAACAACAGTTCCTGGATCCACAAATTGATAGTTGTCCAAGTTGAGAATCGTGTGTCATCTAATAGTACATTCGTATAAATATCGTACTAGGTTTACAGTAAATGTAGACAGAGAAATTTTGAGGAAGATTTTGGCTGAGAATTTGGGAATGAGGAAGGTTTCAGCAGAGATGGTGCCACAAATTTTGTCTGATAACCAGAAACAGTGGTAGTTTGATGTAAGTTCTTGTCTCTCATCGTTTGGCCAAAAGAAATGATATTTTGTCTAGAGTTTTCATGAGTGATGAATCGTTTTAAATGTGATCCAGAAATGAAACATGAAACCAGCAGTGGACAACATCAGCATTGCCAAGATCAGAAAGCCACCCATGTCACGAGCCCTAGTGGAGACTTTTCTTTTTAACACCACAAGACATTGTTTATGTTGAGTGTCTTTGTGCAGGGTCAAACAAGAGGTTCTGGCAGGTTTTTGAACTGTGGAAAACACTTGAAAAGTTACAGGAACTGTTGTATGAATACTTGAATACAGCTTTTATGGGGCATTTTGGGACTTAATTGTTCTGCCTTGTGCAGTCATTACTGTAGGTCATGCCAAATAACATTACACTGCATGAAATGACGTGATAACTGCTGAACAGATTTTCATGAAATTCAGTATTGTGGGTTTTTAATAAAACTTTTAGGTTATGTTAAAATGGGTCAGTAATGGACACTTAGCTGGAAACTTGTGTGTGTTTCAGAGCAACACGTGTCTGAAACAGAAGTTGTAGAGAATGAAATACATCTTATGTCAGTGTACTTTCTGTAAGTCTTACAGTGTAATGTACCAGAACTGTTACCCAGTGTTCACATATCCTATTGTGGTCTTCTTTTTTTCAGTATCAAACCGAAGGTTTTTTTTATTTGCTGATTTTTAACATTTGTAGAACTGTTGGAAGAGTGACAATTTGAGTCCAGGTCTGATGGTTCTAACAGTAAAAAAAATGCTGTAAATATAAAGACAGATGAGTGTTGCTACTGGTAAGTCTTTAGTTAAGTAAACTTCCAACAGTTCTTTTAATAAATAGTAGGATTACTGTATAATAGTACTCTGACATGAAGAGGTCCATTTTTCACTACATGTGTAATGGGAAATGAAATTTGTTGACACAACAAAAGGTAAGAGGAAGAGTCGGTGGAAGAACAGCAGTGCAGTCGAGGAAGAGAATCAGCTCAAGGTGACACATTTTAAAATTTTGGTATGTGGTGTTCTTACTTACTATTCATGTCCTCCTTTATTGATCCAGACAGACATCTTAGTTTTGGGTTGAAAGGTGTAGCATCTTGTACAGGAGTGATGTGGATAGTCCACACATTCCGAACTGTAATACTGGATTGAGGTGACTACTGTCTACAGTTTGTGCTTGAGGAAAGAGCCACAAGTAGTTACTGGGTAGGACAGTAGGTGAGTTTCAGTGTGAGGAAGAAACGTACTGTATCTCTGTCAGGAATATAACTGCATTTTTGTTTTGGTGTAAGGAAAATATTGGTAATGTACTCCATTAGGCCTTGAAGGAAGTGGGTATATAATGTAGAAGTTTCATTAGCCAATAATATGTATCGTGGTGTGCTAGTGTTTTTAAATTAATGGCTGAAATTGACATTTTGTTAAAGGTATTTATGAAAAGGCAAACATTCTAGACATTCTTTGTTTTTGTAACGTGAAGGAATCAGTTCTATGTGGGTCATGCATTATTAAGTTACACAAAAGGAACCAGCAGTTGTGTGTATGTGCCTTAACCCTTTGAAGACTGACTGAAGTTTATCTAAATTATATGTAAATATGTGGTTCCTGTCTCACAGAAAACAAACTCAGTGTCTATTACAGAGGCCAGTCAGTGCTGTTCAAGTAAAAACCTGGGTGAGTCAAAGTATCTGCAATGTGTTGTTTATGTTCCTATTTTGTTGGCAGTGCTTCTCCTTGCATGCAAGTATATACATACTTAATCACCATATTGTGGGTCCAACATTGAATGAGCATGTGTTTTGTTGTGGTGGTGTCAATTTTGCTCCAAAGCAGAGCAGTGTACAGTGATGAATTTTTGTGGGCTGAAGGCGTATCTTACACATCACTACGGAGTCTGTGCCGTAATTCTAAATAACAGAAGGGTGACTATTGATGAAGTGGCCAATCGCGTGCACATCAGTCGTGGGTCCATGCATGAAATCATCAGAACAGACCAGGCTTTTATAAAGACTGTGCAAGATGGTTTCCAAGCAGGTCACAGAAGAGCACAAGTTCAATGCTTTGATATCTGCCAGCACCCTCTGAATTGCTGTGAAAATGAAGGTTATGATTTTTTGAGACGCATCATCACTGTGGACAAAACATGGATCCACTACCACAGTCCAGAGATTAAACGCCAGAGTATGGAATGAAAACAGCCGCAGTCACCGATCAAAAGAGTGCAAAATGTAACCAACAGCTAGCATAGTGATGCCGACTGTTTGCTTGGGATTCACAAGGGCCAATAGTAGAACTTGATCAAGACAGGGACATAGCAGTAAATAGTGCTTTTATTATTGTGAGATGTTTGACAAACTGAGGCCAGCAGCTCAAAGCAGGTGCTGAGGACTACTGTCAAAAGGCATCTTATTGTTGCATAACAATGCTTTAACACATGCTACTGTCCACACTGTTGAAACCTGTGGTAGCTGCACTCTGAGGTACTGCAACGCCCTCCCTACAGCTGTGATGAAGGCCTTTTGGACTCTCACCACTTGGATTCGCTGAGAGATGCTTTAAATAGGCCATCAATTTGCCAGTGACAAAGAAGTGAAGAAATAAGCTCATTTGAGGCGTGCCGGTCAGCCAAAAACTTTCTTTCTCTCAGGGCATATAGAGCCTTTTATACAGGCTGGGCATCAAAGAATGTCACAGATGATCACAAAGCTTGTCATATGGGACTTCCTGTCATGCATTTCACACAAAATGGCAATCATGTAGGGAAGTTTCTGCAGTACAATATTACAGGAGATGAAACATCTGTTAATTACATGACATTCAAAACCAATATAACATCCCTGATGTGGAATCAGCCATCATCTCCCACAGAAAAGGAATTCAGAGCAATGCCATAAGTGAGGAAGTCGGAGCAACTGTCTTTTGTAACCATACGGGTGTGTATTTACTTGTGGTGACACTGTAACTGCTGAGCTGTATTGTGGTGCTGTGGCAGGCCACTTGTAAAACACTTTCTTTGGTGCTGCATGGCACAGTAATGCCAGACCTCATACTGTCAACGAAATTTGTGACTGGTTACGTTGCTATGGGTGTGAATCGTGGTGTTTGTTCTCCAAACGTAATAGTCAACTGAAAGCCACTGAAATGAGAGATTTAAGGAAAACTAAAAGAGACAGGACCAGGAATCAAACAATAAGAATGGGATTAGGTATAATTCCACGCATAGAAATGATAGAATTAGCACAATTGAGATTTTTGCATAACAATGCCGTAACACATGCTGCTGTCCACACTGTTGAAACCCTCTGTCAACTGCACTCTGAGGTACTGGAATGCCCTCCCTACAGCCGTGATGAAGCCCCTTTGAATGATCACCACTTGGATTCACTGAGAGATGCTTTAAATAGGCCATCAATTTGCCAGTGACAAAGAAGTGAAGAAATAAGCTCGTTTGAGGCGTGCCAGTGAGCCAAAAGCTTTTTTTCTCTCGGGCCATACAGAGGCATGTGTACCATTGGACGAAGTATATTGAAAAGTAGGGGGACTATGTGGAAAAGTGATTCTTTTACAGATTTTCTATTGCTGTTGGATTAATTCTAAAACATACATGGTGGATACTTTCTGACTCACCCCCACAGTCACTGCTAACTAAGTAACTAACTCTATGGCGCAGAGTCCTTCCTGAGAAGCTAACAGGCCCTCAGCTAGTCAAGAAAGTCCCTGCATTTTATGGAACCCGAAGATTCATTACCGCATTCACAAGCACCCACCATATGATCCTGTTCTGAGCCAGAGCAATCCAGTCATGCCTCCCCATCCAACTTTTTGAAGATCCATTTTGATATTATCCTCTCATCTATACCAAGTTCTTCCAAGTGGTCTCCTTCCCTCAGGTCTCCCCGCCAAAACTCTGCATGCACCTCTCCTGTCCCCCATATACATAATCACTGCTTATTGTGAGAACTGTGCAAAATGTATAGTTGTTAAATGTTACAGAAGGTGGTACATAATACCACTGGGCTTTAGAGGATTAGTTTAGTGTTTCCAGTAGTTCGTAGCATGAAAGGGAATTTAGTTTAAGGGACTACATAGAAAGAGACTGCCCATTTGCCGATGGTTTGCTCTATGATCTTTAGAATGACATCATTTGTACTCCATCAGACACATTATTTCATATTCTCCAGGACTGACAGTGTAACCCGACTTTACCAATTACAGGTGTGCTTATTGATCAGTCTGTCTCAGATGTTATACAATACAATGTTGTGTCACAGTGGTTAATCAAGAATTTCACACTGCAGATTGCTATATTCTGCTGTTACTTACAGTTTGTTTAGAGACAGCAGGTTGTTTGAAACCTTGAGATGTGAGTGAAATAGTGTCATTCATATAGCTTGCAGGTGAACAAGATTCATATTTGCATCATTCAATAAGTGAAATATCATCGCATATGGAAGAGGATATTTATATACAATGTGAAAGTGACCGTATGCATTTGAGTGTGCTGCCCAGATTATGTGCAATGTAAAGGGTGGATGACAGGGAAGAAGGTAGGGGCGGTATCATGTGAAGTAGTAATTTGTCCCGGAATGTGACGTAATGAAGAGATGTGTTCAGTGATCAGGTTCCTTTGGACATGGGACACAGTGGCACCTGCAAGCAGTCTGTGGCCCTGACTTTATGGATGTGTGGTGGAATGTGTTGCACAGAGTTGGCAGGCTGACTGATGAGTGGCGCAGTGACATATGTGGATAGCCTCGTGCAAGAGACTGATGTAGGGTGCATCAAGTTGCTGCAAGAGCAGACATGCACAGTGTGTTGTGATTTTGTGAAGAGTCACAGGGATGGTTTCTAATGCAGAAGGCATTGGTAAACTGAACTTGTGTCACACATCTGCAATGCTGCTTGAAGAAATGGCACAAGTTTCTGGTGAAGGAACCCAAACAGATTTAGTTAATTTCATATTGACTGAGACAAACCTGGAGGACAGGAACAGTTAAATGTGGACCTACAGACGCACAAACTAGTGATGGCTGGATCCTGGCCAGAAGGATTAATAAAAAATCAGATGGGCATGTAATGGTTTAAACCATTTGAATTGAGGGGAACGGATGGAATTTTACGTGGTCTTATGCAGCATGGAATACAACATTCGAATTTTGCCCTCTGCCATTTTTTTTTCTGTCTGACACTTGGATGTACTTTGAAAACTTGGATGCATGTGAAGTAATGTAACTGTGATTTGTTATATGGGAGTCACTTTGAGCCAAATATTATTTCTGTGTGGCCCATGACCTGACTGGTGGCCAAGAGGTACTTGGCAAATTGGAGCTATGAATATGAAGTCTGCAGCTGCAGTTCAAATGCTCCTGGGACTCCCTTTGCATATAATGGCACTTGCTAGAAGGTATAGACAGACGTGTGTGCAGTGAACTGTGGGAAATGCTAGGATGTGGACATAGATAGATGGGACATTAAATTGGAACTTTGACAATGAGGATAGATTAAAATGATGAGTGTGTTGGTTCAGATTGTACCACACAGTTTGAATCTTGACCAGGGCACCATTAATGAGATTTGAGTTTCTTGTAATGCTGTTGATGAAGATTCAAGTTGTTGGTGATGTTGCTTTGTCAGTTGGTAGTCTGTGACATTTCAATAATATTGGGCAGGAAGATATGAGCTGTCATATTGTGATCTTCTGGATCAGTTGTTCCCGAGTGTATTCATTTCACAGGGCACATGAGTGTCATACTCACTGGGGAACACCATGAAATTTGGTTCATTGTCCCATCATTTGAAGTAGGACCAATATGAGAATGTGATGTCTTGTTATACTGTGCAACTGATCAGACAGATGGCTTCTGTATCAGAGCTTAGTATGAGATTTATACAAGACAGACAGTTCTGTCCACAGTTCCATTGTCCATTCTCAGATGCTTATCTCTCCATAAACCATTCTTTTCTTGGTATTGTTTCCACAAAGCAGTATTTTTACTGAACCCATAAGTATGTCAGTCGCTGCCTTCTGTGTTGCACGCCTCGTCCTCTCATGGCTACACCAAACAATGTTCATGCAATATGATTGTGATGTGTTGTGAATGACTGTGCTCAGTCATCAAGTTTCAACATCATGACACAAATTTGTTCAATCCTGTTGCACGGAATAACTGTGTGGGAGCCTGACAGATGGAAATGCGCAGCAGATAGGAGGCTGCAGTACTACGACAGTTAGATACAACCACTGTATATTTTATTTTATTGCCATTTGTGTAAAATGCAGGAAATGTGTTGACTAGCTGAGCTTCCTAAGAATGACTGCTCTGTGGAGTTAGTATAAGGAATCATTAAGTGTGGATTTTGGTGATGTGCAGATATGCAGATACTTGTGGCTGATGTATAGGGATGGTGAGGTAAATGGTTTGATATTAAAAATGTACATAGTGAAATATTTTTGAGCATTTCATTGCCATTCACAGTTTCAGTAGTGTGTTCATTCTTTGCAGTTAAAGGTAATTATTAGTCCCATTTGTAAATGAGCACTGAGACTGTATTTGGAGGTCAGCATTTGTTGGTAAGAACACCACATTCTGTTTTTATATTTGGTTTTGTACCGTTGTATTATGAACTTACACTAATACCATAAGAACACAAAATACACGATTCAACAGTGTACCTCTCTGTGTTTTGACACGCTAAAGATCATCATCAGTAGGATTTCCCCCACCATCAAGTTTTCAAGTCATGTGATATCCTTGTATAAGTCAGTGTACTGGTAAATTGTGTAAGAACTGGTTATGATAAAATGCGATTAAACAATGTAAGCACATCTTTTCCATTAATGTCCCAAAATAACATACATCAGAACTGTGGGTATATGAGGATGCTGTGGTTGTCCTTGCAAACATGTAAGCCTGTACACCAGTTTATTGTTGTGTGGATCTGTCTGATAAATTCCTGTAATATTAAAATAAAATAGTACTGCACAAAGTGTTTTTGATATATGTGTTATGTGTACGTGCTGTGATTATGGTGCAGTGTTAAGTGCTGGGTTGCTGTACTGAGTGGTGGAGTATAAGTGAATAGGGTTAGCATTGTTACGTTCCTGAATTGCACTTGGACAGAAAGAGATCTTTATTGTGCAGTGAGCAGACTACATTAAATAGTAGGTTAGTGTGTTTTACTTCCTGTGCCGTGATCACTCTCCTCCTTCACAATGTACGTGTAAGTGCCAAGTTTCTTTTCTTATCAGTTACATGAAAGGCGTGATCATTGTTCAGAACGTGTAGCACATCTGTATGCATCCCTGTTGTGGATGTGTTGTGTGTAGCAGTGTCTGCCACTTTGACCAGTATAGAGGGAAGTTTACTAGCAAGTGAAATAGCATCGTCTGACCTCAGATTTCACCATGTAACAGGCAGGCCTACTGCAAAGAAAGTCAAAAGTCTAAGTATGCAACATGATTTGATTTATGCATGTGAAGGGGTTTGCACTGGTGAAAATAACATCACCTTTTGGTGAAGGTATACAAAGCAAATATAGTAGTGAAAGCAGATGTGGATACGGTGCAGTGCTTTCAGTGATGGCAGGACAGATGTTGCTGACAAGCAGCACACAGACTTGTCCACTATGAATTACAGTGTGTCAGCACACTTGAGATGGTTTGGTCACGTAAGAATGGGGATGAGAGGTACCCCAAAATAGCCTGTCATGCTAGAATACAGGGGAAGAGATCCAAAGGAAGATCCCAACAGACTTGGGAAGAGGGGATACAGAAGATTTAGAAGGAAAGAGGAATTGAAGGGAATGGAGTAAGAGCCATAACTTGAGAGAGTGAGAGATGGAAAGCTCTTGTACACCCTCTACACCTCCCGGTAGAAGAGGCTCGACTCGGTGAAGTGGAGTGGATTGAAGTGAAGTACATTGCTATGCTGGGGAAGTTAGGGGTGAACTCCCCTACAGTCCCAATCTCCTGCCCAGTAGGTTCCATCGCTTAGGATCACTTATGAAGCACCTGGCTGGCAAGTGATTTGCAAGTGACCGCCATGAAGCAAGCTGTCGCCTCCTGCCTACTGACCCGTGACAAGGCTTTCTTCTCTGCTGGGATACAAGCCTTGGTATCACAGTGGGACAGAAGTTGAAATATCAGTGGAGATTGGTGGAGGTCTGATGTGTACCATCTGCTACCTATGTGCCATGTATTTGTTGATGTCGGAAGAAAGTCCTGAGCATCAGTGTTGGTGTTGTTCATATTAGGGTTTATGTGTGGTGTCTTAACAGTTACTTCAAAGAACTGTTTGTCATAAAAGTGACTTCACCCTGATCTGCTAGAGCAATTTTGTAAATTGTCTTGACATATGGCTTGACATGTGAAAGTTACGTATTTATAGTTTCATATTATTCTACAGAGATACGTGTCAGATTTTTCATTTATGTGTTTCCATGTTTATCTGAGTTGCTGACAGGCAAATTGCGCCTATGGCTAATTACATAAATGCAGCCAGTTTGTGTTCATTGAGGTGATTAAGTTGTGAATATCTGTATCTGTGTGAGTAGGTTATCTGTAGATATCCATGTCTATAATCTTTTATCACCTTTATTTATGCTGAGTGATGAATCTAAGAATGCTGTAGCAAGACTTAATTTGCCTGTTACATTAAACCTTATCATAACCAGTTTTTATTGTAGTTTACTAATATATTGACATATGCAAGTTCTTTGTCACTTTATTAACCACTAGCATACGGCCTGTTGAGTTTCAGTAAAAAATATTGGAATTTAAGAAGTTTTTACACATATATTATTTGTGTAAATATTTCTTCATTCAAAAAATCTGGACCTGAGAAGCAGAAGTTTGTAAGTCCAGTTTTATCATATTTGAGATAATACATCATTTTTCTTACACCAGTATGTGACTTACTGCTGTTTAATTTTTGGTCCAGGTACACTGGGACAGTATTTGGACTTGCAACCATATGCATCTGAAAGAGCAGTAAATTCTAAGAAAAATGATGTATTATCTCAAATAAGATGGAATTGGACTTACCCCCTTCTGCTTCTCAGGCCCAGAAATGTGAAGAACATGTTGAAGAATTGTTCAAAGTTTTGAGTTCCCTCAAGCATCAAATATTTTCCTCTAAATTCATGTAATTTTGTTAGGAAGTGCCATCACTGCATTGTTTTATTTATATTGTGTCAATTGTTAAGTTATTTTTCAAAATTTTGTCTAGGAAGTGAATAACTTTCCTTTCCTCCTGTATTCGACTCAATTCTAAGAGTTTTTGGACACAAAAAATGAGGTGGAACTGGTCAAGGAATCGCAAGAATTAATATGCTGCAAGTTCTTGTGGCAAGAGAGAATGAAGCTCATAACAGGCCAAACTAACCTCTGTGATTTGGTCATGAAGAAAACCTTACATCACATTTTGAGGAGACTGGGTCTGAACCCCAATTAACTTGGAGAAAGTTTAAAAACACTATTACACTATTCAGGCCTTGTCTGCTTTTTGAAAGGACCTCCAAAAAGTATCGGAACACGACTACCATCACCGATGTTATATGCTACATGAAATACTATGCAAATACAAACATACACACACACAGTTGGCTTTTATATACAGTAGTTTTGTTGGCAAAAATCTTTCAGATGATACCCCTTTGGAAGGCGAAACATGCAGAGGTACACTGTTGAATCAATATGATTTGAATTTATGTCCTGATGGTATTAGTGTTATGTAGCAGTGTAACCACATTGTGTCATTGTGTACCCATAATATATTACTGGAATGTTTTATTTCAAGTTTCCTTTGTTTGAATGTTCCTTGTTTACTGCGTTTTGGTTGGTCATGTTGTCTTACATGTTTATAAAGTCAGTGCATAAATGTTAGCTAACGATGCACTGGATTCAGGCAGATTGGTTTCATCCCATACTAGTCCATTGTGTGTTATCAGTTTACTCGGATATGTCCAAAAATGGTCATGTGTAGCAATAGCCAGTGTGCACTTGCCTGTACTCTAGTCCTGGGTGCTGCCATTTCGTACAAGTGGTATATCGGAGGGGCATGAATGTTATACCTACTGCATTTTAATAATGGGGCGGTTTCTGGCCAAATGTAAGAATTATGTTTTTGGTGAGGCAACCTGGAAATACCTTCAAGTTCAAGTACATGTAAGGTTTCATGACCAACCTGTTTGACACGTAAGTACCAAAACCGCCATATGATGGGAGTTTTGTCCAATTTCTGAGTCTGTCGGTTTTTCATATGGAATCTTGTCTGTGGGGGTGGATGGGGTCGATTGCATGACTTATGTAAGGGGTGTTTGGGGGGGGGGGGGAGCTAAGATGCGGGTGTTTGCATTTCTGGGAGTCTAGGTTAGTGATATTTTTTGGCGGCTTTTGGTATTGAGTGTGTAACCTTTAAAATTCCTACATACTTGTTAGGGGTGTCCAACATGCAGCAATATTTGTAAATCGTGTAATTAAGAAGTCGCCCAAGTTCGGCACCTTGATGTACGACCCATATGCCATCCCCACGGTATGGCTGTGCTGTTGCCAAAAAGAAAGGTTTGGGCACCCCTGGCTGAAAAATGGCGGCGCTAGTAGAAATCTAACCGAAAGCGCCACCAATTGACAATTCTTAGTACTAAAATTACAGCCGTGGTAGTAAAAAATTTTTATAACCTAGAACGGAAGGGGGGAAAAAAAAATTTCTTGGTGCCAATATTATGGGCGTGGTAGTAAAAAAAATTTTGCCATGCCAGAAATTCATGCCACGCTAGTAAATTTTTTTCTGGTCGAGAGAGCGGCGCCAGGGAAAATTCTGGGTACCGATACACGACGGGCGTAGTAAATTCAAATTTTCAAAAATTCCATTTTTTTTTCTTCTCTGCCGAACCGCTTTGTTGCTTAATCTTCGTAGTCTTCGAGGCGGCTACCAGATGTCTCTCGTGGTGGTTGTCCGACGATCTTGGAACCTGCTGTACTCGAACTGGCGACCCTGTGACTGCTGGGCTGGTGTCTTATCCACTCGACCACGAAGTTCTTGTTGAGATAATAATTTTGGAACTTCCTGATGAATTGTGAGGTCGAGGAATTTTGACCAATAAATTTTCTAAGTCCTTGCCGGCGGCCGGTCTCGAACTGCTGCTGTTCATAAAGCTTAGCAGTCCAGCGCCTTAGCCACTAGACCATGGAGTTCTTGTTGATATAATAATTTCGGAACTTCCTGATGAATTGTGAGGTTGAGGAATCTGAACAGAAAATTTTCTAAATCCAACTCCTTGCCGGCGGCCGGTCTCGAACTGCTGCTGTTCATAAATTCATAAAGCTTAGCAGTCCAGCGCCTTAGCCACTAGACCATGGAGTTCTTGTTCATTTAAAAACTTCGGAACTTCCTGATGAATTGTGAGGCCAAGAACTTGAGCAGAAAAGTTTTGTAACTGCTGTCCTTGCATCGGTTTCGAACTTGTGTTCATAAGGTTAGCTGTCCAATGCTTATCCACTAGACCATGAGGCTTCTTTTTAATAAAGGTACGGAACTACCTGATGAATTCCCCATTACTGAATGTCGCCATTCCTTCACGGACTCGCTTGACTTCTCCACCCACCATGTGCAGCACACACTGATGAAATCACAGCGCGCCCTCAGAAGTACCAGGCAATGACAGTATAAATTCAACAGCAGTACTGCAGTCGATTCACATGTTGTTAGTCTCGTAACTGACCAGTGCATTTTGCTGTATCACTGTAGTACAAACCTGACGTCACAACTCTCGTCTCTGCAAGCCTCACAACATTGCGGGCAAAAAGGACATATGTTTCGGAAGATTCAGGTCTTAAGGGATATGACACCGTGTCGTTGGGCGGGTGTTCCCGACGTTTCGAAGGTACGTCGGGAATCACTGTCCGAAAGACACGGTGTCATATCCAAGAAGACCTGAATACTCAGAAACACCACTGTGAGAACCACAAATCTCACGTAAGCCTGCAATGTTACAAGACAGATACAGAGGTGCTGTGACGTCCAGCTTGTGGAAACAGCGCTACAACAAAATGCATCGGAACAAGCCATTAGACAAACATACAACGTGAAATTGCCTACAGCACTACTGTTTACTGAATTTAACACTACCACTACCATTACACTGGTACTTCTGACGAGCTACACGGATCTCATCAGTGCAGGTGTTAGTCACTACTGTCGGTGTAAAACGTCTGACAGGATTGCTACTGTGTGATCAGGCAGTTACATACCGCACCTGGTACTGACAGCCTGAAAACCGCATCCACATTCAGGTTCTACAGCAAGAGTTGGTGCAGCTGTGTTACTGTGGGTGTGGACAGCAGAGGAGAACGGCATACAGGGTTTTTTGTTAGAGCCGCAGGTGCTAGTGGCTGTAACGTAACAAAGTTCTGATTTCACTCACAGAACAGCACTCCGCAATGTCACCAGGAACAGACGTGTTGTTCTGACGGTCGGCTGCTCGCTCTTCTTGGTGCGCCAAACTTGCAGTTGTGCAGACTGCCCCACATCCGATACATCCCGTTTACTATCAGTTCTACTTTTTCTACTGTTTCCCACTGTGCAACACCCTCCTACTCAGTAATACATATGAAAAGGGTGTGGCTTTATCTTGCATGTATTTCTGTAGCTACTAGCCCCACAATTTACGATGGCCTGCCTTACACTCTCCCACTTTTGTGACCTTTATAATAGTAAAAGGGCAGGCCGGCGTGCAATGGGTTGAGAGCGTGCGGCTGAACCCCGCCCCACCCCGCTAATCTTTATTGTGCCACGATGGTCAGGGCCAGCCCTGGGAAATAGGGGACGGCAGATTCACAACGTCATGTACTTAGAAATATTTTACGTGAAAATTTGTGTTCCTTGTGGAAACCAAAACTTAATATTTTCTTCTTGGGGTTGTTGCGAAGTCTACGGTTAAATTTTTTTTGGAAATTAAAATATGTACGCATACCACGTTTGCAGCGTGACACATTTAAAAAACGTTTGATATACCTCTCTCCCGAACCCCCCATCGGAAAGAAGATGGGAATTGTCGTATAGAAAGCGTAAAAGCTGCTCTGAATTTAAAAAGGAACCCACAGCAATGACTAAAAGTCGTATCTATACGAACTACGGGCACACAAGCCTCTCCCAGCCTGGTCCTCCCCTGCTCTTGCAATAATATTAAATTACGATGCTTCAGATGACCCAGTGGCCTCCCCATCAGAATTTCAATGAATTATCTGTGATATGTGTTTAAGAATTTCTAAGTGTATTGCATATACTTTGCTTCTGCATTAAGTGTTTGTCTTTAACAATAGTTCTGAAAGCGTATACACTATCTATGTTTTGTTTTCATGTATACTAGTATTCGTGATCAGTTGGTATGTGTAAGGCACGAAATGGGTTTCCAGGAATTTAAGTGTAGTCTATAACATCGCACGTTTGCAAAATTGGGGTACAACGTATGACAGCATGCTTAACAACCAATATACAGGAGGAGGAACCAATGAAGTGAGACGGTGCGCAGGTTGCCTGTACTATAATTTGGTTATGGTGGTGTTCATAGACATTCGAGTACTTTGAGAAACAGTGGTGCATAACATACAATGGAGATTTTAGTACCAGTAGCTTTATTTAAAACACTCATTAATATGGTAAATATTTTAACAAAATGTATCTGTGCAATAAATTAAGAGCAAAGTCATTCTCAGAAATGGCTCTTCCTAGAAGACCAATGTGGAGGATATTAAATGCTCTATCTTACTGAGTCTTCTCAGATATTTCTGGGTTTGGTAAAATAAGGTATTATGATTCGCCAAGATTTCAGGGACTTGTATTAATTGCAATTATCAAGTGAGAGTTGAGGTTCTCAGAGTGGTGACTGAGGAAAACCATCTTCTGGGACACGTCCCTGCTGTAACATGGCAGATATGTTCACATGTCTCAGAGGAACCTGCTGTCTCCATCACCCTGATGATGGTTCCTCTGAAATGTTGGTACATACCTAACACACTACAGGGAGACACAACCCAGAACATGGTTTTCTTCAGTCCAAAATGTAGCGACAATTTTGACATTTATGCTCTCACACAGAATCTTAGTGTGTGAACAATTGGAGGAGCATTTGTGAGGGTACTTACAGTCTGATCTGTTTGTGAGGGTATTTACAGTCTGATCCCCCTCCCCCAGAATTATAGCAATACAAAACAGTAACTATGCTACATCAGAATATTAACATTAGGTCTTCTAAGATGTGACACCATGTAGTTTCCCAAGCACCACAAGTCTGAGAGGAAGGAATCACTGCCAGCTTCACAACTGACCCTGACTACACACCCAAATTATTTGTGGCTTGCTTTATTCTTAGTATAGTGCCTTTAATGTCTGCCTGCGCAGTATTAATACTATCACACTATTTGTCTTGTTTCTGCATACAGTATTGAGATATTTGTATTTATTATGAACATATGAACTACCAAGTCTGTAATTCATAAAATACATGCATTTCAACAATTATCTTACAGTAGGAACTAGGGGGTTGACTAAGGGGTTCAAAACTGTTGCACTTCATTCGAAAATCTGCAGTATCCAAAGAACTTAATTTTTTTGACACATGATGAGATAAACAATGCTGTCAAAGAAAATTAAGAAGAACCCAAGATCACCAAGAATTTGTTGAGACAAAAAAAGAAAAATTACATATCAATCCTTTTCACATTTGTCCTGTTCCCTCTCTTCCAGGGTGAGGGTCCAAGCTGAATAAAACAGCTCTTATTATCACCTCCTCCCCATAAGAGGCAGCATTCATCCATTAGAAATGACAAAGAAACAGAAAGCTACTAAGAATGGTGCACCAAGCCCAAATGCTCAAAGCAAACAGCAAAAAAACCTGCCTCTAAAATGCAGCCCTTCAATGAAAATCACAACACCTGTTCTTTGGACTTCAGCAGTTCGTTTGGGCATCCCACTGTTTGAACCCATAAAATAAGTAGTACAGTTTGTGCAAAAAAGTAGCTGTAGCCAGCAGTCTATAGACTGCAAATTCCAGATGTGCCAACAGACTATTTCACTGATATTTTATATTAAATTAATAGCGACAGTTTCTAATGCATTCTGTTTATGGACCCACATTTTTACAAGAAAGGAAAGATTTTGGCTCTATCTTGGCTTAACAGCATGTGAACCAACACACAAAGTAAAATGTTCAGAATTTGTCACTGTCTGGCCTACCCTAGGTTTCAGGAGATAGGGGCCAGTTTGTAAACTGAAAATTGACTGGCCTGGGGGAGACTAACAGTAGCCGTTATGTCCCGGTATGACAGTGATGTACGCCGCTTGGAGTGACATGTTCCACCTTACATCCACTGTTTGACACTGCGAATCAAAGTTTAGCATTTGGTTTAAGACGGATACGAACATCAGCAACAAAAAGACTGTCAAACCAGTCAGGCTCCAGACATTTTGGTTTTCAATTTGTGCAGGTAGAAGAAGATTCTGGATGCTATAGAAATGGAGAAAAGTCGCCCTCCTAATCTGGCTTCTGAACAGTAATGACATGTTTTCCTGTGCAACACAGCGAAATAAAAATCCTACGAAGTAAAAAAAAGGTAATCAGTGATATTGTTTTAACAATTTTAGCTAAACAAATAAAATACCAAGCCCAAACAAGGGCAAATATGATAACTGCTTGTATATAGTGACAACAGTTAGTTAAATATTCCAAAAGAATCAGTTATTGTGTGATATCTGAATAACAATCCAGTGCTCTTGAGGAACTAGAACACTTTGCAATATTCCTTGAGTGGACCTCACACTCACCGATTAAGCTGGACAGTGAGATAACTTACAAAAGTTACAGTCCACTAGACAACCTAACAGTTCGCACCACTAACAACGACAGCACACGAAACAAAACAGCTTAATATAAACATGATCTTCAGAACACACAAAACCACGATTTTATGCATCGAATAGCAAGACGAACTAAAACAAGAAAATTGTGCTGCTATTTTAACCTTGTATATACAACTCACACAAGACTTTAAGTTATTATACAGGGTGTTTTACATATACTTTACAATTTTAAACGTGTATCCAATTTAAAGTGTTTTTACAACCTACATTAAGACAAAAGTGATCTAGACTGCATATAGCAATTGACTGAACATATGGATGTGAAATAGAGTAGTTTGTGACCCCCTGAAGATGGTCTACAAGTAGACCGAAACATATGTAGGGGAATTTAGAGGAGATTAATAAACTATAAAATAGTTTCAAATGAATGTGCATTTAGTTGGTTATTAAGTATTCAGTGGACATGCACAGTGAAAGTACTATAAAGTTTATAACTTACAAAGTTTTACTTTGTTATTATTTTCTGCAACAAGGAAAATACCAATGAGGGATGCATCTAATACTGTGCCATTTGTTACATGTTCTGCTGGTGACTGGCTTAGGCACACACAATGTAGCTGCTGTCCATAAGAACAGCTGGAGCAGGTTCATTTGTGGTTCCTGCTCTGTGTTCATCTGTCCTACTATAATACTGCATGTTCATACAGCCAACATGTTTTTAAATTCAAAAGCACAATCCCGGCTTGTAGTACACACAGTCTTGAGATGTATCACAACTGAAATGCCAAGTTATGTGGGCCAAACTGAACTACAAGGATGATCATTTCTTTTTTATTTCTTGTGGTTGTAGTTTATGTTGTAACAGTAGGATATGAAACATTGCTCTTGTGCTCATTAACATAAAAATGAACATGCTGTGTGTCACTTATTTGACACAAGTACGTTGACTTATTAATTCTTAATTTGTTAATCGGCTTTTTTCACTGAAACAAAATTTCACTTAATGAATATAATTTTTCAGTTCACAGAAGTTCATTCTACTGACATTCTACTGCAGCTATTCTTGCAGGCTGTCATGACCCGCTTCCTTCTCCCCCAAAAAAGGGGGCATTTATTTAGAGTTTTTGATATAAAACATCTACAACAGGTAGAGGGCTATCTGGCATTTTCAATTCCTTCCACAGCATATTTCACTGAAAACCAAAATGGTTAATTTGTGTTGATTCAACATGATTCATTAGCCTATGCAACAAAGGACTGTCAGATCTGCACAGTGACTCACGACACAAACACATTAAAACCTGTATGCTGCAGTGCTTTAGGACCCTAATGAGGCAGCTTTAAATGAATAAATAAATGCCTCATACCAATGACACATTACATACTTCATTTATTTGCGAATATTGTGCAGTTCACTGTTTACATGTGTAACATCATGTTCAGATGGGCTGTACTATCAATAAAATACTCTGAGGTTACAAAACAAAAACCAGAGCTTCCTGTGTTTGATCCTAATCACCCACTTTGTTACTGACGGACTGCACAAATGACACACACATTCTCCACCTCTGATCTGGCAGGTTAACACTCGTCTTGTTACCTTGTTAAGTCTCTCAGTAGCTCATTCCCTACTGGCACTCTTTCACAATCCCCCCATGTTCGCAGTGGCACTGACACAGTTCTTGCACTGTGATGTCACTCAGCGTCAATAACACCTCAACTGCTGCTCAATGGACCGGTCCTCACAGTCTGCAAACACACAAACACACAAACAGCTATAGTTACTGCAGTTCCACATTTATGACTGTCTCTTGTAAAAATTATGATTACTATGCCATGTCAAACAGTGCAGCAGAATTTTACTTTCCTTGGTCCTATAGCAATGGTTCTGAACTGGGGATACATGGACCACATAAATGTATACACAATATGTGTATATATTACATAAATTGTTAAATATCAGTAAGAATGACCCAAATCATCTTAACAACTTCCATTTGCACAAACATTTATGTATGAAACTAATTTTGTTATATGAGAGCCTGTATCTTGTTGCATTTGTAATGCAGAGTAACATGCAATATTTCAACTGATAAATGTTCATAAACTCCACTTTACAGCATTACTTCTACTAAACAGCTTATTTAAAAACTGCCATACATTTTCTGTGTAAGCTGCAAGATGTGCTCATGATGTGCTCTTTCACACCTTCAAATGAACTACACGTTTGTGATTTCAGACTTCTGCCGCAATGTTGAGATCTGTGCTCTTCTGGGATATTACAGTGTCGAGTGGTAATCCTTTACTGACGTTTCTGGACAACGTATCAGACCTATATTCAAGGGTCAAGTAGTCCAAGAAGAAAAGAGAGGTTTGATTTCATGTCACCTAACAAACCATTAAAATGCGTAACAGTGGCAAATGTACTGCGTCACAGTTCTTTTGCAAATTACAGCACACACATAATACTTTTTAAACTTCAGATTTTAGGAACATGTCTTGTGTTTAGTTAACCATATGTCACACCATTTAAATTCAGTGTTCTCACATAATTTGGCCAGTTATGCCACGTGAAACATGATGTTCATCCAAATACTGTTTTAAAATGCAGTTCCTACCTCCCACAAAACACTAAGTTCCCATTACAAAGCCTGTGTGTGGACAATACACTGAGTCCAGAATGATATAGCATGTGGTACCTATAGTGACCACTGCTTTGAATGGATAAATGCCCATCACAGTTTTTGCAGGCATTTAAATTGTAGAGACATTTTCACCCTCTTATTATGTCAAGTGGGTGAAAGGGTTAGGCATGGCAGTTAATATTAACATCAAAGATTTGTATCGTGATATAAAACTATTTAAGCCAGTTGTGCCTGGGAACTATCGCAATTCTAAAATGTGCCTATACTGCATTATAAATTATATAAAACCACGTATTAATTGCGTTGGGTGCATGATGTAATTATAATTCTCTCAAACACTGTACATAGATGTTACTATGTATTTATACTTGTATCAGAAGCAATTGTTATATTAGGTCAAAAATGTTCTACATCGTGGCTTTCTGCCCTGAAATACAGAAGGAATGTGCATTAACTACTGTAACATGAGTGTGGGCCATTTCGTAATTCCCGTTCACCATAGTTCCTTCGCATTTGTTCTCGGGAAAAGGATACATAAAAAGAACAGTGGAATAGTTGTATGTCCTGCAGTAATCCGTACCACACAGACATACACTTGGAAAACATTTCAACTACAAAGAAAAGGCATGGCCTCGTCTTTCCGTAGCGGTAATTTCAGCAGTGACATTGGTACTACTAGTCCGTCGCTATTACAGTACTTTGATACGGACAAACACTGTTTGGTGGGTTTACACCGATATAATTACTCATACAATTTCAAGACATGGTACACAGTTCCCAAAAAAACACCACAAATATTACCTTCGGTATTCCTTCCGTCCTTGAATGCCAAACTTCCTGCGCGACACTCTTCCCACAATGAACGATACATTTACCTTTCTTGGTAATTTATACTACACTGCTATCCTGACGTCATGACAGGGGTAGGTTCATGAAACTTTAGAACGAGAATGTTGTTGAACGACGCCAATCCAGTATATGCTAACGTATACAAAAAGTCATGCCCCTCGTTGGCAGAACATTCGTTAGGAAATGGTGAAATTAAACTAGTTATACTTTCAAGGGGTCCCTCTCTACATGGATACTGTGAAAGCGTCCCTCTTATACGTGCCTATATGGGCTCTAAATTTCTGTTTGTTTCTTTAGAGGAATTTTGTGTGTTAATATTTTTATTTTTTATGACGTTCTTTGAATGTTTTTGGCTGGATAGTTACCATCCAAAACTAAATAGCCACAGACATGAAACTAGTAATTAAATGTAAAGCCGCGTCCACATTAGCAAATATTTTCGTCGTGTGTTGAATGTGAAAATTCAACGCACAAATTTTCGCCGCAAGGTACATGTTCTTGCTACATAACAATTTACGTTGTGCGTCTATGATCAACACGGCCGTTTATTAAAAAAAACAACACTGCACATTCGCAGATACGTCGACACTATTACTATATTTCGGCGAAAATCTCTTTGATGTTTTAAAAAAAAAAACCGATAAAGAATGGATCGTGTGCGTTGAATGTCATGAACATTTTTGTGCACGTTCATATGCGGCACACACGTCCACACTAAGATAAATTTGTTAACGCACGCACAAATTTGTGTCAAATACAACACACAACAAAAATATTTATTAATATTAGAAACCCAAGTTGTAAAGCAGTTTTGATGTAGCAATAGGGAAGACAAAAGATTCTGGACTGAATGATAGCAGGCACTCCATGCATTTAGTCTGCTCTTCAATTCTGGGAGTGCCTGTTACCATTCATTCCTTCAAGGCTATAGTCTTTGTTATGTGACCAGCAATTCTGCAGTCAAAATACTCCATTCATGAAAGCAAACAAACATGTTTTGTCATTATTTCCCCTGCAAACAAGTCATGAGCACCTGCACCTGTTATGTTTTAACTTTGATACATGAGGATAGCGTCCAGTGCCAAGGTTCTGTGCACACAGCATTAACGCTTTATATCGCAAACGGCAGGGAGTTTGTTAACCAACCGAGTAATCAGCTTTTCAAGGCGCAGTCACCAAGCAGTTTGTTTGGTGTTTTGTAACTGGCATAAAACATACCACATTTACCTGAATATAAGACAATAATTTTTCCTAATTTATAATCTGAAAGATGGCAGAGTTTACATTATAATTTCACTAACAAGCAAGCAAGCAAACAAACAAACAAACAAAGTAACTAACTGACAAAATCCATGGAGCAGAGTCCTTCTTGAGAAGCCAATACTTCCTCAGGTAATCGAGAAATTCTCCTAATTTTGTAGAACCCAAAGGTTCATCGCCGTGTTTAAAACAGGCTGCCCCTTGCCCTTATCCAAAGCCAGATGGTTCCAGTCCATGCCTTCCACCACCCCCCCCCCCCCCCCCCCCCAAGTCCTATTTCTGTAAGATCCATTTTACTGTCATCCCATCTATACTAAGGTCTTCCAAGTGGTCTCCTCAGGTTTCTGCACCAATGGCCTATGTGTATTTCTTTTCTTACCCATATGTGCCACATGCCCTACTCATCTCATCCTCCATTATGTCATCACCTGAATAATATTTAGTGAGGAGGACGAGTCATGAAGTTTGTCATTATGCAGTTTTCTCATGCCTGCTGTTACTATCCTCCTGTTAGGCCCAAATATCCTCCTCAGCATCCTATTCTTGAACACCCTCAGCCTAAGTTTTTCCCTTAATATTAGAGACCAGGTTTCACACCGATACAAAACAATCAGAAAAATTACAGTTTTGTATATTTTAGCATCTTAATACTTCTCAGGAGTAGAGTGCATTAAATCTCCCATTTCTGCAGGACTGGCTGCTATATTTTGCTCATCAGTAACAAATAGCATTAGTGTTGATGAAATGAAATATTTGAACAGCTTGAATATGCATGTGCCCTATCAGAATAATGTAGTAGTTGGCCAGTAAAGGTTCCTGGACCCCAAATCCAGTGAGACGTGCAAGACCTCAAGGAGCATATTTGGAACTGATGCGCACATGTTTCCGCTTGTGCTATAGCTGTCATGTTTGGTTTCAGGCCTGGGAAATGCTTGTGCCATCCTGCACACAAGAGATGCTACAGTACAAGAAATTAATGTTCTATCTGCACATTCACTTTGTGGTGTTACCACTGAGGAAACACAGTGACAGCGCACTTGATGATAATTTGGTTGTCCAGTCATGTGTGTAAAAAAATGGACAGGAGGATTTGCATGCTGATGAGTCCGGAGTGGTGGGGATGGAGACAGCCAGCCAGGTTCAGAAGACAGAAGGGAAGTGTGACGCTGATCATAGCTGTGGGATGTACATGCTGAGGAACTTCCTGGAGGCGAAGGGAACAGAGTTCAGTGTGGAGCCAGAGTTCCTGCCATACTACTGCTTCCATTTGTGAGTAACCATGCATTTCACCCCTCATTCCAGGAGCTGTTCGTGGTGAGTACATTATCTTATGCTGGCCTATCAAGCAGTGATCCACAAAGACTGTGGCATTATGGACCCCTTACCAAGTGCCACTAATTTTGCAGATTCCTTCCCCAAAATTACCTCATGTTGCAGACCCCTAAGGCACAACGCGACAGTAAACATCTAAAATTCAAATAAATACATACTTAAATGCTAAAAACTTATCAAGTCAATGTAAAAATTCATTACAACACAACTTTTCTAGCAGTAATGACAATAAAACTAACATTAGGTTGAACTTCATGTTCTACTGAGCAGACTCTACTCAACTCCAAGAGGACCCCTTAGGCACTACTCACCGACTGACAATGGAGAAACAACACAAATTTAGTGTATGAAGTACTTAGTCAGCAACCAGTTTAACATATTTAATATTTGCATGTTAGGAATTGTTAATCCTGAATTTCTTTCTTTACCCTTTATACTGAATTGAATACACTTTTGGTATGAATTGTACTATTTCTTGGAACACTGAAATTTGATTTGTACATATCTCATAAAAGAGAATGCTGTCAGAAAGCCATATTGTAATAATGAGAGTCTTTTCTCCAAAGCACCCAAATTAGCCCCAAGGCTCACTCAGCCTCCTATTCAATGAGTACCAGGGGCTCCTTTCCCAGGGGTAAAGTGGTCGGGGTGTGAAGCTATCCACTCACCTCCATCCAGCAACAAGGTTAAGAATGAGTAGAGCTACACCTCCACTCTCCAGCCCTTTTCATGTTGTACACAAGGATGATTTTACTTTCACATTTACACAATACTGAGATATCTTACACTGAATTTTATAGTGGGGAGGGATTGTATTTTCTGATGAAGCTGAGAGCTGTGTTGTTGGTAGCATGGCTTCTGGTATCACCTCTCCTACCAGAGATGTTCTGCTATGAACAAGATAATATGTGATTGACTGGTTGACAGGTTTCACTGTTAAAATTATTTAGCTATGTGAAGAGAGAGCTCAGGATGACAGGCAATAATTTGTGTCCTTATTACTCATACATACACAACTGCAGAGATCAATAGGTTTGTGGTCTAAGAAGATATAAGTGAATATAGGGGAAGAAAGACAGGAAGTTAGGATACTCAGTTTTTGGATCAAATCTTGTAAACTGCTTAATAAGAATCACGGGTGACAGTCATTGCACTGTAATAATGCCGGTACAGATACTCACCACTTTGCTATTTCATGAACAAATCAGTACAGTCTCCTTCTTCTGAAACAGAATACTGTCACAATGTATGTTAAGAACTTGGGGTCCCATCCTCTCCCCCAGTAAATAAAACCATAGCTAAGCTCTAAATTAATAACGTTTGTCTCACTGCATATTAAAAGTTATACAATGCACATTGAAATAACACAAATAGCTTTCACCGATCACAAATAATATCAAGATTCTACACAGCACTCACAAACATTAACAAATACACATGTCAAATTCATTCCAAAATATTTTGAATGTAACAATGAAGCCCTTATTTTGGGAAGAAGAGCGTGTTATGCAATTACTGAACAACACAAATGTAGTCTGGACCAAACACATTAAAACTGCTGAAACTGTGCATCAACACTCCAGTTACAAATAGGGATTATTTTTCTGCACTTCACACATCTTTTCTGTTCAAGCCATTACATTCAAAGCAGCAGTCTTTCCCTGCTGTATGCCATGTTGAACCAATGACAAAATTTATATAAACATTTAGTATGGATGGAATTTCAATTGGCCGGATTTAAGTAGGACCTCTCTTATAACTAGTCAAACAAATACACAGGGACAGCAATAAGGACAGATTCTTTCTCTTGTTAAACTGTCCCCTGACAAACCAACCTGCAATATTTCCAAATTATATCATCATTAAATTGTCTACAAATACTACATAGACTTCAGTTGTTACACGTACCATATCTGAGCATCATATAACTAGCATTCCTATTACACTAGCAGAGAAAATATGTAATATACCATATAAAGTATGGGAGGCAAAATGGCATAGTTGGTGTAGTAACTAGGCTGTAGGTTGGGTGATCCACAGTTCGATTCACAGCAGGCAAAAGAGACCTTTCTCTTCTCCAAAACGTCCAAAATTGCTCTGGTGCCCACATAGCCTCCTATTCAATGGGTACCATTGTTTTATCTTGGGGGTAAAGCAGTTGGGGCGTAGTGTTGACCACTCACCACCATCTAGCACCAAGGTTAAGGATGAGTGGATATATACCTCCACTCCACATACATGCCTTCATGGTGTGGACAGGGACAACTTTATCATTTAACTTTTCCTGCATGCTGCATGTGTAAGTCACATCTGGACACTTTGTACCTACATCCACTTCACTTAGCAGGAGGACAAGTTTATCTCAATTAGGGGAAGGTGTTGTACCTTGGGTCAATTTTTGGTCTTCATTCTTCTGTGGCCGGGGCATGGCATAGATCACGCACCCCTACCTAGCACCGAGGTTAAAGAAAGAGTAGACATATACCTCTATTTCCCATCTGAGTCTTCATGGCCTGTTCTAGGGTGAACATTACTTTTTTTTAGAAACATGTATGCACTTAATACTCATCCAATAATATTGATTTAAAAAGAAGTAAGCAAACTTCTCGAGAATGCCATGAAAGCAGCTAATTAAAATATGACATGACCCTCTAAAATAAGTCTCAGCATCCTATTATGAAAACCTGTGAAATTTATGACACAAATTTGGTGTTTGATCGCACTGTATAAGCAAGGAAATTGAGAGTTAATGTGGCAATTAAGATAATACATAGAATAAATTGTTTTGAAAGCACAGACTCAGAAATTGAAGTTGGACACTGTTCCCATAAGTTTGGCTGACTTTCGCTTAAGTACACTTCACCGTTGCGCTATGTAAGAAACTGACTCTTTAAGGGCACCAACAGAGCTTAGTTTGTATGCTAGTTAAAGATGACAGCACAGATGAGTGAAACAAACATTACATTCTCAGTGTCACATCATTTCCTCCTTTTAATTCTAATATTCTACATATGCACTGCAATGTTTATAGAAGTCTATGGATCATTCTTCTGTATGATATAAAACAGGTTTCCTCTTTTGCTTGATGTTTAGATTGTTTACCAGTATGCATACAACCTGTGAAATTACAAATAAAAGTTACACACTTCAAGATGTACCCATGAAACATGCTTCATTGATTACACAGCATCAGGGCTGATTGAATACATTCCTGATCCCAATGCAAAAAAAATTTGGGGCCCTACCTATGGATGTTCCTCAAGTGACATTGCAGATACATTAATGAAAAAATTTACGTACAGAATATGTCCGACACAAAATCTGAAATAAAACCAGCCATTGTGCCCCCCCTTCCCCCCCCCACAGATCTTGCAGCCCCATGCCTTGCACAGCATGTACCAAAGACCTACATATTGAAGAAATACAATTAACAACCATATCATCAAAAAATGTTAAAATTTAAGGTCCATTGTGGTTATTATATCGTGTTTAAGTCGAATAATTATCTGAAACTCTCTGAACCACATTTATATTTGTATTAATTCCTCTTTTTATTAAGTTATTACCAAACAACTATTCATAATTCCTTCACATTTAAGAGTCAGAGACAGATACACGAATTTAATACATCATCATCGTACAATCTGTGTATCTGATACCTGTGCTTTCAAGTCCATGAACAGTTTACACCTGTGCATTCGGTGAGGAAATAATAAAAAACCTTTAATTACAAACAGGATTATGTGTTTAATGCCAGGACTTTCTGGAGATATTAGAGATCTACATGAAGTACAGACTACCAGGATGATAGGTTCTGCAATATTATGTGACACCAATGCTCAAACTGCACCAGAATGGTGTTCCAGTTCATAAAAGTTACAGATGTTCCGACTGATACAATTGCACTAAATTAAACACCGGCTCTGCAGGACACCCAGCCTCCTAATCAATGGATACTGGGGTTGTTTCTCAGTGGTAAAGCAGTTGGGGCATGAAGTTAACTGCTACCCTCTATCAAGTACCGCGGTTAAAAATGTGTCTGATCCCCCCCCCCATATGCCTTCACGGCGTGGACAGGGACAACTTTACTTTTCATTCCAGTTGTTAAATTTCCCAATTCTAGCAAAGTGTGATATGAAAGACTATTCCTTCTTAATGCTAATTTTCAGTGTGTAAATTACAAAAGTACTGTGATACAGCCAGTGGGCTGGTCACCCACTGCCACAAATGCACAAGACCAAGTAACCTCGGAAAGAGGAGGCCCAAGCCCATATAGGGCTGTCGAGCCATGGTAATTATTATATTACTGTGATACAGCAGGTAATCACAGATTACACACACACACACACATGAATGAATTTATGCTTATTCATATGATTTGTTAGTCATATGAATAGTGACAAATGTCTAAAGCAGATGCAATTGTAGCTTACTTTCACGCATAATTCCTGGCATTTTCTTACCTGGCTGCAATTAGATACAAGATATTCCAAAATGCGAGTCATGTGTATTACTGCAAAAAAGACTCAGCTGGAAGGAATTGTTATGTTATTTGGCTTCCCAGTGTAGGAGATAACAAGGTGCATTAAGCTTTGGAAGTCATAATGCAAATGCAAAAGTGATACTTCACGTACCAGCTGTATTTTTTTTTTGGTGGGGGGGGGGGGGGGGGGGGGGTGACTAACAGAACATTATTAAAAGTTTAATAGTGGCACATGGATATTAAATATATGATCACATTTAGAACTATTAAAGTAAATCAATTCTTATTCTTACAGCAAGAGTTCAGGATCCATGACAGATAAAGGAGGCATTACATCATAAAATTAATTTTAAAAACTCATCAACGCAAGTTAACGTTGCAGATTGTGTGAGGTAAGAATGCCGACATTGTGAGTCGTACATTTGGGTTCTTGTACAGGGTGAGCAAAAAGTCCCTGTGCACCTGAACAAGAGGGGGCTGCACTGCACTGTGCTGGAAGTGGGAAAGTCCCATACAAAAACACTTCAGGTTGCATAGGTGGCCTCTGTCACCTGCCCGTGTGACTCACTTCCAACACTTACTGTAACAGTAAGTACCGTATATTCACTGTGACTTCCGCTTAAACCTATATCATATGCGACCTCTGTCAAATGCCTGTGGGGGTCACTTCCAGCACTTGTTGCAATTGTTAGTACAGCACATTCACTGTGGCTTTCGCCATAACATATATATCCTACTTCTGAATGGTGCACAGTGACATCTTGCTCACTCTGTATAAAAATATGAATGCCCTAAGGGTTTCTAATCACTACAATAAATTATTGTAATAGAGAACACTGATTATGAAATTAAAGGTGTGATGAATCTGAAAGCCTGGGGCCTGCAGTTTGACAGCATATGGACAGTATGATCCATGTTTCATGGAGTATTTACTTATCTGCTAATTCATGACAAACTTCAGTTTTGGGACTTAGGAGCAATTAGAAGAAACTCACTTTGTTTATTATAGGACAGAACCACAGCTGAATGAAAACAAAGAATGAAGTGCTTAAAATGGTAAGCAGAGGGGTACTATTCATTTGGTTTACCTTATGGCATCAGTACCTCAGCGTGTACAGAATTGGGGGTAGCATCATTCATGAACAATGAGTCGGAAAGGATGTGGAAGGAAGCAATTGTGGCGTAATCATGATACTATCCTGGAATTTGCCAGATGGAACTTAAAAGAACCATGAACTCCTCAGTCAGGGTAGCCAGTGTATCTAACCGACTAACTGGGTAACTCAAGGCAGCACAGTCCTTCTTGAGAAGCTAACAGCTGTCCACCTAATCAAGGAATTCCCCACAGTTTATGGAACCTCAAGGTTCATTATCATGTTCACAAAAGCCTGCCACTTGTCCCTATCCTGAGCCAGATGAATCCAGTTCACACCTTGCAATTCTATTTCATTAAGATACATTTTAATATTATCCACCCAACTATGCATATTCTTCCAAGTGGTCTCCTTCATTCTTCCCACAAAGTATCCTTTCAATGATGCTAGGGTGTAAATTCCAACTACTGCCCAGTATAGAGGAGTTTTAAATTAGAGGTACCATAAACTGCATTCACTCAGTACAGTGCACACAGGCCAGCACTGAAGCATTAAACTTGATGATATGACGTGTTAACATCTCTTAGTACAGATGTATGCCATTTGTACTTTTGAAACTGAAGGCTGTTTTCAATTGTGATGAACTCTTGCTTGCAAGCATTGCACTGTGGACTGTCTTCAGTTGGCTCAAGTGTTATGTTGTGGACTTTCTTCAGTTGGCTCAAGACAGGATCGAATGGAAGGCTCAAGATAATTAACACCCAAGTTCTATAAAAGCTGGACAACTTTGTGATTAGCTGAGTGACTATTATATTTTCAAGTTATAGTTAAATGAGGAATAATCATTATACATAACCTCAAAGCAGGAGCTGTAGAGTTTTGGTTAAAGTGAGTTGCTTTCTTGTCCCTCTGCCCATGAGTATTCACAGTTATCACACAGTAAAATCACATCCTGTGGTCTGACACCTGCTTATAATACTAACAAATCACAACCCTTGTTTCATTAAAATTTTACATTTATCCTGTTGGCTTATTTTCAGCAACAGCAGCATCTATATAAAGACAGTTCAGTTTAAGTATTAATGTCACGATGACTAGCCTTATATTTCTGGGCTCCAAGCAGAAAAGCGTAATCCACAGCCAATAATAACTGCTTACTAGAAACCAACATATCTTTGTACATGTAAATTCCATTACAACAATCTGTCAACATTTACTGACAACTACTGTACCTTAAGTGTTAGTTTCAAAATGAACTCTGTCTTACAACCAAAACAAGTGGCCATCAAACACAACTAGAATTATTCCATCTTCACAATTAGGCTGACACATTTTGTTCCCATAGAATCATTTTCAGGGGTTCTATATTCCACAACTATTGCATTTACATTATAATACAGAGAGTCCCCGACTTATGTAAGTGGATCGTTCCGCAACCCTATGCGTAATCGATTTTTACGTAACTCGGGGCCATGATTTATTATATACCTTATACACAATAATAATAATTGATATAATAATAATTAATAACAATTTTAATAACAATTAATAAAAACATAATAATAATTAATAATCGATACTGGAGTCACTGTCGTATTCAATTGAGGCAGAGGCAGGGGTGGGTGTGGTGGTGGTGTGTGTATGTGGTAGTAGTGGCACAAGACGTTTTTTACGTAAGTCTGGATCTACGTATGGCGGAGCTATATAAGTCGGGGTCCATCTGTATATATATTCTAAAAACTGGTATTCAACAAAATGACCGTGAAGGTCCTAAAATATAGTAGAGATATATTTCATTGGAATCTGAAGGCCTGGTAGTTGCTGTTTGACAGTGCTTTCCCAGTAGGATAAGAGCCAGGGCACCTCAATCAGTACAGTAATCGGACTACGGTCTGTAAGATCCGGCATTCTATTCCCGGCAGCAGCACAACATTTCTCGTCTCTAAAACGTCCAGACGAGACCTGGGACCCAGCCAGTCTGCTATGCATTGAGTACCAGGCATTCTTTGCATAGGGGTAAAGCAGCTGAGGTGTAAAGCTCTCCACTCACATTCATGTAATGCTAAGGTTAAGAATGGGTGGAGCTATACCTCTGCTCACCTTATATGCCTTAGGACGTGTTCACGGAGAACTTTACCTTTACCTGCCAGTAGGATTCATGTTTCATGGTACATTTATTTAACTGCTAATTCAAGAAGAACTGCTGTTTTGAGGGTTAGAAGTATATGAAGAAACTCATTTTTTTTTACTAGAGTACAAAATCACAGCTGAATAAAAATGAAGGATAAAGTGTTTAAAATGGAGAGCAGTGGGGTACTTTTTTGGTGGTCTATTTTATGACGTAAGTATCTTATATTGTAATAAAATTATAATGTAAACCTTAATAAAGTAGCCGCAGTACCTTGAAAATGTTCCTGCAGGATCAAAATATGTTGTGGTGCTTGTTAATATCAAATAAATGAATTGTAGGTTACTTGTTTTGATTATTCAGAAATACAGTGTTATGCGTTTAAGGGTAAAACTTTTCTTCCTATATTCCGTCCAATCAGAGTACACCTTTGAGTTTATAATAAACATAACAAATTTTTAAACACAAACAACATATGTCAAGACAAATAACACATAATGTCAACACCATTTCCACTAAATAGTGGAAGAAATGTCCGTCACTTGTGCCAACTGATACTTATAGAGAGACTGAAGCTGAAAATCAGATTGTGTATGAGTGAAGTTCCTTGTTCACTGACAGTCTGTGTGTAATTATCCACACAACACACTGGGTGTCTGAAATACTTTCTTACAGTGAGAAAGATGAGCTAAAATGCACTATCCTCTGAACCAGCGGTTCATAAGATATGCTCACTCGGTATAATGGTGTTCTGTAAGATGGACCAAAATGCTCCTTCAGTGCCCAATCCACCCCAAAAAAAGTTAATGGATAAAATTTTCACAATTTTACAGGTTTCTTTCAATTCCTTATATACAAGTCATTCATCTAACTGCATCCAAACGTGACATGTTCCCAGCATAAATAAATGTTTCATTATGCTCCACAAGCTTTGTAACTGATAAAGTTTAGAAACCACTGCTGTAAGTGCTTAGAACATGTGTTTTACATTTGAAGCCTTCAATACAATTTATATAAGATCTTGTGTAAAACTGTGTTCATCTTAAGTCTGGTTTGCATTTTATGCAGCACAAGTTTGCACAAGTGATTCTTAACCTTTTAAAGACCAAGATTTAAATTGCCAGTGTACCTCAGTGGCCCGGGCTTAAATGCCAAGACCATTGTTACCAGTGCATTTTTATGACAACCTTAGTCGATATTGGGCCACTCATTATTATATTCAGGAACAACTTGAGTCATCACTCAGTTTTAAAAGGCTAAGAATAAGTAGGAGAAATAAAGAAAGAGAGACATAATGACAACGGTACTTAAGTGTGAAACTTTTACATTGACTGAACATTACTTGAGGGCCTTAAAATGCAGGGAAGCCCAGGTATTTTACTTACACATAGAACACATTCTACAAGTAATCCTCTATATGCAGATTAATTTCTATGATGCAATGAACACTACCTAGCATAACCATGGTGCACTTTCATGGAAAGTACAAATCAGTCAATAATAAGAACGGACAGCTGTTGCACTTAAAACTTATTTTCTGTTTTATTTAAAAATAGTGTAAATGATCATTTTAACGTTTATTATCTAAATGCACGTCTGTGTGTACTAAATGCTGCAGCCATAACCATAATATCAAGTTGGTCTCATCAAGCTACAGCACAGCTCTGTCCTCAGACTGCTAGTTCTATGTTTCGGCAGTGTAGCAGTAAGTATGATGCTCAAGTCATGTTGGCATATTAAATCGCTGGACATAAATTCTTAGACTTCGTCTTTGGAAATTATATCACACGTAAGTTTTTGAATGAAACTACGTTGAACAGAAGCCATCTCTACATGATCTTTATTAACTGTAACACTGTCTAAGGCTCTGTTGAGTGAAAGTTGATGTCATAACATGAAACTGTTAATCACCAAAATAAGAAGCACCAATATCTGGTGTGACTTCGACATGTGCAGGTCAAATAAAAAAGAAATATCAGATATCAGTCAGGTTCTCTGTGGCACTAAATGTTAATTCATGAGTTTGAACTTATGAAAGCCACATCAGGAACATAAAAAAGCCAGGTACAATAGTAAGCATCATACTGTTGTTCAGCTATGATGATATTTTTGTGAAGTCACAAGTACCTTTAATAAGCAGCACCTAATCATAGGATGCAACAGAAAATCATCATAACTTTGAAACCTAACCAGTGCTCACCATTTAGATGTATGAACAGACATACAAAACTTTGACAAGCAACCAGAAAAACAAGAAGACATTGCCTGTGCCAAATGTTGCAGTACTTACAGCAAAGTGTACACAAACACCTACAATTTTGAGATCTGCACTCTTCTGGGTTGGTGTTATTTTGAATTGTTACGATGTATAGTTAGCTGTAAATACTGCAAATGTTCATAACAAGAATTCAATTTGCTTGACACAGAGTGTGTTTTTCTGGTGCTTGTATTTTTGTATGTCTAAAAGAGAGGAACATCTGAAGCCATCAAGAACATTTTCAGAAAATGTTGGGTGCAAGCTGGAGTTTCCACACTGACACCGGCCTTTTGAAGACAGTGACCTGACCCTGTTCCTTACCTCCTAACACGAACATGTAAAGAGGGACAGAAGGTTCTGTGCCGAAATAACTTACATCCTCCTCATCATCATGATCCTGGCTATGTCCAAACATATGCTTCTCTGCCCGACTTGCACTGCTAGCCCTAGACTTCTTTCGCTTCTCAAACACCCATCGGATTTGTACTATATGGTGAGCGCAGAGCAAGATATTGTGGTGGTGCCCGTTCCGTGCAGCTACTTCTATTTGCAGCTGGGCACCCTGGTGTTGTCGCTAGAGATGGAGGCTGTGAACAAGAAGAATCTAAGCTTTGCAATTCCATGAGCTCATCCTGGTAGAACTGCCTGCTTATGCTGCGTCCACTGGCATCCTCCAGAACACTGTCAGGTGGACTGTTGAGGAGTTGAGCGTAAGACTGGAAGTGCTGTTTGTTTGCTGGAGCAGTGCCGTCATTTTCATTTGATGTCGGAGTAGTAACATGCCAAGACTTCCTCTGACCTGCTGTTGCTAGAATGGTCTGTATGTCAGGTCCCATGTAGTTTGGATTACAAAAGCCAAACTGAACATCTGTGCTAGGTGTCTTTATGTTTCCACTGTTTTTCCCCGCATATTTGCCCATTCCACACTCTTCACTTTGTTGGTATGACAGGAACTGGTTATCAACAGGACTTGGTCTATTGCACACACTATAATTGCTGGCAGATGCAATGCGATTTACTGTTTCAATACTGGCATAGTCTGAAGTTGACACTGTTTCATCAGATGTTTCCTCCAATTCAGTAACTAGCTGGCCTCCACGGAACCTGACTGATGCAGATTTAGGTATCCCACCCACTTTCCCAACATTCTGATAGACAGCAGCAGGTGTACTTGCATCTTCTGCAGCCAGGAGGTGCGAACTGTAACTGTCACTGCGTCTCTTCGCACTGTCTCCAAGATGTGGTTGGAACTGCTGGTGGATTACTGAGAAATCTCTCAAATTTCCAGCAGATGGTGGCAAGGGTTGCACCTGCACTATACGACCTTCATTAGAGTGAGAACCCTTAGAGGTGAACACATCTTCAGTCTCATTGTCATCATCTGTATCCACAAAGACAAGCCGTGTGATTTCTACTGGAGTGAGGACAGGAGTGGGAAGTGATGAGATAGCTCCAAAGTTAGGTACAGAAATAGGATCTCTTGGTAGAGATCCACATCTACTATCACTTACTGGTGTAAGGGATGCTTTCTTTCTCGCATTTGGAAGACCCTTAGAGCAACCACTATGGTGTCTCATAACAGGTGCAATCACTGCACTTGCAGGTCCTTGGAATTCATCTGTGGCACCAGGAGAAGTTGCAGTACAAAGTTCTTGCTGTCTCCTCCTAGATATGATATTGGCACTTTGAGACTTAACCATTGTGTTTTTACTTGGGGTCACTTGGTCCCCGCCCTCTTCACCCCCAGAGCAGTGCTGGTGTAACAGACTTTCTGTGCTGTCGTCATGACTACTGTTGCTGAGAACACTATAACTACACTTATGGTGGCTGAGCCTGGACAAATTAATCTGTGACAGTTTTGAGATCTCACGCAGGAAGCTGTTGGCAGCCTGTGTTTGTCCAGACGGTGTGGAGGCCACTGCGCTACTGTGTTGACCACTGCAGTATCGTCTATTTCCATAGTCCAGTTCTTGATTCACACTGCTACCATTTGTGGAGCTGCCATCTACGTAGTTACCATTCATAGGTCTGAAAACATACTTTCTTTCACATGGTGAGACTCGGTTGTTTGGATGGTATGACGAATGTCGAGGGTTCAGATTTGTGCAGCGATCTACTGAGCCGCCTCCTCTTAGAGCGGTGGTTGCGGAGACCATGGGAAGATGCTGATGAGATCCCGCTTGATGTGACCAATGCTGTGTCACGAAACTGGTTCTGATACAACAAGGAATTTTGGAGCAGCAGCTCCGACACGGCCAGTGCCACACTCTCTGCCCGAGGTTGGGGTCTTGGACCCTGAATCTGCAGTCGTTCCCACGTCTCAGTACCTGGACATGCAAATATTAATTCCATGTTGCCTTAAGTATCTAAAACACATCATACATAATTATCATGATTAAGGATCCCACTTTTTAAAAACGAAAAACAGGGACACTTAATAACATTTAGGAAGTGGGGGGGGGGGGGGGGGGGTGTGGGCATACAAAACAAAATATTTAACCCATCTTGAAATGGCAACAACAGAATTTATTAATGTTGCTACAACTAGATAACTCAGATAAAAATTATTAAACACAGGTAAAAATGTAATAATAATAATAATAATAATAATAATATAATAATAATAATAATAATAATAATGCTCAAGACACTCGGTTAACTTACTTATTTCTCTTTACATATCTGCTCTGTACACTTTGCAGTCTCTTTCCAAACTCTATAATCACTAATCTACACATCTTCCTCTCCCTCTCATATTCCTTCCTGTTAGCAGCTTGTTGATGGCTGTTCTACTCCTATAGATGTTTTCTCCCACTGTGGGAAAGTCAAAATGTTTGTATGCATTATCAGGAATGCCCTACCTTTATGAAGTGGACAAACCCGAGACATACGGTGTCCTGAACCCAATATTGCAGGACAGCGGCACAAAGGTGTTTAAAACTGATAAAACCGGGACTGTCCCAGGAAAACTGAGATGCATGGGATCCCTTACCATGATCTAATGTTCACTCAAGATTACCCTCACACAGTGTACTGCAAACTGTTTTGTTTCCCAGAATGAGTTTAATTAAATACCTAGTCACTGCAATGGACACATAGTGTACACTGAATTATACCAAATTTAAGAGTACTTTCTGAAAGGTATGAAATGTTTCAATATTAAAGAAAAGAGCTATAAGTGCTTAGATAAACATAACGCCAAATTATAACTGTATAAAAACCTTATACACTTCTTAGTTGTAATTAAAAAAAAGTGTCGGTTTGAGAAAATCACTTCTTCTTCTTCTTCTTCTTCTTCTTCTTCTTCTTTGCTTCTTCTTCTCTCTCTCTCTCTCTCTCTCTCTTCCTCCCAGTGGAATCCAATAAGAAGGAAATAATTCCTTTACACTCAGTTACCATCTACACTTTGATCTTCCATATGATGAGGCTTCCTGACCAAAGTTTGTACGCATTTCTCATCTCTGCAATGCGTGCTACTTGCCTCTTTTTGATTTGGTCACCCCAATAATATTTGGAGAGAAGTATGCATCATCAAACTGTTCAGCGTGTAATTTTCGCCAGTCTCCTGTCACGTCTCCCTCTTAGACCCAAATATCTTCCTCAGCACCCTATTATCATACACCCCAGTCTAAGTTCCTCCCTTTATCTGCACCCTAAACACATGTTTCTTCATGAGGTCAAGAGACTGTATTTCACAGCCATAATGAACAGCACAGAAAGACACATTACGGAGCTGTTAGGCTCCCACATACCAAAGTGAAATCTCCACAGCTCATTGGTCGGATGTCCATCTCTTTCACCACCAAACAGCAGCATCGAACTGGGCAGCTTGCAGGCCGCATGGCTGTGCAGAGCTCCTGGACCTGGTTTAGCCCTGATGCTGGTCCACATCTTGGCAACTGTATCAGATTCACCAGAACACATTCGTATGAAAATTATGCCAAGCTTTGTCACTTTGCTGGTGACTAGCTTACGTCATTTATTATTGTGTATTTACATTTATTTTCAGTGATTAATATGGTAAGTTGATCACAAATGGTGAGTAGGTAAGGATTTGGATGCAGTCGGTTCTGGTGCCTTTTAAAGGTAATATACTGGAGACTGAGGAAAACCAGAAACATGAGAACTGCTAGTCAAACCCAAATTCAAACCACATACCTCTGGATAGAATAGCAACCAGCAGCTTGCTAGACCACAGTGTTATATGGAACTTAACTTAGTGCAAAACACATCAAGGTGGAAAAGTACAGACAGAGTGCAGGTTCAGAGAGAGAATAGCTCAGTTGGTATAGTGATTATGCTATGGGCTTGGGTAATAGTGCAATACCAGAAGGCAGAAGAAACTTTCCTCTTCTCCAAAACGTCCAGACTGGCTCTGGGGTTCACCCAGCCTCCTACTTCGGTACCAGGGTATCTATCCTCTGGGGTTCACCCAGTCTCCTACTTCGGTACCAGGGTATCTATCCTCTGGGGTTCACCCAGCCTCCTACTTCGGTAGCAGGGTATCTTTCCTCTGGGGTACACCCAGCCTCCTACTTCGGTACCAGGGTATCTTTCTTCTGGGGTTCACCCAGCCTCCTATTTCGGTACCAGGGTATATTTCCTCTGGGGTTCACTCAGCCTCCTATTTCGGTACCAGGGTATCTTTCCTCTGGGGTTCACCCAGCCTCCTACTTCGGTACCAGGGTATTTTTCCTCTGGGGTTCACTCAGTCTCCTACTTCGGTACCAGGGTATCTTTCTTCTGGGGTTCACCCAGCCTCCTATTTCGGTACCAGGGTATCTTTCTTCTGGGGTTCACCCAGCCTCCTATTTCGGTACCAGGGTATATTTCCTCTGGGGTTCACCCAGCCTCCTATTTCGGTACCAGGTATCTTTCCTCTGGGGTTCACCCAGCCTCCTATTTCGGTACCAGGATATCTTTCCTCTGGGGTTCACCTAGCCTCCTATTTCGGTACCAGGGTATCTTTCCTCTGGGGTTCACCAGCCTCCTATTTCGGTACCAGGGTATCTTTCCTCTGGGGTTCACCCAGCCTCCTATTTCGGTACCAGGGTATCTTTCCTCTGGGGTTCACCCAGCCTCCTATTTCGGTACCAGGGTATCTTTCCTCTGGGGTTAAAGTGGGCCTGGATGTGTACCTGACCACTTACTTTCGTCTAGTGCAGAGGTAAAAAAGGAGTGGATTTATACCTTCACTCCCACATATAACTGCATGGCATGCATACGAACAACTTCATCTTTACCTGGTCTCCTGTTGATTCACAAACAGGATGCCCTCAGCTGGGGACAGTTGGCTACTTATTTATCACCTAATGGTAATGTTGAGAATTCATGGGGCATCACTTCCACGCCCCCTGCAAGCCTTCATCTTACCAGTGTCCCACCTCCAGAAGTCTGCTCTCTCCTGCAGATCCGTCATGCCTCCATACACCCACATGGCGTCATCGTGCAGTATGGACGAGTGTTTGTGGCGAGCTGGTGGCAGGTCGCCATGGCAGCCGGCGCTGGAAGACCTTCCGCAAGTCACGCCAATGCTGGGTGACGACAGCATGTGCCACGATTCGGTATCTGGGGGCGTTAATCAACTTGCATATTTAATTAGTTTATTTCACTTACGTAATTAACTAATCATTTTATTTTTTTCGGTATTTAATTTAAGTATTTATGTAATTTATTAATCTATTTAAATAATAATTAATTAAACTAAGTAATTAACTACGTATGTACTTTGTATAATTCATTCATTATTTCGTGAAATAATTAATTAATTTCTTAACCTATTTAATGTATTAAACGCAGACCTTATTTTATTCATGTAATGTAGGTTAATTAATTAATTCAGTTGCGTTAATTTAGGTGAGGATAGTGATTTATTTCTTTACTTTATTAATTTCTATCTTATTTATACGATATATTTGATTTATTTACGTAGTTTATTTATAGACTTATTTATTTTTGCACTGATTTATTAAATTTATTTATTTGTTAGATGTATTATATTATTTAATTCATTTATTTAGTTATTTTAATTAATCAATATAATTAATTTAATTTATATAATTAGCCTTATTATTTAATTTATTCCACTTAAGTTATGTAATATATTTAAGTAATTCATTTTTTGAATTTCCTACTTCAATTTAATTAATTTAATTGAATTCTTTGTTCAATTTATTTATTTATTTGTTTTTTTTTATTTTTTATCTATTCGATTATTATTGTAAGGATGGGGAAATAGTTGGTTCACGGTCTCGAGATGAGATAATCTGGGGGGCGAGGTCCGCAGAAAAACCGAGATTTCCTAAGGGATCTGCGGTACCTTGAAGACTCTCAAAAGTTGGTACAAAAGTTTACTGTTAACAAAGCGGCCATTACGGTTTACAAAGAAACTTTGAGGCAAACTAACGCCGTTTAGCTTGTCCTTCATTTACTTACCGAAGTGGAAGCCCCAAAGTTCATTGGACGAGCCGCGGAGGTCCTGGTACCCTCCATACACCAACATGGTTCCTTGATGCACAAGAGCTGTGTGTCCACGGCGCCCTCGAGGGACTGCGACGCCCTTCTGAGCGCGCACCTTCCGCCAACAGTTCGTCTGCACACGGAACGATAACATTACATTCTTACAGCATTGACTGCGGGAAGTTACACCTACGATTTCAACCCCCACGTGTCCAGAAACAAGGGTGTTTGCGGTTTCATAGTGAAAAAGGGTAAATTTGCCCCTAAAATCTTCGCTCTTCTGGGATATTACGCAGCGTAGATTGGTAGTCACCAACAGTTCGGAATAACCTACCGGTCCCATCTTCAAGAGTCAAACAGATTTTCCCGAAACGTCGGTAAATATCAATCTACGCTGCGTAACATCCCAGAAAACAGAATATCTCATTTACATTGAGGCAGAAGCTAGAAATCACGCATAAATATGTCCCTGCTCACGCCATGAAGCCATATAGGAGAAGTAGAGGTATAGCTCCAGTCATTCTTAACCTCAGCACTAGGTGGAGATGGGTGGTTAACTTCACGCTCCGGCCGCTTTATCCCCGGGAAAGAACCCCGGTACACATTGAATAGAAGGCTGGGTAGGCCCTAGAGCCGGTCTGAACGTTTTGGGAGAATAAAAAATGTATTACCTCTACCGGGATTCGAACCGCGGACAAACCAGTACGTAGTCTAGTCGCTGTACCGACTGCCTCATCTGTTCGAAATGGTACACGTTCCAAATCATAATTCCGAACTGAGTTCGGCGGTAGTGTCATGTTGTCCATGTCATCACAGTGACAATGTGCGGACGTCGTGTTGAAATGCGACGGAAAGATCTCGCAACAGCTGTTCTAAAATATTTAGCTGAAGGCAGACACGCATCAGGTAGCAGCAACAGACCTACGGATAAACTGAACGACGTCTTATTCTGATTATGTCAGTCTTCAGGTATCTGTGTACTAGTAAATTCAGTTTACATCGTACTGAACCCCACGAAAGTTGTTAGATCTCTTTTGGAACGAATTCCACACAGAATTCGAATATCCTTGGGCTCGTTCACAACAGTGTGGAGTGTCTGTCCGTCCGTCTACTCGCATCAAACAACTCGAGAACCGCTCAACAGATTTTCATAAAATTTCATATCAGCGACTTTAAAATTGTCAGACCCGTCACAGTTCCGATAAAAACGGTCCACTTTACGTGAACACCTGCAGGCTGTTTCGCCAAACACCTGCAGGCCAAACTCACGATCCACTCGTTAAATTTATTCATATTTATCACACCGAAACACATTTGTAACGTTGTAGTAAACGTACGGTTTTATTTGTCCATGTCATGAAGGCGTATAGGGGGAGCAGAGGTACAGCTCCTATCACTCTTAACCTCAGCGCTAGATTGATGTGAGTGGTCATCACGCCCCGGCCGCTTTAACCCCGGGAAACAACCCCGGTACCCATTGAATAAGGAGGCTAGGTGGGCCACAGAGCCGGCCTGGATCGGCATGGAGAGGAGAAAGTCTCATGTCCCCACCGGGGTTCGAACCCCGAACCGTCGAGCCTGTAGTGAGACCCGCAATACTGACTGCGCTGTCGAGGCATCTCCCTTAACCTAGATATAGATGTGAGAATAATAGCCCGAATCGCACAGTAGTAAAATATAAGACTATTGGCTGGAATCGTTTGGCTTGGGTAGGGAAAAATCGCATGCTGTTATAAATGCGATAATGAATCCATGGAAGGCGGTGACTTTCTGGGCCACCTTAGAATTAATTAGTTATCAGTTAGTTAGTTAGTTCCTTAGTACTCAGGTCACTGCAAATCTACGTATTGCCTTTAAATTAACAAACAAACTCCATGGAGCAGATTCCTTCTTGACTAGCGTAGTTCCTATGCTACTCAAGAATTTACCGCATTTTATGAGACACAAAAGTTCATTACCGCATTCAAAACAGCCCGTCAGTTGTCATCCTCCGTGACAAGAATCTAGTCCACGCCCTCATATCCTATTTCTTTAACATTTGCTTTAATATTAACCTCCCATCTATGCCTAGTTCTTCCGAGTGGTCTCCTTCCTTGAGGTTTACCAACAAAAACTCTGTATGTATTTTGCGCTCAATCCATACGTGCCACATGCCTCGCCTATCTCATTCTTGTTAATGTGATAAACCGAAAAATATTTGGTGAGAAGTACAGATTATGAAGCTCCTCATCATGTAGTTTTCTCCAGTCTCCCGCTTCTTTTGCTACTTAGGGCCAAATACCTTCCTCAACCTATTTTCCTCCCTGAACGTGAGACACCGAGTTTCACACCCGTATAAAATGACACGCAATATTATAGATAAAGTGCGTAATTTCAGGCTTCCGCCGCGGTTTAAACGAGATCTTCGTTCTTCTGGGATGTTACGCAGCATACATTGGTAGTTAGTTAACGACGTTTCCGGAAAACCTATCGGTCCAATCTTCATGGGTCAAGGAGTCTTGAAGATGGGACCGTTATTTTTTCACTAACTACCTAACTACCTACTAACTAACTAACTAACTAACTACCAATCTATGCTGCGTAACATCTCAGAAGAGCGAAGATCTTATAGTTACTGTATTTAAATTAGTGACGGATTTATTTTTATAATGCTCGCATGTTCGCCTAAAAAAGACTTTTATCTCGTGAAACGCGGGATCAGTCGGTCAATGCATTCAGCGCTGATTCAGAGATTTCCCACTGGACTCCCAACACTTTTTACACTAACCCTGTGGTCGGTCTTCGTTTTATTGGAAGCCACAGCGAAGACGAGAGATGAAACTGCAGAGGGCGCAGAACTTCAACTTCAAATCGCCGCTTCACTTTCACGTCACGTTCAGATCTCGCGATGTCGTTCTCACCTATTTGATTCAGACGGCTGTGACTTCCTTATTTATCGTGGCTCGAAGTCATTCTGCAGAATGGCCGACATGGCAGCACATCGCAATACTCAGATTTAACTGCTTAGGGGAGAAAAATACGACAACCCCCAATTGCTTCGTCTTGTTTGCATGGGGGGTCAGGATGTCTGGGGGCTTGATTCAGTTCGCAGTTCAAAAAGGTGGCTACTACGTCACTCAGTGCATAAGCTACTAGTTCATCTTAATATCCCCTCCGAGACGGGAACAAGACACTATGTTAATATCCTTAAAATGTACTGAATTAATACACTTGTGGGACACCCGTTATATATAAGGTCATCTTAATATCCCCTCCGAGACGGGAACAAGACACTGTGTTAATATCCTGAATAATATCTTGCTGAATTAATACACTTGTGGGACACTCGTTATATGTAATTTAATCTTAATATCCCCTCCGAGACGGGAACAAGACACTGTGTTAATATCCTTAAAATATCGTACTGAATTAATACACTTGTGGGACACCCGTTATATATAAGGTCATCTTAATATCCCCTCCGAGACGGGAACAAGACACTGTGTTAATATCCTGAAGAATATCTTGCTGAATTAATACACTTGTGGGACACCCGTTATATACAGCATAAGGTCATCCTATGTTATTTCAGCGCTGTATATCCCGAGCTACTAAGCTGCTGTAAAGGCAAAGCTGTCCTTGCACACGTCATGAAGGCATATAGCGGAGTGGAGAAATAGCCCCTCTTATTCTTAACTTCGGCACTAGAGGGTGGTGAGTGATCAGTTTCATGCCCCGGCCGCCTTTACACCCGGAGTAAGCATCCCCGGTACCCACTGAACAGGAGGCCAGGTGGGCCCCACAGCCTGCATGCACGTTTCGGATTAAAGTCTCTGGCCCTGCCGGGATTCGAACAAATACTTCTTTTTTGTCCAGCCCCTAGGGTGGTCACTACACCGACTGAGGCGTCCGGGCTCCCCGAGTTCCTGACAGTGCCTACAGATAAAATACATACATATAAAACTTACATCACTACCATCAAATTACCACGATGAAGTCCGTACGAAGTCATGAGGTGTTTACGGTACAAGCACGGTTTAGTGTAAAAGGTACAGTTCACCCTATAACAGGCCATGAAGGCCCAGAGGGGGAGTAGAGGTATAGCTATACTCTTTCTTTAACCCCGGCACTAGATGAGGGTGGGTGATTAACTCCACGCCCCGGCCGCTTTACCCCCGGGAAAGAGGCCCGGTACCCATTGTATAGGAGGCTGGGTAGGCCCCCAGGACCGGTCTGGACGGCTGCGAAAAATCTCACCCCCACCGGGATTCGATCCCGGACCGTCCAGCCCGTAGCGAGTCGCTATACCGACTGAGCTATCGCGGCCCACTGCACGGTTTAGTGTAGGATACAAAAATTCCGTGGATCAAAGATGATGTATTTATTATTATTAAATCAACCAACTCATGCATTGAATAAAATACATTCCTGATCTACTATAAAACCCCTACATGTTTCGGCACCGAGGTGCCATCATCAGGGGGCCGTTCAATACGAAGTAATGTAGATCCAACACACAAATCTAGTTATTGTGTCGTCTTTACAGATTTGATTAAAATGTTAAATATTAAAATTCTAAAATACATAAATTAATGACCATAAATTTACAATGTTGTAATATTAATATTATTAAAATTATTAAAAAATACTATTAATATTACAACACTGGAAATTTATGGTTATTAATTTTTGTTTTTTTTTTATAATTTTAATGTTTAACATTTTAATCACTTCTGTAAAGGCGACACAATAACTAGATTTGTGTGTTGGATCTACATTACTTTGTATTGAACGGCCCCCTGATGATGGCACCTCGGTGCCGAAACATGTAGAGGTGTTATAGTAGATCAGGAATGTATTTTATTCAATGCATGAGTTGGTTGATTTAATGATTATATGAAGATGTACGTTATGAAAAAAAAAATTAAAAAAAGATGAAGTTTATTTGAAAAGTAGGCCTATGCTTGTATAAGTTTTCTGATTAACGTTTTAAAGGAACGAAAAATAACAACACAATTACTGCTTGAAATGTGGAATTTATGTCAGTAACTGTTAAACTACATGAAGTATACAGGCACACAGACATATGGTAATTAGCAGTCTACAGACACATATATGCAGTTACAGACAACATTATGCAGTAGCATTAAGTTACAGACACATATATGCAGTATACAGACACATATATGCAGTATACAGACACATATATGCAGTTACAGACACATATATGCAGTCTACAGACACATATATGCAGTCTACAGACACAATATATGCAGTCTACAGACACATCATTACAGACATTGATCTACAGACACAATAGCAGTCTACAGACATATAGCAGTCTACAGACACATATATGCAGTCTACAGACACATATATGCAGTCTACAGACACATATGCAGTCTACAGACACATATGAGTCTACAGACATATATCAGTCTACAGACATATATGAAGTCTACAGACACATATATGTAGTCTACAGACACATATATGCAGTCTACAGACACATATATGCAATCTACAGACACATATATGCAGTCTACAGACACATATACGAAGTGTACAGACATATATGAAGTCTACAGACACATATATGAAGTCTACAGACACTTATATGCAGTCTACAGACACATATAAATGCAGTCTACAGACACATATATGCAGTCTACAGACACATATAAATGCAGTCTACAGACAAAGAATCGATTCGATTCGACAAAACTTTAATGAAGAAAAGTGCAGATCAATGAAGACACGTTTGAAATTCCATCCAGGAATTTTAATATCAATAATCAACACAAAGTTTAATTGAAATTTGTTACGTGATATGGGCAATTAAACAAGCGAATCGAGAGAGAGAGAGAGAGAGAGGAAATCGTGCAACCGCTGCATAATACAGAATGTGCGAAAAGTCCCTGTGAATCTGTCGGAAGTAGGAAGTCACAGTGAACGAAGCTACAGTACTACACCGAGAGTGCGCAGTTGGAGGGCGTTTGGACTACGTGACAGAGGTCACGTATGCCACCTGCGAACTGTTTCATGTATTGTACTTTTCCCTCTTCCAGTAAAATGCAGCACACTTATTGCGCAGGCGCACAGCAAATTTGTTTAATCCACACGTCAACATTCGACGTCTGCATTAGCTTCGAGGAAATGTGCCGAGCAAAAATAATCCTTGGCATAGCGTAATGATTCGTTCAGTTTCTCATTTATGCTCATTTTCTCGAAAGCAGCGCTCTCCTCACTAATGGACCGACGTATGTCTTGGCCCGAAGAGAACGGCTGGGTAAACTTCCAAGGACAGGACGAAGCTCACCTGAGCGAAAGCAGCCGCCTAGGATTTTATAATGCTGCTAAGAAGTTTGCCGTGCTTAAAAGCACAGCTTTTTCCTGAACATCAAAGCTTCCGTTTTCTTGCTTTAAGTACCTGGCTCTTTCATTTTATTTTGCGATGGTTTTGAAGTTTCAACGAAGGCAGGATCGATTAGAAGTGGCGTCAGCGGAACACAAACAAAAACCGTGGGCAACAGAATTAAGTTGAATATTCTAAGATTTAGCAAAACTTCAAACGTACAAAGGATAATTAAAACCCCTGTTTTGTGTCTCTATGTGACCTAAGGGAATAAAATACATTAAAGGTGAATATTCAAGTCTTCTGAGATGTTACGTTGTGTCTTTGGGGTAAGTACTCCCAGACGTTTCGAAGGTTCGCAATGCCTTCATCTTCAGGGTAAAGCAATTCATTCGAAACGTCCGGAACGTATCCAGCGACATAGCATAACATCCCAGAAGACCTGAGTCCTTAGCATCACTGTTGAAAGAAACTCAAATCTCGAATACATTACAGGTGCTTCTGAAAGGGGCACTGAGCCTAAAAGAGAACAAGGAACAGGAGACTGGAGAGAATGTCATCATGAGAAGCTTCATAATTTGCACTGTTCAATAAATATGATTGTGACATAAGCAATGGCACGTAGAACACAAGAGAGGTGAGAAATGCATATAAAATTTTAGTCGGAAACCCTGAAAAGAAGAGGCAGGGTGGGAGGCATAGACGTAGTTGCGCAGATCATAATATTAAAATGGGTATTCGAGAAACAGGGTATGAGGAGGCACACTGGGTTCAACTGTCTTACGATAGGAATCAGTGGCGGGCTGTTATAGATCGGTGGCGGGCTGTTGTGGATCAGTGGCGGGCTGTTGTGGATCGGTGGGGGGCTATTGTGGATCAGTGGTGGGCTATTGTGGATCAGTGGTGGGCTATTGTGGATCAGTGGCGGGCTGTTGTGGATCGGTGGCGGGCTGTTGTGGATCAGTGGTGGGCTATTGTGGATCAGTGGTGGGCTATTGTGGATCAGTGGCGGGCTGTTGTGGATCGGTGGGGGGCTATTGTGGATCAGTGGTGGGCTATTGTGGATCAGTGGTGGGCTATTGTGGATCAGTGGCGGGCTGTTGTGGACGAGTGGCGGGCTGTTGTGGATCAGTGGCGGGCTGTTGTGGATCGGTGGCGGGCTGTTGTGGATCGGTGGCGGGCTGTTGTGGATCGGTGGGGGGCTATTGTGGATCGGTGGTGGGGTATTGTGGATCAGTGGCGGGCTGTTGTGGACGGTGGCGGGCTGTTGTGGACGAGTGGCGGGCTGCTGTGGATCGGTGGCGGGCTTTTGTGGATCGGTGGCGGGCTTTTGTGGATCGGTGGCGGGCTGTTGTGGATCGGTGGCGGGCTGTTGTGGATCGGTGGCGGGCTATCCCGGATCAGTGGCGGGCTACTGTGGATCAGTTGCGGGCTATTGTGGATCAGTGGCGGGCTATTGTGGATCGGTGGCGGGCTGTTGTGGATCAGTGGCGGGCTGTTGTGGATCGGTGGCGGGCTGTTGTGGATCAGTGGCGGGCTATTGTGGATCAGTGGCGGGCTATCGTGGATCAGTGGCGGGCTGTTGTGGATCAGTGGCGGGCTTCTGTGGACCAGTGGTGAGTTATTGTGGATCAGTGGCGGGTTACTGTGGATCAGTGGCGTGCTGTTGTAGACCAGTGACGGGCTGTTTTGAGTCAGTGACGAGTTTCTGTATAACAGCGGCGGGCCTTAAGTAACGCATGACTGTCGCCGCGCCGATTTTCACGAATCTCACGCTTGTTCGAAAACATTTGTAAATAATTCGTATACCGAATTTCAAAACCGTCTGACAGTCAGTTTAGTTGCTGATACAAGGTCACAGGCGGATGCATAGATTAACGGACGGACGAACGGCCCTAAATTAAGCCACGACCACTTCCTCCCACGAGCCTTCAAATCCTTTACACGTCATCATACCCTCATTTGACACTCTGTAGAGCCAGCACTGACGACAGCGTGAAATGAACCACAAATTCCAAACCAGTAAACACACACAGCACGCACAGCACTGCCAGACCAGAACAAGCAAGATGTGTCTGATAAATTCTAAAAGGTTCTGACGACGGTATATACCATTGAGAACTAATTGTCTTCTGGACTTTGTCCATCGTCGGATAAAATATTATTATATTATTAAAATATAATATAATATATATTAATTCATTCTGCAGTCTGTCTTACGACAGGTCCGTAGTCCCTTTCAAAGCGAGTTCTCCACACAGTGCGATCTAGTGCTTCCTCTTTCAATTTCCAGTATCTTATCTTTTCCTTAAGGACATCCAGTAGCTGCTTACGTCTTCTCCCTCGTCTTCCCGTCATTTCTATCCTTCCCTCTAACTTTCCTTCAATCACATGTTTCAGAAGGCAGTTTCTGCGCAAGATGTGACCAATCCAGTTAGCCTTTCTTCTTTTTATTGTATGTACGATATTCCTCTCCTCCTTCACTCTATGTAATACTTCTTCATTTCTCACACGATCGGTCCAACTGATCTTCTCCATTCTTCTCCAGCACCACATTTCAAAACTTTCCAGATACTTCTGATCTACTTTCCCAAGTGTCCACGTTTCAGCACCACACAAAGCTATGCTCCAAATGTAGCACTTTACTAGTTTCTTCCTTAAATTTAAGTCCAGTTTGCTGGTGAAAACAGTCTTCTTGTTGTTGAACGCTGCTTTAGCCATGGCAATTCTGGATTTAATTTCACGTGTACACCTTGCATCATTTATATATTATATTTTAAGATTTCATCCGGACGATGGACAAAGTCCAGAAGACAATTAGTTCTCAGGACGTGTCTGACATGGCCCGCAGTAGGCTCAACATTAAAACCGCTCGCTAACATCACGCCGTGTACCCTCAGTCAACAACCTGTATTGTTAACGAATAACAACGGCCCACATTACGTTGTAACGACCAGACCTTTTGCAAATAGAGACGCCGCAGCCCACAACTGGCGCCGCTTTACAGTTACCATGGTGACAGAGCGTCCTCTGAGAGCGGGGGTGGTGAAGGGATTGGATGTGGCTATGGGTGGTCCATAGATACGTCACAGGATGTCTGTCACTACGTGAGGTCCGGATTGCCAACGGACACGGACATGTCTTTGTATTATATACATCGTGTATCTTATCACGATCTTCGTAACCAACAAATGCACTAGATAGAATACATATATAATTTATATTAAAGACCCCTACATATGTTTCGACAAACAAGGTGTCATCTTCAGGGGGTTAATCACAAAGGAGTGCAAGATCATTGCATCAAGTTATATGTTTTGGGTTGTTAATGGTTGATATTTTAACCGTGTAAATTTATGTGATGATCTTGTATTCTTTTGTGATGAACCCCCTGAGGATGACACCTTGTTTGTCGAAACAGATGTAGGGGTATTTAATATACATTATACAGGGTATACACAAAAGAATGGTGCGGTTTCAATAGTGAATACTATTGAACGCGCACCATTCTTTTGTGTATGCCCTGTATATGTATTTTATCTAGGGCACTAGGGCATTTGTTGGTTGTTATTAAGAACGGACATGTCTGTTTTCTGGTCATGGCTCGATCCCCCACTCAACAAGGCTACAGGATGTCAGATTAAACTCTGCAGCATGCAGTTCAGTGATTCTCTGAAGACTTGTGACAATGATTGATTCATGGTAAGAATATTCTTTGGACATCCTCCAATGTGACAAACTTTATAAGAAAATTAAAGAAAATAATATTTAAAATCCCCTTCTAATTTAGTATAGTGACTAGGTTACAGTTAAACTACCAAGTAATTCGGGTTCGATTCCCGGAAGGAGTTAGAAATGTTTCGTTTTCCTAAACGTCCAGAATAGTTCTGGGGTCCACCCAGCCTCCTATTCAGCAAACAGCGAAGGCTCCTTCCCTGGGGGTAAAGCTACTAGGGCGAGAAGCTGACCAATAACCTACCACCTAGTGCCGAGGTTAAAAATGAGTGGAGATATACCTCTATTTGCTTGATATGCCTTTATGGCGTTGTCACTTGACACAAAATACATTGTATCTCAGTTACAAATACCTATCAGTTAATGATGTAAAAATCTTAAAATTGTTATAATAAGTGACAGCTCACTATATTACTAAAAACAATTTAAATATTTAGCTGTCACACATTTTAAACAATTTTAAGATTTTATATTTAGAAGCAACATGTCTTATGTAATAACTACAGGACCGAGGTCTCAATCTAACAACACAAAACATGCGAATGTAATTTATTTTTATGTTGCGAAATGGCTTGAAGATGACTAAATATTGGTCGAAACATTTTACCCTGTAATTTGACGATCTGATAGCAATATCAATAAATGGGAACCAATGGGTTTCTGGACTTTGACCATCGTCCGGAAATCTAAATTAACTAGATAACACGACGTTTCGGAAACTGGATCTTCTTCCGTCCTCAGGTGAAGGTGAGGACGGAAGCAGATCCAACTTCCGAAACGTCGTGTTATCTAGTCATTTTAAATTTCCGGACGATGGACAAAGTCCAGAAACCCATTAGTCCTCAATGTTACGTACCGTCGCCAGAACCATTTAGAATTTATCAATAAATGGCTTTGCTGACGGAAACTAAATGCTACTTTCTAAGAAGGCATTGCTAAGGGGAATATTTTGACCTAGGAGTTTGAAAGTAACAGGAGACTACAGAAACTTGCATAATGAGGTGCAAGGAGTTTGAAAGTAACAGGGGACCATAGAAACTTGCATAATGAGGAGCAAGGAGTTTGAAAGTAACAGGAGACCATAGAAACTTGCATAATGAGGAGCAAGGAGTTTGAAAGTAACAGGAGACCATAGAAACTTGCATAATGAGGAGCAAGGAGTTTGAAAGTAACAGGAGACCATAGAAACTTGCATAATGAGGAGCAAGGAGTTTGAAAGTAACAGGAGACCATAGAAACTTGCATAATGAGGAGCAAGGAGTTTGAAAGTAACAGGAGACCATAGAAACTTGCATAATGAGGAGCAAGGAGTTTGAAAGTAACAGGAGACCATAGAAACTTGCATAATGAGGAGCAAGGAGTTTGAAAGTAACAGGAGACCATAGAAACTTGCATAATGAGGAGCAAGGAGTTTGAAAGTAACAGGACACCATAGAAACTTGCATAATGAGGAGCAAGGAGTTTGAAAGTAACAGGACACCATAGAAACTTGCATAATGAGGAGCATCATAATTTGTAATCATCAGATACAACTAGGATGATACATTCAAGACGATGACACGGGTGGTGCATGTAGCAACAACAAACAATCAAACATTTCGTCAAACACAACTACCTGTTTATTATAACATAACCATACTGAATTTTGACTTCTGCATCATCATCATCATCATCTGTGGTGCTACAGCCCTTGAAGGGCCTGGACCTCTGCAATAGCCTGCGCCTCCATCCCTCTCTATCCTCCGTCATCCTTCTCCATCCTCTTATTCCTATTTTCTTCAGATCTTCCTCCAGATCGTCCACCCATCTCAGTCTGGGCCTTCCCTTCCTCCTGCTGCCCCCTGGTTGTCCAGTGAAAATTTTCTTTACCACTATTTCTTTTGGCATTCTTTGTACATGCCCTGCCCATCTCATTCTTGCCCTTTTTATTTCCACAACTATGTCCGGCTTCTGATATAACTGTTGTATTTCGCCATTTGTTCTTATTCTCCATTCCTCTCCCTCCCTCACTGCTCCATATATTCCCCTGAGTATCTTCCTTTCCCATCTTCTCAGCATCTCCTCCTCCTTCTTTGACTTGTGCATAGTGCCGTATTAAATTCCTATTTATATATTGCTTGTTGAAGTAAAAATTAGCGTTACACTTCAGTGGCCGATCCCAGTGGCAGTGCGGTCTAAGGCGTGGGTCTGCGGCCGCTCGCTTACTGGGATTGTGGGTTCGAATCCCGCCTAGGGCATAGATGTCTGTCTCTTGTGAGCGTTGTGTGTTGTCAGGTAGAGGTCTCTGCGTCGGGCCGATCACTCGTCCAGAGGAGTCTTACCGAGTGTGGTGTCTGAGTGTGATCGTGAAGCCTCGACAATGAGGAGGCCCTGGCCCACTAGGGGCTGTTGCGCCACAAGAAAAAAATTGTGTCACGTTGTAATATACCACTTGCCATTTACAATAGACGACGGTATGCTTTAAGACCATATAATTCCGTTGTGTAATGATACTTCCTAAAGATGACCAATATTAATAGCCGAAACATGCCGGATATATATGTTTATATATGTTTAGTAGTGCAATTGGTTGGTAATATGTATAATGTTGTTTATCTAGCGCATGAAAAATGTATATCAAATGAAATAATCCGTCCAACACAGCTATTTGTCTATTATAACACGGTACGCATTGGAGAGGGGCGCGCGGTGGCGCAGTTGGTTGAGGCACTACGCTACAAACCGGAACGTCGCGGGTTCGATTCCCGATGGTGTCATTGGAATTAATTCCTTGACATAATCGTTTCGGTCGCACTATAGCCCTGGGGTCGACTCAGCCTCTAACAGAAATGAGTACCAGGAATATTTCCTGGGGGTAAAGGCGGCCGGTGCGTAGGGCTGACAACCTTACCACCGTCATGTGCCGATTGTCTACAAATCTGGGAGCCTCAACCTCCTGGACCCCTCAGGGCCTGTCTAGGCCTGTAATGGGGTTGCTTTACCTTTACGCATTGGAGAAACGATAAATGCATTTGAAGTTTCGATAATACCTCAAGTGAAGAGGCATTTGGCACATATACATGCAGATGGTGGAATTATGTAAAATTTAATGGGGTGTGGACTGGATTAATTTCGTTCAAGATGAAGACAAACGGCCGACTTTTGTAGGCACGGCAATGAACTTGCAAGTTTGGTGAATTTCTTGAATAGCTGAGTCACTCTTGACTGCTCAAGAAGGGTTGTGTGTCGCGGCGTTGCTGTCTTTAGCCAGCCAAGATTCCCCAAACACGTATCAAGACCGTATAATGTATTTTTTTCTAGGTTTGTACTACATTACCATGGCGTGCTGACGCTCTCTGAATACATAACAGCTTCCAGCTTCATCCATACGAAACATTATATAGCAAGACAGGATGACTGCGACGGCCATGAGGGACGCAAAATCTATATAAGTAGGGAAAGCCGAAAGCTAGGCTAAGTAACCTCGAACCTGCTACAAAGAGAATTCCCCCCCCCCCCCCACCAAATGTTCGTTCAGCAAATGGCAGTCAACATATGCTACCCTCCCTCACACATATAAATTATCACCGAATGCTTTACTCCACGATGCCATGCTATGGTATTCTGAACACATTTTCAACTCCCCCCCCCCAACACTTGTATTCCCCTCGCCCTATTTTTCTCTCTCATCCCATAACAAAAACGAACCCTACCGCGTTTTGTGATTACCAACGCATGTGCGAGCATTTGAATGTCCTGCAAAAAAAAAAAAAAAAAGGTACAGGGTGATCTTTACTGAGAGCAACATTTAATTTTGTCACAAAATTAAAATAATCTGTACAGAACCCACTATTTCTGCACCTAAGATAACAGCAGACACAGTCCTCGGTGCATAAAATGTTCCGAGATGCCCTCCTATAAGGTGACATGTTGAAATCGAGACATAATGTCCTGTAAAAAAAAGTACAGGGTGATCTTTACTGAGAGCAACATTTAATTTTGTCACAAAATTAAAATAATCTGTACAGAACCCACTATTTCTGCACCTAAGACGACAACAGACACAGTCCTCGGTGCATAAAATGTTCCGAGATGCCTCCTATAAGGTGACATGTTGAAATCGAGACATAATGTCCTGTAAAAAAAAGTACAGGGTGATCTTTACTGAGAGCAACATTTAATTTTGTCACAAAATTAAAATAATCTGTACAGAACCCACTATTTCTGCACCTAAGATACCAGCAGACACAGTCCTCGGTGCATAAAATGTTCCGAGATGCCCTCCTATAAGGTGACATGTTGAAATCGAGACATAATGTCCTGTAAAAAAAAAGTACAGGGTGATCTTTACTGAGAGCAACATTTAATTTTGTCACAAAATTAAAATAATCTGTACAGAACCCACTATTTCTGCACCTAAGATAACAGCAGACACAGTCCTCGGTGCATAAAATGTTCCGAGATGCCCTCCTATAAGGTGACATGTTGAAATCGAGACAAATGTCCCGTAAAAAAAAGTACAGGGTGATCTTTACTGAGAGCAACATTTAATTTTGTCACAAAATTAAAATAATCTGTACAGAACCCACTATTTCTGAACCTAAGATAACAGCAGACACAGTCCTCGGTGCATAAAATGTTCCGAGATGCCCTCCTATAAGGTGACATGTTGAAATCGAGACATAATGTCCTGTAAAAAAAAAGTACAGGGTGATCTTTACTGAGAGCAACATTTAATTTTGTCACAAAATTAAAATAATCTGTACAGAACCCACTATTTGTCACCTAAGATGACAGCAGACACAGTCCTCGGTGCATAAAATGTTCCGAGATGCCCTCCTATAAGGTGACATGTTGAAATCGAGACATGAAATGATGCAGCACAGCGTGTAAAGTTTCACTGGAGAGTTAAATATCATCTTGCCGTATTACCTCATTGCCTGTGCGACGGTTAGTGATGGACATTTGTCACTGAGAGACATCCACGAAGGGGGGAAAAAAAGTCACGTGACACTAACATGACAAAGTTTCGAAAAAACAGAAATCACCCTGTATTTCCGGACAGTATTACAAACGTGGCGGCCTGCCTACGTATCGACACACATAGAACACTAATGCGACACACGTGGCAAGCATTTCAATATACCACAATGTGACCCTAGGTGCTACGGCGGAAAAACAAATATAGCCTCTATGTGCCATATTGAAAGGTTCAGCGCATAACACTTTGAGTGTCGAATCGTTTCACACACAAAAGAGGGAAGTAACACGTTTACAGATATTTTTAGACCGTGCATGAAGTCCGTTCCATCCAGCGAGACAAAGAGATGCTGCATAGGAAATGTTCGGCGAAGTTTTAAACATAACATGCACTGTACATATAACGTAACACTGAAACGCGTTCGCGTAACCATTGTTGCGGTGGAAAAGCAATAAGTATTACATATTCTGAGTGTGTGTCTGTAGCCTTAGTTATCCAGCATGCAAAGCGCATGCGCCGTATTATATTGTCATCTGTGGCCTGTCTGGCTCTACCATATTTTTTCTACATTATCTCATAAACGGCACGATTTTCGGAAAAAAGTTAATGAGCAAAAAAGTGTGTTTTGAGTTTCTCTACAAGTTTTGTCTGAAACATTTCTCATTCTAAGAAGAATTGAGTGAGATATGATCATAAATGTACATAGGTCTTCATGTAAAGTACCCGTTATTCTTGTCAGATTTTAATGGCACTCGTACTTTCTCGACAGATTCTAGAAAAATACTCATATATCAAATTTAATGAAAATCCGTCCAGTGGGAGCCGAGTTATTCCATACGTAAGGACAAAGACATGGCGAGGATAGTGGTCGCTTTTAGCAATTCTTCGAACGCTCCCTAAAACACTAGGTTTATTCCTTAAAATCCATACAAATATTCAAAAGCTGGAAAAAAAAGAATTTAGAGATATCAAATAAATGAATTCAGAGATGCGGAATGTTACGATGCGTTGTGTGGTAAAATGTGACCAACGTACTCTACCCTACCGCGCGGTAAGTCTTTGTGGACTGTTTTACTATAAAAATAAAGTCCGATGCTTCGAAACGTCGGTAACTGTACACGAGTCAACAAGGCATAACAACTCAGAAGACCTCCATCTTCAGCAACACAGCTGTGAGGACTTGAGACCTCTACATAAAGCACAGCAGGGACGTACCCAGAATGTAGCCAAAAAATATTACTTGAACAACAAATTGTTACAGTATTGACGGTATCAAGGAGGGAAAACCGGGATTTTCTACGCCACACATTTCATCTCCATCTCCATTTGTTTTGGGCATTAGCCAAATTTCTCACCGTCATTAAGGTTTACAGAATTATTTACTTTTCAGCAGACTGAAGTTATTACAGTGATGACATCAAGATGGATTAGATTGGCGGTTCATGTGGCACGTATGTCGACAAGAGAAAAGCATACAGAGTTTGGTGGGAAAACCAAAAGGAAAGAGACCGCTTGGAAGACCTAGGCGTAGATGGGAATATAATACATACATACATACATACATACATATATATACATTCCATGGATCCATAATTTTGTCACAAGACAAGAGGATGTGCAATAAGTCATAACATACAAAATCATACAAAAATGTGCATTGCAAAATGCTTTAAACATTCTATGTGAAGTCTTAGACGTCAGTATTACAGGTTAACAGTACTCATAAGAAATTGATGTACAGAGTAAAAGGAGTGTGCATTTAAGTATCTTCTTAGTGCTGCTTTAAATTGTGCCTTTTCATTCTTAAGATTTTTGATATTACACGGTAAGCTATTGAAGATCCTGATACTAGAATAGAATGTACTTTTCTGAAAGCATGATAGGTTGACAATTGGTCTATGAAGATGGTGCTTATTGCTTGTATTGATACTGTGTATTGATGAGTTTGTTTGAAAGCTTTCTTGAATATCAACGAGGAAGTTTATTAATGAAAATATATATTGGCATGGAACAGGCAAATCTCTAGTTTTTTTTATGAAAATTATCTGAAAGAAATGGGCTTGGAGGGAATTGACTGACTGGTCTTTTTTCAGAATAGAAACAACTGGTGGGCTGTCGTGAAGACGGTAATAAACATTCGGGTTCTAAAAAATTTCTTGAATAACTGAGGAAATATCTGCTTCTTAAGCACTTCGCTCCTTGGAGTTAGTTAGTTAGTTAGTTAGACAGTAGTACCTCTGTCTAAGCCTTTGAATAAATAAATTCAGCCAAATTACATTTAACAATTCAGTTTATGTCTCACAGTAAACACAAACGCAGATAGAATTTGGGAAATGAATCGACGTTTATTGTCAAATCATAAGAAATATGTGAATACAGGGCGTGTGAAAAAAATTGTAACTATTAAGGCTACACAGTCTATTGATGTCTGTTTTATGATTTTCACAACAAATGACGATTATGTCCCTAAACTGCACTAGCTGGCTAGTTTTGTAACGGACACTGACTTCTAAAACACGTTATAGAAGGAAAGATAGAAGGAAGTATAGAAGTGACGGGAAGACGAGGAAGAGGATGAAAGCAGCTACTGGATGACCTTAAAGAAACTAGAGGAGAGTGGGAATTGAAAAAGGAAGCACTAGATCGCACCCTTTGGAGAACTCACTTTTGGAAGAGGCTATGGACCTCTAGTAAGACAGACTACAGAATGATGATGACGGACTGGGTTTTCTGTGAGGTAGGAATTTAAGTTTCAAATATAATTTAAATCAAAGTTGATCTTCAAAAAAATTTAAGCATCCCACCTTTATCCTAGGACACGCAGTTTAGAAATCTAGTAAAGGACAGAATGAAAACACTCGACACCACACAGCAGTCGTTGATAATGCAGCTAAAGCCCAGCCCTTGAAACGTATGTTCATAACAAAGTCATCGAGCAGCAATAGCAAATCGCCGTGCATGTTCGGCAACTTCTCCGGCATAACTGTGACACGGGTCTGCATACCGCATTCGACAAGGCGTTCATTGGACATTCGCAGTGTTAAGTAGTATTTCACATATATATATATATTATTTATTGAATGTTTATTTATTAACGTCGTTCGTTTTAATGGGACAATCATAGATCATAGTCTAAGTTTTATTTCATGTTTCTTTATTTATCTATTCCTTATAATCAGTTACGTTCTCTACCAAATGCACATAATAAGACATAAATCATAAGTCTTAGAAAACTGCTACATGTTTCGGCACTGAGGTGCAATCCTCAGGGAGTTACAAATACAAAAGAAGTATAAGTGCCAACATATCAATCTTGGTAGTACAATTTCTGGTATTAGAGTAAGGTAAAGGTAAAGCATACCCATTACAGGCCTGGACAGGCCCTTAGGGTTCCAGGAGGTTGAGGCTCCCAGATTTCTAGACAATCGGCACATGAAGGTGGTAAGGTTGTCAGACCTACGCACCGGCCGCCTTTACCCCCCCAGGAACGATTCCTGGTACTCATTTCTGTTAGAGGCTGAGTCGACCCCAGGGCCATAGTGCGACTGAAACGATTATGTCAATGAAATATTCCAGTGACACCATCAGGAATCGAACCCGCGACGTTCCGGTTTGTAGCGCAATGCGTATTAGAGTACTTAAAATATTAGAATTATAAATTATGAAATGATAGATACCCCCTGATGGTACTTGCACCTTGTTGTGGTGGTGGGGCTTGTGCACCTCAGTGATCCCAAGAGCTATGCTGGCGATAGCGTAGCTACTGGTAGGGCCTCCCAAGCCAGATTGGTCGAGGGGGAGAGGTCAGACTAAGACAGGTACCCTGGTCCTCCAGGTTGGGGGTTGGTCATGGGGCTAACGACCCCATACCGTAAAAAATTCATGTTCAGAAGGATACAGCTGAAGAAACCGGATGGCCCAAAAGGAGACGACATGGCGAGAAAAAGGACATGCGAGAATTGAAAATAACCTCCTGGAATGTTAGGACACTATACACGGCAGGAGCTAAAAGGATGTCCTTAGGAACAAGACCAAAAGGAAGACCCAAGACAAGATGGAAGGACCAAGTGCATACTGACATGAAGGAGCTGAAGATCCAGTATACTCCAGATAGGGCAGAATGGAAGAAGCAGCTATATCGGGCCAAGGACCAGTGGAGTCTGTAGAGCCATCGAAGAAGAGGAAATGATAGATATAAAACTAGAGCGCTGTTGGCATTAAGATTACCGCAGTAGTGAAATGGAAATCTCCACTGCTGTGGTAATCTTAATGCCAACAGCGCTGTGATTTTATATCTATCATTTCATAATTTATAATTCTATATATTTAAGTACTCTAATACCAGACATTGTACTACCAAGATTGATGTGTTCGTGCTTATACTTCTTTCGTATTTGGAAATCCCTGAGAATGGCATCTCGGTGCCGAAACATGTAGCAGTTTTCTAAGGCTTATGATTTATATCTTATTATGTGCATTTTGTGGTGAATGTAACTGATTATAAGAATAATTCACGGAACGCACGATATCAAATTATCTATTGTTTCTTTATTTAACGGCGTTCATTTTAATGGGGCAACTACAATTTAAGTACGCTTTATTTCATACCTATTTATTTAATTACTTTTTGTTTATTTAACGACGCTGCCAGTAATTCATAATGGTCGGTTAATTAGTGAGCAATGAATTGGTAACGACATATAAGGAAGTGTTTTTTTCCCCCAGTGGTTCTACAGCCCCTTGGGGGCCTAGGCGGCCTCATTTTACGACGCTTCACGATCACACACATTAGACACACCACAGTCGGTAGGACTCCTCTGGACGAGTGACCAGCCCGACGCAGAGACCTCTACCTTACAACACACAACACTCACAAGAGACAGACATCCATGCCCCCGGCGGGATTCGAACCCGCAATCCTAGTAAGCGAGCGGCCGCAGACCCACGCCTTAGACCGCACGGCCACTAGGATCGGCTAAGGAAGTGGTAAAAGGTAAAGCAACCCCATTACAGGCCTAGACAGGCCCTGAGGGGTCCAGGAGGTTGAGGCTCCCAGATTTGTAGACAATCGGCACATGAAGGTGGTAAGGTTGTCAGCCCTACGCACCGGCCGCCTTTACCCCCCAGGAAATATTCCTGGTACTCATTTCTGTTAGAGGCTGAGTCGACCCCAGGGCCATAGTGCGACCGAAACGATTATGTCAAGGAATTAATTCCAATGACACCATCGGGAATCGAACCCGCGACGCTCCACATTCACCAAACTTAAGCCCTGTACAACAAGTCATACACCTACGACAGAAGTGTTTCGGTTAACACGAACAAGCTTCAGTGTCATCGCATAATTAGGGAAACTCTAAAGGTAATCCCAAAAGATGAAGCAATGAATATTTATGACAAATTTTACATTTATAAATATGGAAAAAAAATACAGGACTAAATTATAAGTGAACAGAATAAAGATGGGTATGGCAGTTTGACATATTGATCGATCACTCAATCAAGAATAATCGATAGCCCGTGTAATCCTGGAAGGAGTGACATGCAGAAGTGTACAATCAGCCGTAGCTGGCAAGCAAGATACTTCCACCGATCAAACACCAGGGGTAGAAGAAACGTGCGACACTATCATATACTGAAAATTATAATAAATAGTACGAGATTACATTGGGCAGTACTACAGTTAGAAGCATATACAAGTAGAAACTGAATTACATACATATCAACAAAGAAAATTTTCGGAATTTGTCCATCGTCTAGTGTTTAAAAATACCACCTCACATCACACATTAATGCTTGCGTTTGTTCCTGACACATCTGACATTTGGCCCCCCCCCCACGTCACCTGTCCCCCTCCAATAATGTTCAACAACAAAGACACGGCCTACAGAACGGCACTGCATAAGGCTGCAGCCGCGCCTTCAGAAGGAATCTGCCCCACGGGGATTCCCCACGGACTGATGCCCACAGCATAACAAGAGAGGCGGTGACCGCAAGACAATCGATACTAACATAGCTCCATAATCGATTTATTGGTTTCCCTAGAGAACAATTGAAACTGAGGGAGGAAACAGGAGGAAATAACAGATCATGAGACGGAAGTGGTCACTTATACGTTGTCGGTGATGCTTGGTGTGCAAAGTTAGAACACAAAGTGTAGTTACATGAAATGGCAAAACACGTGTTGTAAATGTAAGCACATTACGTGTCTTAAAGCATATGTAATTGCGATAAACAGCACAAATATTTAAATTTATTTCTTCACAACATGATTGCGTAGTCTCATTTATTTAGATGAAATAGTTATGTGACTCACCACCATATAGTGCTGAGATTAAGAATGAGTGGAGCTTATCTCTACTCCATCCATACGCTTTCATGGCGTGCACAAAAGCAAATTTAACTTCCACCGTAATTTTGAGGGTGCAGTTTACGGAATTATTATTATTGTGTTGTGGATCGAATTTACAAATACAGTCGAACCCGGTTATAACGACATCGGTTTATACGACATCTCGCCTATACATTCAGAAATTCTGTGGTACCAATTAATTCCTCACTGTTAACCATAACATTATACACTGCTCGGTTATAACAACACACGTTTATAACGACACAAAATATTCAGTCCCTTTCATGACGTTATAACTGAGTTCGACTGTATATGAGCCCGTGTTACCACGTGGGTTTTGAAAGTATTGTATTAAAAGCAATCGAATAAAGGCGCTTCCATCTAGGCTGCTTTAAAGAGTTTTTTTTTTAACGAACAAGACATGAAGCATTTCAAGAGAAATATCCGGAATTTCCCGTTACAAATAACGACTTTTCACTTCCCCCCCTCCCTATGGCTCGACAGCTCCTTGGGGGCCTAGGCCTCGTCATTTTACGAGGCTTCACGATCACACTGACAGACACACCACACTCGGTAGGACTCCTCTGGACGAGGGATCAGCACGACGCAGAGACCTCTACCTGACAACACACAACACTCACAACAGACAGACTTCCATGCCCTAGGCGGGATTTTTTTTTTTTGCCTGTCCGGGGTTTTTTCCCTTTGATCCATTTTTGTACTGTTTCAATCCTTTCGTCCTTCATGTCACTTTACGTTCCATGCTACCGTCCTTACAACAAACACAACACAAACATCCATGCCCCCGGTGGGATTCGAACCCGCAATCCCAGCAAGCGAGCGGCCGTAGACCCACGCCTTAGACCGCACGGCCACTGGGATCGTCACTTTTCACATATACTCAAATAAAATCGACTGTAATAATGTTCCTTCAATTCTGTTAATTTTCCCCATCTTCTAGCTGCCAAAACGAAGATGTTTTAACTATATTACACAGATGTCAACAAAACGAGAGAAAAATATAGGGGTTAACTTTAACTTCTTAATTAGAGCTTGGAGTTTCATTACAAAGAGAGATGGGGGTACATGAATCACGTGCGCAGAACACCACAGGCAAGAAAGCTTTGTTACAGTCCGTCGTGTTATCACGTGACGGCTGTATAATTAAGCCAGAGGCCAGAAAACAGGTGAACTTTGACACCTGCAGGCCTGTTGCTGTAGCAACCTACCAATATGGATCAGTTCACCTCTTACAATCTTAATGCAAGCCGTCCACACAGCCCAACACCATCAGTTGCATCATCATTACTTGATTTGTGTTTGTTTGATGTATTACGATGGTTTATTTGACATAAATGAATAAATCTAAATGACAGGTTCACAACCATTATATTCATAAGTACAGTATCAAGTACACTTTAATAATAGATATGAACCACGACTACATGTTTCGACTAAATCAGCCATTATCAAGTCAATTCCAGATATTTCTAATTGTAAGTATAATGAATATAACGACTCACTTCGGTGTTCGTTGCAAAATATAATAATAATACAGTTTGTTATTATTAATATTATTATTATTATTATTGTCACCTTTATGCAGGGTAAAGGTAAAGGTAAAGCAATCCCATTACAGGCCTAGACAGGCCCTGAGGGGTCCAGGATGTTGAGGCTCCCAGATTTGTAGACAATCGGCACATGAAGGTGGTAAGGTTGTCAGCCCTACGCACCGGCCGCCTTTACCCCCCAGGAAATATTCCTGGTACTCATTTCTGTTAGAGGCTGAGTCGACCCCAGGGCCATAGTGCGACCGAAACGATTATGTCAAGGAATTAATTCCAATACACCATCGGGAATCGAACCCGCGACGTTCCGTTAGTAGTGTAGTGCCTCAACCAACTACGCCACCGCTCGCCCCCCTTTATGCAGGGTATTAACAATTATGTACCTGACACAAACCATGTCTCTACGTTCTATACTGTTCCAGCTATTCTGTAGTTACAATTTACGCTACACGTAACGCTATTCCCCACGTTCAATGTTCTGTACTTACATCAGTACTGTCCGCAGTATTGTGCAGTGCCAGTATGGCTGTTTTGTGTAGTTACTTGATATCGTGCTTTGACGGTATGTTGCTGAGGTATTTGCTGAATTATACCGATATGGTTCCAGTTGCCACTATTGTTACTGCTATCACCTCTGTTTTTACATTGCACATGCGCTGTATTTCTAGTGTAAGGTCTTTACATTTTAGAATATTCTCAGTTTCTTTTTTTATCACATTGTTGTCTGCTGAAATTGCAACAGCTATTAATACACATGTTCTTTATTATTATTATTATTATTATTATTATTATTATTATTATTCAGAAGGGAATTTGTTACACTTAATCAGATGTGATGCCGATCCCAGTGGCCGCGCGGTCTAAGGCGTGGGTCTTCGGCCGCTCGCTTACTAGGATCGTGGGTTCGAATCCCACCGGGGGCATGGATGTCTGTCTGTTGTGAGTGTTGTGTGTTGTCAGGTAGAGGTCTCTGCGACGAGCTGATCACTCGTCCAGAGGAGTCCTACCGACTGTCGTGTGTCTAAAGTGTGTGATCGTGAAGCCTCGACGAAAAGAGGAGGCCCAGGCCCATATAAGGCTGTCGAGCCATACAAAAAAAAAAAATCAGATGTGATACTTCAGTACATTATTTTAAGGTGTTCTTAATAATTATTTAACTAATTTATTGTTTGTTTGTTTATTTGTTTTGGTTGTGTTTGTTTTAATTTTGTTTTGTTTACTGTCCATTGTTATTTGTGTTTGTATGTTGTGCTGTTTGTATAATTGGCCATCTGGCTGTTGACGGCACATTAATAAACTAGAATTGAATGAATTGAATTGAATTATTATATTGTCTCCTGTCACATGCCTTTTCTCCCTGGTACTTCTACTCTTGAACCAACGGTGATCCCCGCTCCGACTGCAGTACTTTCCGTATTATGTGCGATGTTCCAAGTACAGCTGTCTCTTGTAGTGTATCTGTTGAAATGTCCTCCTGGTACGGCTTCCAAGTTTTTTCTTTGAACCATTTACTCGGTATAATCATACATTTCATGTTCCACATTCACTGTATCTCTGTACATAAACTGTTGTATTTTAGTTTTTTCTGCTTCGTTTCACGTGACATTTCTGTCCGCTGGTATTGCCACGTCTATCAGTGTGTATGTTGTCTCTTTTTTTAAAATTATATGTGGCCTGTTTGCCATAACGTCTCTGCGTGTACTCCAACTGCCGCCACTAATTAAAAGAATGTAAGAGCTTATATGTCACTACTTGAAGATGGCAACAGATCCAACGCCCGAAACGTAATATATATCAAATATATCTCAAAAAGTGTTCAATGTCCGACGTAACATTCGTACAATTAATTTGATTTCCGTTGTAAAAAAGACTGTTACTGACGTAATATATATCAAATATATCTCAAAAAGTGTTCAATGTCCGACGTAACATTCGTACAATTAATTTGATTTCCGTTGTAAAAAAGACTGTTACTGACGTAATATATATCAAATATATCTCAAAAAGTGTTCAATGTCCGACGTAACATTCGTACAATTAATTTGATTTCCGTCGTAAAAAAGACTGTTACTGACGTAATATATATCAAATATATCTTAAAAAGTGTTCAATGTCCGACGTAACATTCGTACAATTAATTTGATTTCCGTTGTAAAAAAGACTGTTACTGACGTAATATATATCAAATATATCTTAAAAAGTGTTCAATGTCCGACGTAACATTCGTACAATTAATTTGATTTCCGTTGTAAAAAAGACTGTTACTGACGTAATATATATCAAATATATCTTAAAAAGTGTTCAATGTCCGACGTAACATTCGTACAATTAATTAGATTTCCGTTGTAAAAAAGACTGTTACTGACGTAATATATATCAAATATATCTTAAAAAGTGTTCAATGTCCGACGTAACATTCGTACAATTAATTTGATTTCCGTCGTAAAAAAGACTGTTACTGACGTAATATATATCAAATATATCTTAAAAAGTGTTCAATGTCCGACGTAACATTCGTACAATTAATTTGATTTCCGTTGTAAAAAAAAAAGACTGTTACTGCTGTCCTGATGTTGCTCGCGGGCCGCTAGTTACGTCTCCTAATTACTATCTATATTAAAACAACAAAAATGTAATAGCAACGCACTTAATACCCATTATATTTGTACGATGTAAGACTGCTATTACTTGTAACAAGCTTATTGTATTTCCTAAATAAGATGTATTCTTTGAGATAACAATGTATTGGATGTAACAAAATACTAATTCGCCTATTACATTCTTTTTAAGACAACTGGAAAATAATTAGTTTCAGGACGGTATTATGTTGCATCTTAGCACAGGTAGTATGGAAATATCGAATTAATTATGAAGAAGGTTTTATATTCTCTAAAGACGAGAGTGTTCGTAAGACTAATTAGTCTCTCCTTTCTATCTTCTTTTGTTCCGAGTCTCACCGTATCCCCTGTTCCACGTTCGTCCAGAAAATGTACATTTCACTACGAACTTTCGCCTAGTGCTACAAAAAAATGTACAGAGAGTTAAGAACGATGTATATATGACAAATATGTCTAAAAATTTAAGATAAAACACCAACAAATGCACAAATTATAAGGTGCAAATTTGCTCCCTATATCATGATTTACCCTACGCGTTTCAGCTCCTCATGAGCCATCATCAGGGGTTATTTTCTCTATTATAAAAGGTGCTTTACAAATGCTGCATCTGTGGATGGCACTTTTGATTATGCACTATTTTGGGCATAAGACACTTGTTCATAAGTTAAAAAACACACGAGTCATAAATCAAAGTTAAAATGATGGTTTGTTAAAAAATCTTGTTAAAAGCACTGTTCACTGCGTCTATTGTATAAAAAATTGTTTGCACTTCTAAAAGTTACAGTAGATCACACACTGCACCGTGCTGGTTGCGATGGACTCTGACGTGTACCGGCAATAGCTTTCCGTTGTTGTCATCCTGCTTAATATGTAGCACCAGAACCACTTCTTCTTCCTACTAATTTATACCACAACATCGAGAGGACTGCACTACGACATATTAAGCAGGATGACAACAACGGAAAGCTATTGCCGGTACAAGTCAGAGTCCATCGCAACCAGCACGGTGCAGTGTGTGATCTACTGTAACTTTTAGAAGTGCAAACAATTTTTTATACAATAGACGCAGTGAACAGTGCTTTTAACAAGATTTTTTAACAAACCATCATTTTAACTTTGATTTATGACTCGTGTGTTTTTTAACTTATGAACAAGTGTCTTATGCCCAAAATAGTGCATAATCAAAAGTGCCATCCACAGATGCAGCATTTGTAAAGCACCTTTTATAATAGAGAAAATAACCCCTGATGATGGCTCATGAGGAGCTGAAACGCGTAGGGTAAATCATGATATAGGGAGCAAATTTGCACCTTATAATTTGTGCATTTGTTGGTGTTTTATCTTAAATAATAAAATGCACGGTGAATTAAACCTTAAAATTATGTCTAAAAATGTTCACGACAAGTTGAAGTTCTCATAAAGGCTAAACGTGTGACAAAACAAATAGATTCTAAAATGTTCTGACGATGGTATATAACATTGAAAACCAACTGTCTTCTGGACTTTGTCCATCGCCCGGATAAAAAATATATATAAATATAAAATCACGACGTTTCGGAAGCTGCCTCCTACACTACGTAGTGTTTTTTTGATGCAAAGAATATTTGTCTTGTATTCTATCTTGGTTTTACGTCTGTTCCTGTATACGACAATTTTCTAATGCTTATTTATCTGTTATCTTCCTCAGACACATTCTGGCCTCAGGTATTCTTATAGCTGTGGTTCTACCGGCTGAGGATGTGATTGAGATTAGCTCGGTCTAAGGGGCTTATCTGAGTAGGTGTTTCCCCTCCCATCACCTGAAGACGGAAGAAGAACCAGCTTCCGAAACGTCGTGATTTTATATTTTTATATATTTTATCCAGGACGATGGACAAAGCCCAGAAGACAATTGGTTCTCAGTGTTGCAAAACCTTTATTCACATTTAGAAGTCCCTATGCTAATCACAAACTTTCAAACGTCTTTAATGAACTTGAAGGTTCGTTACCGTGTTCACAACATTTTTTCCATACCTTAAGCCACGTCAGTCCATTACACAGCCTTATATCTCATTTCTTTAACATACCTTTTCATATTATCCTCCCGCTTACGCCCTACACAGCATTTACCGATTGGTGTTTATAATGGATATGGCCGGTGTTCTCTATGAGGTAGGAGCTTAAGTATTATATGTAAAGCAGACGAACGCCAGTCTTCAAATAGTAAACCCTTTGCTCTAAAAACCACCAACTTATCTTTCCAAATTACACATTTCACCGTTCGCCAGGAAAATAAGAAAAATTTCTAGACAAATACTTCTCAACATTCGATTTTGACACTACTTTTATCAGAAGGACGAGCGGACGAAGCGAGGAAACCAAATAAAACGACACTATTATTCAAAATCACGCTCTATACTTCTCCCACGACTTTCCCTATCACTCACTATTGTACTATCGTTTCTGACTCCCCCTTTCTCCCATCGGCCATAATAAAGTTAATATTGTGTAATTTATTTTTACGCAGTCGGTCTGAACTGATATAACTATCAGCTAAAGTTTACCAAGCGATAGATGTCACTGCACGCAGTTATGTAACGTAATAATGTTTAAATTGAGATATACTGAGATTGCGGTATAATGTTAGATATACTGTGATTGCGGTATAATGTTAGATATACTGTGTTGAGGTACAATGTTACATATACTGTGATTGCGATATAATGTTATACTGTGATTGCGGTATAATGTTAGATATACTGTGATTGCGGTATAATGTTAGATATACTGTGATTGCGATATAATGTGAGATATACTGTGATTGCGGTATAATGTTAGATATACTGTGATTGCGGTATAATGTTAGATATACTGTGATTGCGGTATAATGTTACATATACTGTGATTGAGGTATAATGTTAGATATACTGTGTTGAGGTATAATGTTACATATACTGTGATTGCGATATAACGTTAGATATACTGTGATTGCGGTATAATGTTAGATATACTGTGATTGCGGTATAATGTTACATATACTGTGATTGAGGTATAATGTTAGATATACTGTGTTGAGGTATAATGTTACATATACTGTGATTGCGATATAACGTTAGATATACTGTGATTGCGGTATAATGTTAGATATACTGTGATTGCGGTATAATGTTACATATACTGTGATTGCGGTATAATGTTACATATACTGTGATTGCGATATAACGTTAGATATACTGTGATTGCGGTATAATGTTAGATATACTGTGATTGCGGTATAATGTTACATATACTGTGATTGCGATATAACGTTAGATATACTGTGATTGCGGTATAATGTTAGATATACTGTGATTGCGGTATAATGTTACATATACTGTGATTGCGATATAACGTTAGATATACTGTGATTGCGGTATAATGTTAGGTATACTGTGATTGCGGTATAATGTTACATATACTGTGATTGAGGTATAATGTTAGATATACTGTGTTGAGGTATAATGTTACATATACTGTGATTGCGATATAACGTTAGATATACTGTGATTGCGGTATAATGTTAGATATACTGTGATTGCGGTATAATGTTAGATATACTGTGATTGCGGTATGTTAGATATACTGTGATTGCGGTATAATGTTACATATACTGTGATTGGGGTATAATGTTACAGTTAGTCCACCGGATATTTATTTGAGGTTAAATCAGAAGATGAAGCCACAATTGAACGGAAATAAACGACACTTCATGAAACAGCTATCTAATAGCAATACAAAGAAGTCGACACATTTCATAGCCAAAAAATTTTATACCGACACGTGACGAAACCGAAACGAAGATCGAGAAAAAGCGTTAAAATTTTATAGAAACGAAAGCACATTAGATTTATGGCAGAAGGGTTGCCAACATTTGGGGAGGATAAAGTGCCTCTTCTTCTATCTATCTGCAGTGTTTCCAAGCTTCAACGCAAATGAATAATGCATTAATCGATAGTAGAAAACCTGCTCTTTTCACGGCATTTGAGAAGATGGGATTTATTTTGACTCGGTTAGACGACCGCGTGAGGAAGTGACGGGGGAGGGAGGAGGGCGTTGAAGAAGATTGTGTTACTTCGTGCCCTGAAACCGCACTTGGACGAAGCAATAAGCGAAAACGACAATCTTGTTAGCTTGTGGGAACATGGCGGCCGGGGGGATGGGGAACGCATCATTTCTTATGGCACTCCCGCCGAGAGGATAAACTCAGTCACGTGACAGTAAGTGTAGTCGGAACAGTGACTAAGCTTCAGGCCTGGACGATCCTGACTTCGATTTTCGAAACGGACAGGACTTTTTTCGTTCTTTAAAACGTCCGTACCGTCTCTGGGGCCCACCCAGCCGTCTGTATTGGTGGCTCTATCACTGACAGTGTGCACGGGGCATGAAGGTGGCCAATCACCTCCACCTAGTGCCGAGGTTATGAATGAGTGGAGCTATACCTCTAATCCCCCACATTACGTTTTTCTACGTCTTGCTTGGTAGTAGGCTGATGAGATATCGCGGCAACTCGTTTGGTGTGTATGTTTCATTCGATAGATCGATTCGCTCTCAAGCTATGTATTCGGCAGTTGATCTTTATTTCCTTTAGTTCGAACGCACTCTTCAGATAGATAATCGATATTAATCCATGTTACTTAGTTTGAATCGATTCTAACCGGTGGTAAACAATATTTAAGTGACAGATGAAATTAATTCTTGGTTTGCTCTACGAATCAAGAACTGAGATGACAGAGGCCGTGGAGTAGCGAGTGAATACTACGGTAGCTCGTAATACGACGAGCATATGGCCAGTGCATACGAGTACTCATATGTATTGCGTCAGCAGCACAACAAGCCGGGAGCTAAGAAGACTTTACGGATACACAAAGAGACAAATAACCAGAGCATATAAAACTTTTCCTCTTCAAAGTGATACAACAGAATAACGTGAAGCTGACAGTTCCTTATAACCTCCCCCATCACCGAACCTCCTACACTGCTGCCCGCTGTAACGACGTCTGCTCGCCGCTTGTGACCGCCTACCCCGACACTCTCCATTAATCCCCTACTGCCCCCAACAAAAGCCTCAGGATCGTAACATATGAGTACTGAAGTATTTCATGTAACGGCCGATATACAGCCCACATCCACTGTCTTCCTACCACAGTCTAACGTAATGGGCACAATATGGCTGACACGAGAGTAACAGTGTTTGCGGAATTTCACTTCTCTCTGCCACTAATTTAATTGCAAAAAGCGACTATCAGCTTCGTCATATCCGTCTGTCCGTTCGTCCACATGGCTCCCACTGGACGGATTTTCATTAAATTTGATACTTGAGCTTTTTTCAAAAAATATTTCCAGAAAATTCAAGTTTCATTAAAATATGACAACAATAACGGTACTTTACATGAAGACCTATGTACATTTATGATAATATCTCGCTGAATTCTTCTTAGAATGAGAAATGTTTCAGACAAAAGTTGTACAGAAAATCAAGACACACATTTTATGTTCTATACCTTTTTCCCGAAAATCGTGCCGTTTATGAGATAATGTGGAAAAATATGGTACAGCCAGACAGACCACAGATGACAATATAATACGGCGCATGCGCTTTGCATGCCGGATAACTAAGGCTACAGACACACACTCACAATATGTAATACTTATTGCTTGTCCACGGCAACAATGGTTACGCGAACGCGCCACAATGTTGCGTTATACGTACATGTTATCCTCAAGAAGAATGTGTCTATGAAGGAAACGGTGATACTTGAACAAACTTTAGCAATCTTCAGACTATACAAGAACGTAAATGTGGTACAAGATACGGAAAGCTGAAGACGACAGACACCAGCCATGTTCTGGCACAGAATTTAGTTGTATCTTGGAAGATCTTACTGAAGACAGAGATTTAGATGCAATTGCGTCTCGCCTATCACAGCAAGAAGCCCTTAAAACACTTGTGGGAAGGAAAACACATGTGACACGTCACAGTCCGACTGGCTCATTGATCACAGCATTATGACGGGTAACAGAAGAAAGGTTTGGGAGTGGGCATCACTGAGGGTAACAGAAACGTAATTTAGGAGTGGACACTGTTAAGGGTAACAGAAGAGTGGTTCAGGAGTTGACATTGTTAAGGGTAACAGAAGAGTGATCCAGGAGTGGCCATTGTTACGAGTAACAGAAGAGAGGGTCAGGAGTGACCATTGTTAAGGGTAACAGAACAGAGGGTCAGGAGTGATCATTGTTAAGGGTAACAGAAGAGAGGGTCAGGAGTGGCCATTGTTAAGGGTAACAGAAAAGAGGGCCAGGAGTGGCCATTGTTAAGGGTAACAGAAGAGAGGGTCAGGAGTGGCCATTGTTAAGGGTAACAGAAGAGAGGGTCAGGAGTGGCCATTGTTAAGGGTAACAGAAAAGAGGGCCAGGAGTGGCCATTGTTAAGGGTAACAGAAGAGAGGGTCAGGAGTGGCCATTGTTAAGGGTAATAAAACAGAGGGTCAGGAGTGGCCATTGTTAAGGGTAACAGAAGAGAGGGTCAGGAGTGGCCATTGTTAAGGGTAAGAGAAAAGAGGGCCAGGAGTGGCCATTGTTAAGGTTAACAGAAGAAAGGGTCAGGAGTGGCCATTGTTAAGGGTAACAGGTATGGTTTAGGAGTGGACATTAAGGGTAACAGAACACTAAACTCTGCGTCGGGCTGATCCCTCGTCCAGAGGAGTCCTACCGAGTGTGGTGTGTCTGAGTTGTAATCGTGAAGCCTCGATAATGAGCAGGTCTTGGTCCACTAGGGGCTGTTGCGCCATGGAAAAAAAAAAACACAACACTAAGACACTGCAAATATCTTGCCATTGTCTTAGTGTTTTTCTGTTTCTTTAGCTATAAGCGAACCCTTAGGCTGATTCCAGAATTACGAGATTGCATTCTTTTCCACCCATACTAATTTTTAGTATATTCTAAACTCGTAAATGTTTAAATTAGGTTATAGACCAACTGATGCACACTAAAACCACTTTTTTAAGTAGCTTCATTATTAAAATTGTTAAAAATTGTACCCCTACACGTGTTTCGATCCTAGGATCATCGTCAGGGTTTTTTTTTGCTAAAAGCTACAGTCACTTCAACACATATTTTAAATCATGTGTTGAAGTGACTGTAGCTTTTAGCAAAAAAAAAACCCTGACGATGATCCTAGGATCGAAACACGTGTAGGGTACAATTTTTAACAATTTTAATAATAAAACTACTTAAAAAAGTGGTTTTAGTGTGCATCAGTTGGTCTATAACCTAATTTAATATGACGAAGATGCACGGTGGCAACAGTGTGAAATTCGTAAATGTTTGATAATTGGTTTTACTTAGGACAGCATTATCGGCGAGAGCCATGTAAATAACACTGAAGACACATGAAAAACAAAAAAAGGTCAAGATTAATTGTAAGTATTTTGATAGGATAAGAATAAAATCTGACACTAAGTCAAAAAATAAAATTCCATGACTGATGGAATCGCGTAGTATTGTGTAAAACGTTGAAAGGTGCCGTGGAATATCGCGTGAACATTATGGTAGCCTATCATACGGCGGGCCCGTATTCCAGTAACCAATAAATGTTTTAGGATTCTTTGTGTAACAAATTCTGGAAGACTAAAAGAACTTCAGATTCCGGTACAGAATATACAAATAATTTTAGTGCTAGTGCGACAGTGATTGTGAGTCTGTGTAAGCATAGCAAAGTGCGACGATGGAAAAGCATGTCAGAAGTAGAATCCACATGGGAAGACGTAATTGGTCAGTAAATCACTCTGCCTTCACCGCAACGAGCTGGAAGGCACTCCTGCCGTGAGCTTGCATTATCGCTACTAAACTCACCAACACCCATATATTTCGCTGGTATGTCGTTGCCTGTTCGTCCGCACAATGCACTACTGAGTGTAGAGATGATTCGTGCTCTTGCATGCTTTTACTTCAGCCAAAGGTAGCCAGAAGTTTCGGTGTCGACTGTCGACAGTGTGTGCAGACGTAATCAGGGGGCGTTGCTAGGGGGGAGAGTGGTGTGGCCGCCTCCAAGCGGCAGAATTAAAGGCGTGTTACACAAGGCGGCGAAAATAATATTGTAAATTAAAAAATAGTTTTCTGCCCTCAATAAATTTTAAATTATTGAAACAAATAAATGGAATTTCGATAAATAAATGTGTATTTTGAGTTCATACTTTCTGTTAAGAACGACCATTTTGATTTCTAGCCCCGAAAGCCAAAAAAAAAAAAAAGAAAACCAGCTACGCCACTGGATAAAATATATTTTTGCATGAAATAAATTAGGTGAAAAAGAAGCATAAATCATGTTTATAGAGAATATTTCACGAAACTCAGAGTCAAAGATCACAAGGAGAACATATAGTTTAGTATCATTGGGAAATATGCTTAGGCAATGAGATCGGAGTTGAGTTAGCTCATAAGATAATGCAGTGATGAGTTGTGTGGTGTTCTTCATGAGTTGGGAACAGCACTTAGTTCGATAGACCGAGACAAATATGACACAATAATCAGTTGTCTCACAGATTAAAGTCTCAGCCCTCACGAATACAAAACAGGGGCTAACCTCCCCAACCGCGACAAATCAAGTCAACAAGATAGGCAATATACGTGTAACGTAACATTGTGGCGCGTTCGCGTAATGTTTGTACCTCCAGAGCGAACCTAACAATCTGAAACAATTTCATTCAAAGACAGCACTTTTACGGCGATTTAATGTCGCCAGCAATTATAAAACGTACTTAGGTCTTCATGTAAAGTGCCCGATATTTTTGCCCGATTTTAAACGAATTTCGACTTCCTCTAAAGATTTTCATAGAAGCCCGCAATAACAAATTTCATGGAAATCCGTCTACTGGAAGCGGCGCTGATGCATGCGGACGGACGGACGAATATGACTACAGTAATAGGCGTTTTTGGGGACTATGCCAAGGCGCGTAAAAACTTATCAGTTCATCCTAAATCACACGTTGCAACTGAAAAGGTCAATCGTACTTCTATTAGCTTAATATTAAAACAATAAAATATATATAGACTATAGGAGTACTGTTGTATTTAATATCCATGTACAGCAATAGTTATAGTCTACTGGTACTGAGTCAAACTGGGTCTATATACCAAAACAACTTTGATAAAATATACAGTCTAACACAACTACATTTATTGGAAAAACAATATTCTGTACAGCGTGTCCACAAAGTCCCTTCGGGGTTTTGAAAAATTGTGGCGCGCAAACAAATTGAGCTAGCCACATGCGGTTTGCGGCAGATTACAGTGAAACTCTGGAAGTTTTTTACTGACCTCAGTAGACCTCGTTGTGGGCTCCTTTTCGTTGAGTCTGGATGACTGATTTTGTCTCAAAAAGCCATCCCACACAACGCGCGCGTTCCTGCACACTCGCCACTTCACAAACAACTGACTGAGAAACGTAAAAATGGCCGCTTATGCCATCTGTTGGCGGCAAAAAACAAAAAACTTCCAGAGTTTCACTGTAATCTGCCGCAAACCGCATGTGGCTAGCTCAATTTGTTTGCGCGCCACAATTTTTCAAAACCCCGAAGGGATTTTGTGGACACATTGTATTTCAATAAACTACACGCTTCGTCCCTAATGAGTCACCATCTCCATTTATATAATAATATGTAAATATTTTATCTTGAATTTACTTAACACGTGTATTTTAGCTTTATATATCTGTACATCTGTAATTAATTAGCCACAACTACTTATTCCTTTGTTAACCACTTCCCTGAAGATGGCCAAAGTAGGCCGAAACATGTAGTAGGAGTGTCATATATTTATAAACTAGTCTTTTATTGTAGCGCAGTTGGAATAAACATTGTGAATATTGAGAATGTAAAATAAGCTTATGAAATAACATTACAGTATAATTTCTCGGTGTGAGATCTGACCCCAAAAACAAAACATTCTTTTTCCAATAAATATAATTGAGTTATACCGTATCGTTTAATATATTCACATATTAGGAAACAAAAAAAAAGGGACGTCACATATCAAGAAAAAAAAATCTAAACCTCAATGCCAAGTTTCATCAAAATCCATCCAGAAGTTCCCGATATCAAGCATTCGAACGAATGAAGGTGCGCAACAGATCAGTTTCACTTTCACACCATGCACTTTGTCCAAAAGAACACAACAATTACACGCTAAGTACACATTATAATGTAAAGGAGTAAGTTATTCCACAACCGGGCTGAGGCCACTTGCAAGCGGTGCCCCCTACCTTGATCTGGTACACCCACAGCGGAGTCTCCGTCCCCGCAGAGAAGCCCACTTCCCCGCCAAACACGTAGATACCGTCTCTGTAAGCGACTGCCGAGTGTTCCTGCAGACAAGGCGGTCGCTCCCCTGACGGCTGCAGCTGCTCCCACCGGCTCTCCGCTGTCGACAGCAGACAACAACCGAGAAATATATGTTAGACCTCTACAGGATCAGAGTGTGTGTTTGTGAGCTTACAGGTACTGCTGATGCAGTCTATGCCAGCGTTTTCATTTAAAAATTGTAAAGGTCTGTAGTTAAATCGGTTCTCATGTGCCTTCTAGCATCCGATTTCGCGGTCTAAAGACTAGAGCAGTGGTTCCCAAAGTGGGCGGTATTGCCCCCTGGGGGGCGGTGGGATTACCGAGGTGGGCGCTAATAGATACGAGAGGTGGAATGGAGCGCTGTATTATACATGGGGGCGCTAGTAGACAAGCAGTGCATTTATTTTTATAATAAAATTCAAATAAAGTAATTTTTGTGTTAAAAATAAAAAAAATTGAACTAAATTTCTCAGTATTTTAATTTATGAATCTTATTCAAGCACATATTGTTTTTTTTGATAAACTGTTGCTAGATGAATTATTGTTAATCATAAAAAATATAATAAATTTTAATTTATTAATTAACACATAAAACATTAAGTTTAACTGTTATAATTTTATTTAAACGATTTTTTTAAATATAAAATAAAAGTGGAAACAAAAGCGCATTTATGTTTTTTTAAAAAAGGTAGGGGGGCACTGTGGGTATGTATATGGAACCAAGGGGGCGGTGGACCGAAAAAGTTGGGAACCACTGGACTAGAGCCATAGGTTAAATTCGTAATATTTTGGTATACTAATAATATTAGTAATAATAATATAATATTTATTGAGTGCAGTTCATTCTTAGCTTGGGCTACCTAATGGTTAACCCCGGGCTGTCGTCACGGTTGGTAGCCCCTTCGCCATTAAATACGTGTGGCATTTACAGATTTGCATCTTAATAACAACTTACGTTTAACTTTGTCCAAGTACCTACCTACGACTGTAAACACAGTTTTGTTTACAGAACTTAATATTCTCTTATAAGCTACACCCTCCTTCATATTCAACAATTTTTTATTTAAAAATTCCGTTCTCCCATTGTTTCGTTTCCGGACATCTCAACAATACATGGTTGACATCCTCTTCAACCAAACATAACGGCCATATCTTCCTTTATCCATTTTCTTTTCAGTTCCTCTCAATTTCCATACTCCTGCTAACAATCGTGGTATCTCGTTTCTTTCCTACAACAGCATTATACAGAATATGTTCTTTTACCCCACCTAAAAGCAATGTCTCTACAGAAGGACAACTAACTCTTATTCAGACGTTTTTGCAACAATATTCTGTCTTTCATAATACTTTAGTAAGCAGGTCTATACAATTCTACAGAAGCTATAATATCAGGGAGACACAAACAACATCCAGCTAAAAGCAATGAAAATCAAACTGATCTCGCAGCGAACATGAGAAGGGAATGTAATGCAATTTGGTGACAACCCTCGCCTCTGAAGAGGATACGGTTAATACAGCACTTGGTGAAGCTAGAGAGAGAATTCCATTAACTTGAAGGCAGGAGTGTGTCAAACAAAATTCATTATGTTACAGGTACCGCGCGGGACAACACAGGCGGAAACAACGACCGCTGTATCCGGTCTGAACCCACTAAAGGCTGATTGATACACACAGGACAGGGTTTTGGTGGGGGAGGTCTAGGGAAAGAGAACATTTGGAAAACCTAGGCGTAGATGGGACGATAATATTAAAGTGGGTCTTCAAAAAAGTCGTGTTTCACAAACAAAATAATAATGACAATTTTTATTCAACACAACTATTTCTTATTTTAACACGCTACACATTACGACCTCTAAGGGCCGTCATCAGGCACTAACAGTTATTTGCCCTTAGGGGTCGAAACATGTAGCATTTTATAAAGTAAAACACTGTTTTATTATAAATATAGTTGTGTTAACTACAAATTGTCATCATGAAGTTTGATGCTGTTTTTGTGTCCGAGTGCCTGACAAAACTGAGGAAAGAAATCGACATATTAGATAAGGACGTATAGAGGAATGGAGATACAGCTCCAAGAATTCTTACTGTAAAGATGGTCTCTGGGGAGGGAATCATATATTAACGTCTTAGCCTGATGCATGTCACATTGCCCATATAAAAAGCCATGACAAGCGCAGGGTATCAAACCCAAGACTTTCTGCATGGAATACATCTTTACTTCCACAAAACGTTGCCCCACTACGCCTATATGAGCTAAGCCAGTAGTGCGGCCCCTCTGACTGGTCTTGACCTGCCACAACCGTAGTTAATTATTGTTCTGATATTCAGGTTGTGCCCTAGGCCTACTGATATTGCTTACCAAATGCCATTATAACGTGATTTAACAGACGAAATATGGCTCTAGGCACTGCAAATTTTGCGGTCCTGTAATCAAATCGATTACGCTAGCTGATGAAATTTCCACCCGGCTGTGAAGAAACCGAAGAACGGATACCACTGGTATAGAAAGTCGCGGTACAGTGACTGGCATTACTGTTGGAGGTCCCAGGTTCGAATCCAGATTGCAAAGATCGATTACCTTGGCTGACGTATTTCGTAGATGCTATTTTTTTTTACGACAGACATCCCGCTGTGTTTCATTTTATACTCATTTATAGTACACGATATTAATTGTGCTTTCGAAAAATTTGTATAGTACTTACACCAAGAAAGCTTCTTTCCTCCGTCTTTGTAAGTTCATCATTTGTAACCATAATCATGTCAAATACAGCAGTAGAATGGTTGGTATTCCTGCATTGAATATGGAGTCCCGGATTCAAATCTCACCCCGGATCATCGTTGACACTTTAATGGTTTAAGTCAGCAACTCCAGGCAAATTCTGACATAATATACAATCGAACCCGCTTATAATGACATCGGTTTATACGACACCTCGCCTATAGCATAAGATATTCTGTGCTCCCAATCAATTCCTCACTCCTAACCATAACGTTACACTACTCGGTTATAACGACACTCGTTTATAACGACACAAACTATTCAGTCCCCTTCATGACGTTATAAACGAGTTCAACTCTATATTTATGTCACAATCGCTTCCTGCCATATCCTTTCCAATTCATTATTTATTAATAATTACACCAAGCGATGCTATCTAAAGTCAGATATTGATATCATACGTAAATAAAGCACAAATAAACATGTGACTATAGATATGGCACCAATTAAGTTGGAAGTCTCGTTAAATATGAGAGAAGAAGGAAAAACACTTCTTGTAAACTTTTAAAATGTGAAACGTGTTAACATAGGCGGTATAGTAACTAGGTCAAGGGCTAGACATACGAGGGACGATGGTTCGATGCCCGACAGAAATGAGATATTTTTCTCCAATCCAAAACGTTAGACAAGTTCTGGGGCACACCCAGCGTCGTGTTCAACGAGTACAGGGGAACCTTTCCCCGGGTTTAAAGAAGGCCGGGGCGTAAAGCTGACCACTCACTCTCATCACGTACCGAGGTTAAGAATATGCGGAGCCATATTTCCATTCCCCCATATGTTTTAAGGCATGAATGGGGATACTTTTATCTTTACCTTTATCTGTTCCAAATTTTTAATAATTCTTGGATACAAAATCAGGAATGAATGATCTAAACACAAAGTCCAATATTTCCATCAGTAATCAGAAAAAGAAAGTTCATTTCCCGTTTTTTTAAGGAATTACGAACATAATTCTTGATCACCCTGTACAACGAACAGTTTCATGACGCTAGTGATGACGAATATAATAATTGGCAATGTAATAAAGTTACTAGCAGCGGAAGAACTCCAATGCCTCTGGCAGCAAGCATATCGAAAGCTGAGGCTTAATTATAAGTCACTTCGCTACATGCGATAATATACCCCTAAAATGAGAACCCTACGGCTTCTATGCAGAGAAACCGTACAATATTTCAATTTGAGACCTCGCGAAGTACACCGTGGAATTTGCTAATTAGAACCGGGCTCAAAATCAGACATTTTAACGCATTACGATTAAGTAAATGACACTAGCGACTTCATTCGCCCCTCTTATTTTTTTCCTTCTAAAAGAAATACTGTAGAGTTCTGAGTTCATGTGATCATCAAGGACCTCAACACAACCATACCAGTTCATGTGATCATCAAGGACCTCAACACAACCATTCCAGTTCATGTGATCATCAAGGACCTCAACACAACCATACCAGTTCATGTGATCATCAAGGACCTCAACACAACCATACCAGTTCATGTGATCATCAAGGACCTCAACACAACCATCCAGTTCATGTATCATCAAGACCTCAACAAACATTCCAGTTCATGTGATCATCAAGGACCTCAACACAACCATTCCAGTTCATGTGATCATCAAGGACCTCAACACAACCATTCCAGTTCATGTGATCATCAAGGACCTCAACACAACCATTCCAGTTCATGTGATCATCAAGGACCTCAACACAACCATTCCAGTTCATGTGATCATCAATGACCTCAACACAACCATTCCAGTTCATGTGATCATCAAGGACCTCAACACAACCATTCCAGTTCATGGATCATCAAGGACTCAACACAACCATTCCAGTTCATGTGATCATCAAGGACCTCAACACAACCATTCCAGTTCATGTGATCATCAAGAACCTCAACACAACCATTCCAGTTCATGTGATCATCAAGGACCTCAACACAACCATTCCAGTTCATGTGATCATCAAGGACCTCAACACAACCATTCCAGTTACAGTATTCCTTGCCATACGGCATGGCACGCCCACAGGTTGCGAATGAGAAGACGCCCTTAGACAAGGGACAGTAGTTGCCAAAACACTGAATAAGCACTCTCACCGGCCGAGAAGGGGTGGTCCTCAGGCTTCAGAGTTGGTCGCCGTACAAAATCACGTTACGAAATGATACACAGGGCCTCGGACCTTGGACATATTCTTTCGAATGGCGCTGAGAAAGATGTTCGGGCCTAAGAGGGAAAAAGTAACAGATAAACGGAGAAAACTACATAATGAGGAGCTTCAAGATTCGTTTTTCTCACTAGGTCAACAACTCAAGGAGGGTGAGATAGAAGGGCATGTGGCAGTGTGGGGGAGGGGAAAATGCATACAAGGTTTTGGTGGGGAAACCAGAAGGAAAGACATCACTTGGAAAAAGTAGGCGTAGATGGGAGTATAATATTAAAACGAATCTTAAAAAATAGGAAAGGAGGGCATGGACTGGATTCATCTGGCTGTGGATAGGAAAAAAGTGGTGGGCTCTTGTAAAAACGATAAGAAATGGAACTTTGAGTCGTAACAATGAGGGGAATTTCTTGACTGCTTGAGGAAGTATCAGGTTGCGAGATATCAAGTTTCCGCCGCGGTGTAGTTGAGACCTTCGCTCTTCTGGGATGTTACGCGGCATAAGTTCGTAGTTAATTGCCAACTTTTCGGGATAACCTATCGGTACCATCTTCAAGTGTCAAGCATTGCCAACTTTTCGGGATAACCTATCGGTACCATCTTCAAGTGTCAAGCAATCCAGTTTTTCTTGGACTGATTTGCTATGCATCAACAAAGCTCACGGACAGTCCCTTTTGAACTTGCACGTACTGACACCCTATTTTGAACTTGCACGTGCTGACATCCTATTTTGAAGTTGCACGTGCTGACATCCTATTTTGAACTTGCACGTGCTGACACCCTATTTTGAACTTGCACGTGATGACACCCTATTTTGAACTTGCACATGCTGACATCCTATTTTGAACTTGCACATGCTGACATCCTATTTTGAACTTGCACGTGCTGACACCTTATTTTGAAGTTGCACTGACACCCTATTTTAATTTCAATTGTTTTATTTTTGGTCCTAAAGTGCCGACGGTTCGTTCAGAGAACGGGTATATCGAGTAGTAATTTATAAGAATTAAAAATGGTTTTAGTGTGTTTTATTGTTTTGAAGTCTAAAACGGATTCTGACAATGCTGAATCCGGCTCGCAATCCAGTGAGATTAATTCCGGATTGTGCCGTACAATAAACTGAACACTGAAACACCCTGTATATTAATACTCACTCATTCAACCAACGAATGCACTTATAAATAAATTTTCACTATACCTTACATATGTTTCGGCCTTAATTTGGCCATCATCAGGGGTAACTTACTATGTACTTAATTAAGGCCGAAACATATGTAGGGTTAGCGAAAATTTATTTATAAGTGAATTCGTTGGTTGAATGAGTGATTATTAATATTAAGATGCACTGTGAGCACAAAGTACAAAAAAAACACCCTGTATATTGTTAATCAATCCATATTTACAAGGCGCATATTTAAGTTTGTGAATACATACACAGGTTCATCTACAAGGATTATTAAGTGATTCAGCAGCAATTTGTGTCTCCCGTGGTGCAGTAGGAGAACAATGAAAAGTGACAGGATGTTAAACTGACTTCATATCACATCACTTCAATCACCACAAAACATAATTTTATAAAAATGAACTAAAAGCCAGATCATGTAAAGATAAACGAAGTCGGCGCGTCTATCTATTAAAACAACGAGTACCAAAATGCAAAATTAATAAAATTACCACCTGTTAAACCAGACAGCATTGACGTTCAAAGTGAAGTTAGGCATTATCTGAATGGTAAATGAAATAGGACAGACACTGTTACGAACATTACTGTTAGCAAGTTTACAAATGCGTCTTCTAAACTGGGCTTTTGGAAAATGACTTCACCATTTTAAACCCCAGTAGTAACTATATGTACCACCTGCTGAAACCTCTCATAACTCTGCAATGTGTTCTCACAGTGTATTTATTTGCTTCGATAAAGATACAATTGCCGATCCCAGTGGCCGTGCGGTCTAAGGCGTGGGTCTACGGCCGCTCGCTTGCTGGGATTGTGGGTTCGAATCCCACCGAGGGGCATGGATGTCTGTCTGTTGTCAGTGTTGTGTGATGTCAGGTAGAGGTCTCTGCGACGAGCGGTCCCTCGTCCAGAGGCGTCCTACTGAGTGTGGTGTGTCTAAAAAGTGTGATCGTGAAGCCTCGAAAAATGAGGCGGCCTAGGCCCCCAAGGGGCTGTCGAGCCATTGGGGGGGAAAAAAATACAATTAAAAACGATATTCCTCTAAACAGCATTAATCGGTTGGACTTTATAGTGGAGATATTCTGTTCTCTGTGCGGTACGAATTAACATTTTATACGTAGTTAAGATTAGTTTCCGTTTATAAATAATTCATTTTGATTTGCCGTCAGGTCACTGCAAGATACCAGGTTTTCACGTCGATCCATATATAATTTTGTGTAGCAACACAGCTTGTACATTCCATCGAGTTTAGTGTTATTGGCGTAACTGTATCACGAATGGGGGACATGAGAAGTACATACAGGAACTTGGTGGGGAAATCTGAGGGAAAGAGACCACTTGGAGGACCTAGACATAGATGGGAGGCTACTATTAAACCGAATTAATGCGGCTCAGGGTAGGGATACGTTTGTGAAGAGGATAAGGAAGCTTCGGGTTCCATAAAATTCGGGGAATTTCTTGACTAGCTGAAGACCTGTTACTTCTAAAGAAGAAGTTAGTTAGTTAGTTAGTTAGTATAACTGTGTCATCCCTGAGATGTACAAGCTGTTGTTTGGTGCTTCTACACAAGTCTGTTTTTAAGAATATCTCGCTGAAATTTGAACGGCCTTCATAATGCTTTACTATTTCTGTGGCAAATCTTACATATTATAAAGAGTATGGTCAATCCACGTCCGACCGGACGAGATATCTCATCAGATCTGTGCCCTTCTGGGATATTACGAAACGTCGAATGGTAATCCTTTACCGACGTTTCGGGACAATTTATCGGTCCCATCCTCAACCGTAAAGAAGGCCAAGAAGTCCAAGACTTAATCCTTGAAAATGGGACCGATACGTTGTCCCGAAACGTCGGTAAAGGATTAGCACTCGACGCTTCGTAATATCCCAGAACACCGCAATTCTCATCAACATCACGGCGGAAGCCTGAAATCACGTCTCATGTTCCTCAGAACTGCAAAAAGTCTGAATTCTGTCAGTTCATGTAACAACGAAACAACTAAATTTTATTTTTCCAATGGCACAACAGCCCCAAATGGGCCAGGGCTTCCTCAGTATCAAGGCTGATCACACTCAGACACACCACACTCGGTAGGACTCCTCTGGACGAGTGATCGGCCCGTCGCAGAGACCTCTACCTGACAACACACAACACTCACAACAGACAGACATCCATTCTCCCGGTGGGATTCGAACACGCAATCCCAGCAAGCGAGCGGCCGTAGACCCACGCCGTAGACCGCGCGGCCACTGGGATCGGCAAACAACTAGACTAATGTGCTGTACAAATCGACCAACCCCAAGTACAAAGTGGTAATAGTGCAACTGTCACGCGATTGCTCTGCGTCTAGGAAAACAGAACGAGGAGGAAGAGAAACACTGAAGACAGCCAGGGATAGAGAGTGACTTGAATGCCTTTCAAATGAATTAGATGGCTGAGGGGAAATGGTAAATGGATGGCGAGAGGATCAGGGGAAGACAGGGCATAACTTTGATTAATGATCGTTCATTTCCACGCCGACGCATGGCTGTCTTTCCTTCTAGCTTCCACACACACACACGCACACACACACAAAGTCACAACTGTCAACACCATCATGCCAAATGAACCTCCATCCACGCATGGTGTAAAAAAAAAGTGCGTATGGGGTTCGAAATACGCATTACCATAGTACTCAATTTATATAGAAGCATTTTTATTGCTTTCAAAATCACGAGGGCCCATTCTTCTCCCCGATGGAAAAACATTTTTATATAAAAGGGGGATGGCTTTGATTTAATGTTATTCTTGAAAAAAACTGACTGACTGGCAAGTAACGCATTGCATTATACTTCATCGATGAAAGATCTGAGATTTTTACAGTGGTGTTGTTGAAGATTCAAATTTTTTTTTATCTGATGCCGTGTCGTTTGGCGAGTAGTTCCCGACGTTTCGAAAGATAATAGCATCTCCATTTTCGGGTTAAGTAGGCGAAGAATGTTCGACCCTGAAGATGGAGATGTTATTATCTTTCGAAACGTCGGGAACTACACGCAAAACGACATGGCGTCATCACGTACAAAAAGACCCCCGTCTCCAGATCGTATTTTAAAGTAAAAACTCACAAAACCGCACTATTCCAACGGTTGATTTATAGAAGTGGCTGCAAAGCTGCACAGGACAAAGTCGACTGTAGCCTGACGGTAGCGACAGGATATTAGAAGTCTGAACGAATGCGGAGCGCTGCAACGTTGTGTGTGTGTTAGTTCAGTTCAATTTGTCCCTTTAAAGCGATTAACACAGTGTAACACGACAGTATGTAGCAACGTTGTGTGTGTGTTAGTTCAGTTCAATTTGTCCCTTTAAAGCGATTAACACAGTGTAATACGACAGTATGTAGCAACGTTGTGTGTGTGTTAGTTCAGTTCAATTTGTCCCTTTAAAGCGATTAACACAGTGTAATACGACAGTATGTAGCAACGTTGTGTGTGTGTTAGTTCAGTTCAATTTGTCCCTTTAAAGCGATTAACACAGTGTAACACGACAGTATGTAGCAACGTTGTGTGTGTGTTAGTTCAGTTCAATTTGTCCCTTTAAAGCGATTAACACAGTGTAACACGACAGTATGTAGCAACGTTGTGTGTG